>PVKU01000504.1:12547-317017 GCA_004027475.1 Anoura caudifer
TTTGGCTTCTCCATTTCCTACACTATTCTTAACCTCCCCCTATTTGGTACCTGCCAGTTATGCTTCTTAACCCCTGTACCTTTTCCCCCATTCTCTCCTGGCCCCCTCCCCACTGATAACCCTCCATGTGATTTCCATTTCTGTGATTCTGTTCCTGTTCCAGTCAATTACTTAATTTGGTTTTGTTTTTGTTTTTAGGTTCAGTTGTTGATAGTTGTCAGTTTGTTGCCATTTTACTGTTCATAGTTTTGATCTTCTTTTTCTTAGATAAGTCCCTTTAACATTTCCTCTAATAAGGGCTGGGCGATGATGAACTCCTTTCACTTGACCTTATCTGGAAAGCACTTTATCTGCCCTTCCATTCTAACCGATAGCTTTGCTGGATAGAGCAATCTTGGATGTAGGGAAATAAAAATATTCAGGGAACCAACAGTGAAGGGAAGGTAATTGCAACTAAGAAGTCATTTTAGACTGGAACTCCACATGGGCTTTGGGGGTCTCGACAGTCTTGGCAAACTAACTGGGCTGCGTGTTTTCCACGGGAGTGTGGGTCAGAAGGTGCTCGTGCCTGGGCTGTTAGGCACTTCTGTAGGGAGAGGATGGCTTGGGAAGTCGGTAGCCAAGCTGAAATGTAAAGGGGCTCTCAAGATTGCTTTGCCAAGCAGGCTCTGTAGATATTTTAAATCCTGACTGGAAGGAAGACTGGAACAGCCTGGCAAGTAAACATGGGCAAAGGTGCCAGGGAAGGTTTCTTCTGCTTCCTTACACTTTTTCCTTTGCAGTAACTTAATTTGTTCTTCTGAAGTCACACTGTGCAACAGCTAGCCCTTTTTAAAATGTGCCATGCCATCCTAGTATCTTCCAAAGAAAAACAGTTTTAGGGATGCCTAGAGCAAGCCAGTGAATACCTAGCACAGATCTTGGTGCTGGCTGGGTGCTCAATGAATAGTTGTCAGGTTGAGCTGAATCGAGAGTCTTTGCTCAGGATGAATTCCCCATGGAGGAAACTCGAGGAGGAGAGGCAGCTTGCCAGTATTCTCTGGCATGTCCCATTTTCTGTACACAGTTGGAATTCCCAGGGCCAGGAAGGAATGCAAAACCTTTGACCTTGACTCAAAGATATTCCTTTTGTATCACCCTAAATTTTGGCTAGATTAACAGCTCTCTGCAACCAGCTTAGTGAAATACTGGGTTGTCCGTGGAGAAATGATGTGCTAGTAGAAAATGAGGTAATCAAGAAGGTACTTATCCTTCTGTCATCATTTTAGAGATGATAATAGTGACCCAGGAAAGGGAGAAATTGTTTGATTATAGGTTATGTTAGCTCAAGTATATGTTGTTATATCTATGTCCACAGCAGCATTATTCACAATAACCAAAGGGTGGAAGCAATCTAAGTATCCATCAATAGATGAGTCGATAAACAAAATTTATAAACATACAATGGAATATTACTTAGCCTTAAAAAGAAGAAAATTCCGACACATGTTACAACAAAGATGAACCTTGAAAACATGGCTAAGTGAAATAAACCAGACACAAAGAGACAATGGTTGCATGATTCTATTTATATGAAGTGCCTAGAGTGGTCAGATTCATAGAGATGGAAAATAGAGTAGTGGTTGCCAGGGGCTGAGTGGAGGGAGGAATGGGGAGTTAGTGTTTAAAAGGCACAGATTTTCAGTTTCCACTTGAGGAAGATGAAGATAAAGAGATGGAAGGTGGTGAGGGTTGCACAATAATGTGAATGTGCTTAATGCCACCGAACTGTACACTAAAGATGGTTAAAATGGTAGATTTTTTACAGTATGTATATTTTACCACAATAAAAAAGGTGGCAGTAATTAGTGACAGATTAGACTAGAACTCAGGAATAGAAAGATCTTTCCCTGAGAGTCAGAAAGTATGGAATCTAGGTCTGTGAGTGTCTCCTGGCATGTCAGGTTCACCCTTTGAGCCTTCTTTCCTATCTGTGATGTGAGTGGGGGGGACAGTAATCCCATTCATTACACCAGCCCTACCCACCCGGCCCTTCCTCGTCCTCGGAGCTCTCCCGCTGGACATTTTAACGAGGCCAGCCGGTTGTTGCTGTCTGCATTTTCTCTTTGTCACAGGTCATTCAGGCAGTAACTGAACACCTAGGATAGGGGTTGTCAGGGGAGAAGACTGAAGGAGAAGATGGAAGCTTTAAAGGGACTGTTCATCACCCCCAAACTTAATTTCACAATTCCCCAAGAGGAAAAAAAATTAATGTCGTTGCTGTGAAGAAATTGCTGTGTGTCCTGTTCTTCCATCCCATCGTGCGCGATCACTGACTCCCAGAAGTCCTGACAGACAAAGTCGGAGGGCATCCCGAAATTTATTTAATTAAGGCAGCTGCTTCCTTGTCACCCACAGTTACAGCGATTTAAGAAATTAATGCCGTCACGAGTGCATCTGAGATTTTTTGATGTTTTGGTACACTACTGGATAATTTTTAAAAATTTAACTAGAATAAATTAAAGTGGGAAAAATTCCAGCAAACCAGAACTGCCCCAAAACTACAGATATAAAACCCCAAGGAAAAAGTGGAATGGCGTATGATTACAAGAAAAGCCTACTTTTTTTTTTAAGTGAGTTAATTTATTTATTCTTTTTTAAGCCTTACTTTGGAACGTTATTTTGGGCCTCAGTGAATGTGTGTTTTATTTCTTGTGTCAGCTCTGAGGTGAGGTTATTTTGAATGTTTATTTTAAATCGTTTTAGCCATCCTAGAGTTAGGTCATCTTGGAAAAGTGTCCCATGTAGGGGGGTGCCAGGGGGACGGATGACGGTTTGTGTGTTTGAGCGTAATTCAGAAACCACTATTAATTTCCAGTCTTGTTATAGAATACGTCTTCAGAAAAGCAAGTGCATTTGATATGTTTGAAGCACTTTGTGAGACAAGCGAAACAATTTGGAGCAATTGAAAGTGACAGCTCTGCTCCGAGCACATGGCTTTATTTTCATTACTTTCCAATGCAGGTAGAATGCAAATCATGCCTCCGGTCACTTGCCTTTCTCGGTTTCATATCCTTACCTTTCTGTGCCTTAAGGGCAAACTTTTCACCTGACACTGCAATTCCAGCCTGTTCAGTTTCTTTGACTTTACCGGTAAATAACCATTGGTTTCTTTACTTGTTTTTGAACTCATTACAAAACGCTTTAATCAGTTTCCTTTCAAAATAATTGCTTTCGCTGTAACTCTCACTGGATGACAAGAACACAAAAAGACGTTTATTCTGCTTTCAAAGTGGTGCTTTTTCCAGAACACCTTGCATCCCTTAGCAATTTGCATTTATCCACATATCAAATGCGGATTGAGAGCAATGCACAGTTCCAATCAAGCACCTGGGTGCCAGGGAGAAGCATAAGGTGAGCCCATCCCTGCTTTAAATGAGTTTACTAGTATTTAGTTATATAGTCTTCCTTCTGCAAATGTCATTGATTCTCACTATTTTCAAGTAGACAGAACTCTAGCAAACTACTTACTGGTAATTCTCTTGAGACAGAAGGTGCCAGAGGAGAGATCTAGTATTTATTACCCCCAACTGCATACAAAGCATTGCTTACTCCTAAGTTCACTCTGGCAGAGCCAAGATTTGAACTCAGCTTTGTCTGTCCGCAGAGTCTGGGTATCTTCCACCTTACTGTGCCACCTTTTGGGCATGGTTAGTCTCTCTCACACTCTGTACCTCCTCTGTCTTTTCTCTTTCCCTTCCCACCTCTTGCCCCTCCATCCCTCTCCCTCCCCTCCTACACTGTGAAAGGAGCTCAGTGAGACAGGACACTGACCCTGAAGTCAGGCAGACCAGAGGCTGACCCTTGCCTGTGCTGGGTGACCTTGGACCAGTTGTTGAACTTTGCTAAGTCTCGGATGCCTCAGCTGGAAACAGCAATGGTAGTGATACTTCAGTCATAAGCTCCAGCCCGTAGAGCACTCTGCCTAATGCTTGACGCAGAGTTAAGTCCTGTTAGTGATTACTGCTATTATTCTTACTATCTTTACATCATAATTGCTGCTTCTACTTTATGACTTTTTAAAATACATCATTTTTTACTAGCCCACAGCAGAGTGGATGGGAAAGCAGGTGTGGAGAACTGGTGTTGAGAATCTGTGTGTCTGTGAGCGAAGGGATATACTCGTATTAATTTTGCATCTGAGGAATTTCTCAAATGACTGATCCAAAACAGATTAGAATCAAAGCCTAATAGTGATAAATTTTTTTCGTTTGTTTAAGAAAAGGAGCCCAGTGTCACCTTGCATGTGATATTCCAGAGCTCTCCCAGGCTGCAGCGGTCACACCAACCTGCACACGGAGTGAGCGCTCTGTAACTGCTGTGTGGCTGAAAGGATAAAGTGAGTCATGAACGCTACCACTTACCCCAGTATTTTAAAATATGGTTATACCTGTTTCCCTTCTCAGACTGAAGTTGGTCAGATCTGGAGTGGGGATCTCGTCTCTGCCCCTTCGTCCCTGCTGCTCGGATGTACTTCTTCACACGTAGCAGACGACTGGCAAATGTTTCTCTGTTGCATCTGGAGGCCCTTCCTATCGGAGACAATTCTCCCAACTCTCACAGATTTCATTTGACTACATCCCCACATTGTAGATCTTAACTAGTTGGGCTCCATTTCTTCCTTCCCTAAAACATTGCTAGTGTATTTCTGTCTGGAGATTAGTCTTCTATCTTTCTCCCCTTCCAAGGTCTCAGGATTTTCTTCTTAAACTGACATGCTTGAGGGGATTTCTCTGGGCCTCAGATTTTTCCCACCTCCTTCCACAACTCCCGAACAATTCTGACATGTCTACTTATCCTAGGTGTCTTGGACCAATACGAAATGCTCCCTTCTCCCCATCTTTGAGCCATTTATTCCAATGAGCCAGATGTCAACAAGCAGAAATATTTATTTAATACCTGCTCCAGGCAATGGACCAGGCTGAAAGGCTTCTGTGGCCAACAAGACCTGCCTCATGAGACTTACCATCCAGTAAAGGAGCAATTCAAGGGAGATTAATGTTGCACCCTGAGAAGTAGGGAACAAAAGGTCAGCCTAATCTCTAGCCCAAGGGTGGGGCTCCTGTACTTGCACCCATAAGCCTCAGGAATGGGGAAACATATGTCAGGAAGAAAGGGGGCCAAGAAAAGGCAGGCCATGGTGCCGGAACAGTATTCGGGGACCAAAGCCTTAGAAATGCTTCCTACTTTTTATAATTGGGATTGAATTAAAGGACAAAGAGGGGAGAAATAAGAGACTGAACCACAGAATCACAGATCTGTTGCCAGGCTCCTGGAATAAGGGGGCCTTTTTTTTTTTTTTTGAGGCATAATTAAGCTATTACCACAAGATTGTAGTCCGTTGTAAGCATTTCATACATTACAGATGTTTCTAAAAGTGATTGGTTTCATAGAAGGGGATTGTGGCAACTGCTGTATAAAAATACGATCTCTCGCTTGTTCCATTTTTGATTTTCCACGGGAACAGATGATCTTAATTGTCTCATGGTCAACCCAGAATTAGGAAGGTCTGGGAAGACTAGAAGGACCATAAACTGCTACTTAAGTCTTTTCTCAGCAGCACTGGAAAGCATGTGTTTCTAGTAATAGCTCCTGGGAACTATTTGGTCAGTAAATGCTTTGGTGGTAATTAAAAGGGCATTTCCTTGGTTTTAATTTCTTTTAATTAATTAAAAAATATGTCATCTGGGTATGGGGAGGTATAGTTCCTTCCTCCAAATGGGGAAATATTACTTCTGAGACCATAAAGGAGTGTTCCGAAGACCACCAGTCCTTCTGGGTAACTCATGGGGTGAGGAGGAGGGGCCCGATTGATTCAGGAGGTACTGCTGCGACCTCTTAGAGATTCTCAGTGTGTGTTAATACACAAAAGACTCTGAACAGTCCTGGAGTGTAGAGAGACCTCTTTACTTTAACTCAGCTTTTCACGAACATTTTTGACTGCAGCACCCTGTTTTTAACTCCAGACCTAGTGTCGTTGCACAGGACACACTGGAAAACGTGGCTGTGCTGGGATTGCTTAGCGTCCTTTGGGTGCATTCTTGAGGTGACACTATGCGAACAGGACTTACAAGCAAGCATACCTCATTCAGAGGCGAAAGGCCGGGCCTCAGCCACTGATTGGCTGGCAGTGCCAGCTCAGCCCTGGGTGTTTATTGAGTGAAATGAGCGTGTCAGTAGAGCATAGTGGAAAACTCATTGGGACTGAAGTCAGACCATCCAGCCTAGCCGTGGCCGGGCACTTACTAGCGCTGCTGCTGTGAGTGAGTGAAGTAACCCTATTGGGCTTT
Source organism: Anoura caudifer (assembly GCA_004027475.1). Classification (NCBI taxonomy): domain Eukaryota; kingdom Metazoa; phylum Chordata; class Mammalia; order Chiroptera; family Phyllostomidae; genus Anoura; species Anoura caudifer. The sequence goes on from PVKU01000504.1 coordinate 18,877, forward strand.
CTTCTTTTATCTGTAAAATGTCATAACCCTCATAACCCTCACTCATTCAGTCCTAGAGTCTAGACAGGGGAGGGATACTTTTTCTGCAAAGAGCCATGTAACAAATATCTTGAACTTTGCAGACCGTATCATCTGTCTCTCCTGTGGACCCCTCAGCTCTGTCATTGCAGCGTGGGGACAGCCACAGAGAATACGCAAAGGACTAGGTATGGCTGTGTCCCAGGGAATCTTTCTCTGCGAAAACAGTCACGGAGCCAGACTTGGCCTACAGGCCATAGTTCGCTGACCCCTGCTCCAGGGTGTGTAAAGTGCGTTACATATATTGGCTCTAATTAACCTGGGGGCTGATACAGTTCACACCTCGATTTATATCTGAGGCAGCGGAGGCTTAAAGATGTAAGTAACTTGCTTAAGGCAATGTAGTTGATGAATGGACCAAGAATTGGGCTTTTACCTTCCCTACTACATTCCCTTCCCTAATGACCTCACAAAAACAGGTGGTGCATTATAGAGCTCTGTGCAAATAGGACGAAGTATTATCTGAGGAGATTCACTTGTACTTGTCTGTAGGGCGCAATTCATAAGAAAAAGCATATATTATATAATAAGTTGACTATTCTTTCACATGCTCTCTACTGTCACTTCTAAACTGTGTTCCGGGCCTTCACTGTAAGTGCGGAGTATTCACCTTCTCCTCCTTCAGCCAGGGCTGGGGTTTCTAAGACCCTTTTCTGGAAATTACCAAAATCCACTCATAGTTTATTGCACGTAGAAGTGACACTGCACAGGTGTCTGAAACGTCAAACATTTAAGTGACGGGATGCTGTAGGTTTGAGTTTACAACAGGGGCCTAGAGTTCCAGCAAATTCAGACTGTTTTGTAATAAAAAATAACCCCGTGCACATTCATTTATATTTTTCTTCCTAAGTGGAGTAAAACTAGCCCTAGAGTCAAGTTTGAAATTATTTTCATAATTTTGGGTAATTAAGGCACTTCCCAGATCTCATTAGCAAAAGCCCAAAATAGAATAATTGCCACATAATTAGTGATTGGCAAACCTTTAGAGGTTTGGAGGGTTTGTTCTTTTCTGAGTCTGGAAGTACCAGGCCTAACCTGGGTTTATCTGACGCCAGGCTATTTCAGAACCAGACAGCATCCCCTTTCCCAATTCATGTGTATTAGTCCCGCTTGACTTGTTCTCCCAAACTCTTGCTATGAGTTCTCAGACACATTTTGTCCCTTTCTACTTAAATCTTTTTCCCGTGTTGGAGTCCTGTTCCTTAACACCTGTTCAGTGTGTTCTTTCTGCATGTCTTAACACCAGGCAAAATGCTGGACACAAAGCGGGGAAGGTGCTCTCCGTGCCTCTAGGGCTTCCTCCACTGGGGCAAGGAGATAAGCCTGCAGGTCACAGGGCTCAAGGAAGACCGGGAGGCAGGTCAGGCAGCTCAGGCTGTTTGTGGTATGCGGGGGCTTAGAGCTGGAGCAACTTTATTTTCTCTGGAATTCTAAACGCTTCTAGGGCTGCCCTGGTTATCACCACTGATCATACAATAATTCTGGAAGGTGGTGCAAGGAGGGCACAGAGGAGTCCCGTCTCACACCTGAAGAAGCTGGAGCACGAGGGAGATCGGTCATTTCTCCAAGGTCACACAGTTATCTGTGGGTAGAAAAAAAGAAAGGAAAACAAGTCTTTCACCCTCTGTCCCCACCTGTTTCTCCTGGGATGAAGGGCACATGGCACATGGTTTCCTGAGGATCCCAGCCCTTTGTCAGGAGAAGGAACATGAACTTTGAAGGGAGGCAGCTCTGCATCCAAGTCCCCCCTCAGCCACTTGGCTGTGATTTCTTAGTTCATAACTTAAGCTTTCTTAGTCTTATTCTTCATAAGTTACTTGAGGTGATAATACTTGAAGAACTCTTAGGGATTAAACAGAGGACAGATGTGGGGGGCACCTACTAAGTGGCTAATAAGTGGAAGCTATTGCAGTTATCCTCCAACTAGAGAGTTCATTCCTCTGCACATACCACTGTCCTCTCAACTGTGTCTCCCTTGCCAGACCAAGAGCTCCTTGAGAATAAAAGCCATTTCTTTGTCATCTCTGACACATAGTAGGGCTGAATACATTTTATTCATTTAACAAAACACTTATTTCTTAATATGTGTCAGGAACATCCTAATTGTTTTACATATTTTAACTAAGCTCCATGCTAATCCCTTGAGGAAGAAAAACTGTTACTATTCCAGTTATGCACATGAGGAGACTGAGGCACAGTGAGGTTTGCCAGAGGTCACCCAGCTAACAAGTGATGGAACAAAAATCCGAGCCCAGCTGTGGGCTCCAGAATCCACACTCTTACCCAGCGTGTGCTTCGTGGCCAGGCCCACCAGCTCTGTTTTCTCCTCATCCCTGCTCCTTCGCCTTGGAGGCTCATTGTGTTAACAAGCCAGAGATTCAGATTCCCTCTATCTGCCCTCCTTGCATTGCTTTTGATGTCCTGATCTTGACCTTGACCTTTGATTTCAAGGTAGCTAGTAAAGACAACAACTAACCCCCCAGCCTCCATTTCAATACAGAATCTAGAGGTGTTTTGAATGAGGAAGGAAGGTTGTGCATAGGCCAGGTGGGTAGAGGAAGGCTGGTGACCAGACTCAGTCAAGAACTGAAGTAGGGGGTGTTCCAGAGGAGCCCAGGATCGCATCGCTGTGCCCAGATAACAAGGCAGATGCTACTCTCCTGTGAGACCAGGACTTAACGTAGAACTAGGAAGCAGTCCCTTCAAGCACCCTCACCAACCTGGGGTCGGAATGTGATGGAGAAAAGGGAAGCTTTCGCATCTCCCTTAACAGAAAGTGACAAAGCAAGAAATCCATCTCCTGGTCCCCATTTGAGCTTTCAACTAAGGTAAGGTGTGCAGTCATTTGCAGAGGTGTGCAATCAGTTTAATAGAATCGTAGGAAAGCTTGAATGAACAAGGAAAGGAACATATTAAAGCAACCATAAGGCAGTAAAAAGAAAATTCATTCTGAGCTGTGGGTGGGGGACTGGGAGTTTCGGCCCCCGTCTTTATTGCGTTCCAATGCTGCTGGAAGCAACACAACTCGGAGGTGGGCCTGGTGATGACAATATCCATTAAAGTTAATTTCCTGATGGAGGCCACTTAAATCTGATTGTTGTTTTAATTTGTTCCACTGCTAATTTTCTTCAGTCTAAATAGAGGAAGCTCTCTGCACCACCCAGGGCCAGCCCAGGCAGCCCCAGAGAGGTGGTGTCTATCGTGGCCTTGACTGCCAGGCCGTACTCTCTAGGCAGGGGAGTGATGTCTTTATTTATCTCTGGAACCTAGAAGTTGCCTGATTTGGAAGGTAAAGATGCTCACGTTAAGAATTGACTTATTAAGTGAGAAATCTCTTTCTGTTACTCAGCAAAGGCCCAAATCCACGTAGACCTTAATAGGGAAACGTGAGTCCCAGCCAGGTGTGGAGTAGCTATGGAGGTGGAGTCCAGAATTTCCAACTGACACATACTCATTTTTGGTGGAAAGAACTAATATAAACATAGGCTAAAACATCAAAGCAGGAAAGGAAAAAAAAAAACAATAATAATAACATACAGTGTTTATGAAACACCAGGTTCTTTTGGAAGTGTTTTACATACAGGAAGTTTGTGACGGAGGTTTCATTGTTATCTGCATTTTACAGACGAGGTAGCTGATGTGCAGACAGGTGAATCGAGCTAATGGACAGGATTTGAACTAAGGAAGTCCGCCAAAGGAGCCAGCTCTTTACCACAAAGCCAGTGCTTCTCAAACTCTGGTCCCAGGGCCCTCATCACCAGCAGCTCCTGGGACCTTGTTGAAAATGCACATTCCCAGGCCCCTCCCTGGACCTGCTGAACTTTGGAGTGGGCCTCTCAGGTGATTCTGGTGCACTCTAAAGTTTGAGAACCGCTGCACCACCCCATGCTGCCTCTCCCAAATTTGTTCTTGCATTTCATAAAGATGTATCAGGTATCTAAGTGAGGGGCAGGTGCTACTGGGGATACAGCTGAGACAAAAACGCCTCCCTTCATGGGGCTTACAGTTTAGAGAGTAAGACAGACACTAAAAAAAGTTACGTCATTTGTACACCAAGCTCTGTTATCTCAGGTTGGCAGATTATGTTGACTGTTAGTGAAAAAAATGGATACTGACTGTTAGCACTTTAGACATTGATAGGCAGAGATAGGAGCCGCTGCATAAAGGAGTTTGGTAACTCACCATTGGTGACACAGCTGCATAATTCAGAGGCAGGTTTGAAACCAGGTCTCTTGCTGCTTGACTGTAGTGTCTTTCTACTGCACAACACTCAACATTCTCTCCTGAGCTCCTTCACCCTGTGTCTGTCTTGTTGGGGGGAAGATCACGTGACATTTATAGACAGGCTGACCTGAGACCAAACCCCCTTCTCTGCCCTTGTGGATTGATTCCATGTGAATTAACATGGAGTGTTTAACAGTGGTTGGTAGAAGAAGAGATGGAAATTCAAACCCCGGGTTACTTCTAGCTCACAAAACTAAGAACGACTCAAGCCTAGAGAGAGTTATGAAGGATGGGCGGTCAGGCTTTGTCCGCCAGCCATTGTCATTGGTGATGGACCCACAAAGCTTCCTGTTCTTCACCTTGGTCAGTGTTTGGGGAATTAGGCTTTTCTCTCTTTCTCCCTGTGTTGTGCTTAGCTAGCAGAAACAGAGTGAAGTTTGTGTATATTAGGTATTCTTCTAAATATAGAGCTGCTGTGATTCAATGTCACTGCCACTGCTAGTTCAAAGCTTTCTGTTTTAGGGAGAGCCAGCAAAACTCTGACCCCTAGAATTTTCCAGCTGTTGAAAAATCAGACAATGCCACTTCTGATACTATTAGTAAACAGGCTCTGAGAAGAAGGTATTTAACTAGCTACAGGCTGTGGCCATTTCAAATGGGAGACGGTGGGTCGTCCGAGAGTGAAAGTGGCCAGAGAAGCGTAGGGGATACAAATTCTGATTCCCTCACTCTCTAAAACATTGGCCCCAATGAGGAAGCAAGCAGACATGGGTTCTTTGAGGAATTAATAACTCAGAAGGACTACAAACAAGAGCCCCTTAGGAACTCAGCCCAAAGCTCTGTGAACTCTCATTTAACTAGCAATTGTGACACGCTCTGCTGGCCCCAGAGGAAGCTGGGCTGCAGATTGGAAGGAGACCTAGAAGTGCCGAAGCTGTGGGCTTTGGAGGTGGAGTTGGGATCCCAGCTTTGCCAGGCCAATGAGTAGCCCTAATCAAGTGGTAGCCCTGGCCTCATTTGATCATCTGTACCAGGAAGACAATGACAATGACAGACAGTTGACAGCCTTATCTCACAGTTGTTCTGAGGCGAAAAGGAGCCCCAGGGCCCCAGGCAGGTGACTGCAATTGTTTCAGTAGTGGTGCCATAAAACAGATCAGATTGCAACAGACCCTGGGAGCTTTCTGTGCCCAGCACCGACATGAGCACTTGGAAGGGACTAATTTATTTAATCACTATAACCATTGGGGGTACATTGTGTCACCCCCATACATTCGCCAACCCGCAATATTTAAAAAAAAAGTGTGGGATTTAAGCAGAACGAGAAATATACCTGCACTTGTAACATTATCAAAAGGGTGGTTTCAATGTTTTAAAACTTGATATATTTAAGGAAAATTATAGCTCCAGACTGATAAATGAGGATGAACTATGGATGCAGGTGTTCCTGGCTAGAACCACTCCCCCTGGGAATAAACGCACACCTGCTTGAGAAGGGCATCCTTGCCTTTTTCATCCCACCCCCGCTGCTCAGGGGCCATCATAGCTGACTGAGGTGGTGATGGGAAAAGGGGCAGGTGAGGAAGGCAGAAGCCCCATGCCTCACCTTGTCTCTTTCCCCTCCCTGTGGAGTGGGAGCTGGGGGCCCCAGAGGGCTCTCCATCTGCTCCCTCTCACCCTGGCCAGTTCCAGGTTCCTGTTTTCCTCTAGCTCACCAGCAGTGCATTGCCAATGCGCTAGGCAGAATAGTGCCCCCGCCCCCACAAAGATGACCACATCATAATCCCCCAGATCTGTAAACCTTACATAGCAAATTGATTTTGCAAATATTTATAGTAAGGACCTTGGGATGGGGAGATTATCCTAGATTATCTCGGTGGGCCTGATGTAATCACAAGGGTCCCTTTAGGAGAGAGGCAGGAAGGTCAGACAGCAAGAGAACATGTGACCACACAAGCAGAGGTCAGAGTTGTGCAGGGCCAGCAGCCGAGGGCACTGCAGATGAGGAAGGGAGGAGCCTGTGACCTTGTCTCTGTCCCTGCCCCATGCAGCGCAGGTGGCCTATAGAATCTGGAAAAGGCAAAGAAATGGGTTCTCCCCTGGAGCTTCTGAAAGGAACAACCCCTGCCAATACTTTGACTTCAGTCAAATGAGATTGATTTTGGACTTCTGAGTTCCACAACTGGAAGATAATAAACTTGTGTTGTTTTAAGCCACTAAGTTTGCGGTAACTTGTTATAGCAGTGGTAGGAAACTGATACACCAGGATAAAGTATGCCTGGTTTTCTCTGAGGTGTGGGTGAACCTCTGGGCTTCTGTGGATTAAGACCCATTGTTAGACTTTGTCTTTCTTAGTTGCTAAATATGGAAACTTGTAAGCCTCAAATCCAGCTTCTAAAGACTCATGGGCTAGGACATGCAAGTGAAGGGAAAAAGGGAGTGCCGGGGCCGTCTGCACCAGGCCTGGACCCACCTGTTGGACACTGTTTCCTAAGGTGACTTTCAGGGACATTGCTCTGCATGGCTTATTTCGGCAGGGTCATTCCACAGGGGCCTCTGTGTGACTTTGGAAATCTTTGACCTGTCTTTGCCTCAGTATCCACATTCATAAATAAGGTTAATTTTACCCTTTACTTCAAAGAGGTCTGTGGACATGGAACAATTTCACGTATGTAAAGAGTTCAGAATGGTACCTGCCATATCATAGGCTTTTCTGAATAAATGTTAGCTGTGGTTCATAGGCATTATAGAAGCAATTGGGACAGGATTCGTAGAGCCTTCCTATGTTGGAACATGTTCAGTTGTGTCAAGTTAAACATACTTCTCTCCAGCGAGGCCCCTCAGAGTCCTGACTGTGGTGATGTTTACTTTATACCCCCAGGGTGCAGGGGGATGCAATAGTATTTCTCAGACCTAAAAAACCATAAAATGCTTTGTGGTCCAGAACAATCTCAACAGATCAGATCTCTTGGACCTCATAGGGGAAAACTGCCCTGGAAAGTTATACTGGGAAACCTTAGTTTTTTGCCCAACTTTTAGCCTCTGTCCCTGGCCCCAGAGGCATGACTGAACTGGGGATTGGGGACCGGTTGCACCAGGGCAAGGGGAGACATGTTGCTGGCCTTCGGAACTGAAAATTGGCCCTCTCTTCCACGTTCCTAGTCCAGGCAGTGGTAGAGCTCTTAGCACTGTCCTTGTCACTGTAGGTTCGTCACCTGCATGAGCTCAGCCTCTGGGGACTTGCCTGGGAACCTGGCATTGTTTCCACACCATGCCACTTAACAAGTTCTAACCTGGAAAGAGCTCAGGACACGGTTCACCTTCAGGGGCCAGTGGGTTCAGCTGCACAGTAATGCTCTTCATTTGTGAGCAGATTAACCTCAAATTTATACAATGAAATGGTTATCATACTCCTCAAAGTAAGCAAATTTCAAAAAGGAATTCTGTGAGTACTTAATAGGATGGAAGTGTAACTTTCCTTTGTATTCATCCTGGAGCATATGTTTAAAACAAAACAAAACACTACAGTGTCAAAAAATAAAAACCACTGAGGTATTATTACTTCACATAGGCACACCTTGTATAAACGTAGGAAATCTAATTTCTGGGGAATTTCATTTCAAGAAATCAGGCCTGGCTCACATAAAGATACCTTTCAAAATAGAAATCTAACACATTTAGTTAAACGCAGGCTTTTTGGTTTTGTTTTGAAAGCTATAAAGATGTAAACTGTAACCCTCTTTATTTTTAGCAGACACCTCTAGAAAACCTTGAACAATGTTCTATTTATAAAACAAAGAGTCTGTTTTCGTGTAAATGTGTTTAGTCTTTTATAGGAGAAAGAGCAGGACTGACTATCAGAAAAATGAAGTGTTTGTTTTTCCAGATTTCTTGACTTCATCAACAACTCTTTAAAAAAAAAACAAAAAACAGAACCATTGACCTGGTTTTGTTTTCGAGATCACCTGGCTGTGGATAAATTGTGCTTAATATTCTGAGTGGATCGGAGCTGAATGAGTAACATGCTGGTGGGGGAGGGAGCGGAATTTGAAATGACAGTACCGTCTGGCTTTTGTAAGAGTTATACTGCTGAGTGGGAGCAGACCTAAATAATTCTCTGGTTAAATTATTTTACTATCACATTGTATAAAACATTTATAATTTCATCATCCTTCAAGGCATAAGAAACAAAGAAGAAACGTTGGCTGAGTTAACTTCAATGGCTGCGAAGGATTCTGGAGTGAAAATAAGTGACCCAGTACCAACCACACAGTAGTGTTAGGAGCAGGCAGGTCCCACCCGCTGCTTTGTCTTCCTGACTAGTTATATTATGCTAGTCATGCTATCTTTACACTAATCATAATCAAATCAACATTTATTTAGTGCTTACGATGTCCCAGGCACCTTGCTAAGAATTTTAGGTGGATGAGTTTATTTCATTTTCTAAACAACGTATTGACGAAGGAGACACCAGAATTGTCTCCAGTCTGCAGAGGGGCAAACTGAGGCTCAGAGTGAAACAGCAGGAGGGGTGCGCCCTGGCACAGATGCGGGTCTGACCACAGAGCCTCGCTGGCCAGGACCCTTCAGTTCCTTCTGGAGCCAACGGTGCGCACCTGCTTGCTGCCAGAGGCTCGTTGCGGAGTCGGATGCTGACTTCCACACTTGCTTTTCCTTTTTTAAAGTAAAAATCCAAGAAAGCTTGGAAATCCTAGGAAAACTCCATACCACTCCTGACCAAAAAAATAGCTGCCTTGTTTGTCCCTCACATTTTTTCCAGTCATTGCTCATCCCAGGAAAGGTCAGGTGTGACCTCCTTCACATGGCCATGTCACCTGGTGTATATTTCCGTTCGTACACCAGTTGTCTGTTTACCTGGCTGACTCTGCATCCCCTTTCATTTCTGATCTTCCCTTAATACGGAACCCGGTGTGTAGTAATCATTCAGCAAATGTATGATGAGCCATGGAAAGAACATGCTCACATGTAGACTATGTGTAAATTCAAATGCTGTGCTGTGGGCTAACTTCTCCAAGCAATATTATGCCTTAAGAATTTCTTGTTGTTACCTGGTCTTCATAACTGGTACTTGTGTAATATACATATTATTGGGTATTCTAATCATAGTCATGTTCTTAAACATTCTTATTGTTATGCAGGTTTTAGGATATACTTATTTCTAGTATGTTGCTCTTAAAAATAACACTGTGCTGAACAACTTTGCCCATAGCACTTTTTTCTTGCTTTTGGATTACTTTATTAAGACACCTTCCCTAAACAGGGACTGCTGAATTGGAGTGCGAACACCTGCACGCCCTGCGATCACACTGTCCGATAGAAACATAACAGGAACCACGTGTGTAACTTCAGTTTTCCTGGTACCCTTGTTAGAAAGTGAAAAAGTGAAATTTATTTTAATGATGTATCTCATTTAACCTACTGTCTCTAAAATATTATCATTTAAACATGTAATGGGTATGTAAATTACGGTATCTTTACATTCTTTTTTGTATGAAGTGTCCAAATTAACATGTGTGTTTCATGTTTATAGCACACTTCAATTCGCGCTGGCCACCTTGTGAGTGCTCGGTAGTAGCTATCATGTTTGGCAGCAAAGGCCTGCGTGATGATGAAGTGTTTTTATTTTTTAATTTTTTTTCAAAATTGTAGTTTCTTCTTTCACGCATACAAATATAATTACTTTTTTTGCATTGATTTGTATCCAGCAATCTTTCTAAACCCTCTAATTAATTACAAATTTGCTTGTAGTTTCTTTTGAGTTTTTTATGTTAATGATCGTATAATCAGATTAAATTATTTCCTTTAATCCTTATGCCATTTGTTTATAGTTGCCGTTTTTTAATCATTTACACTATTTCAGATGTCCCCCATTCCCCCTCGCCCCAGCCCTTGTCCCTTCTTCCCTCTGCCCATCACCACACTGTTGTCTGTGTCCATGGGTTACTAGAAGGGATCAACCGCAGGTTAGATGAAGCAGAGGATGAAAGAAGATAATGAAGTATTTTTAAATGGTTTTTTGATGTTTAAAAACCCAGCTTAATCTGTCTTGACCCATCCTAACCTCCAGTCCCACACATTACCTGAACCTCTCCCTGGGGCACTTTCCCTAAACTCTCTTGCTCTTTTCATTATTACGAATATTTCCTCAGCATCTCTTCCGTACCAGGCACTGTGTTAGATCGTGGGGAACCCAATAGAAATACGACATGGCTCACAATCTGTTGAGGAAATAGACAGATTCCTAACAACTTTTGCTTCAAATGCTCATTGGAATGAGGTGGGAAATAAGTTAAAACACACATGTGTGCAGACCCAGGCCACTGACAATGCAGAGCCTGACCAATTGCACAAATGACAATTAAACAGAGTGCTGAGGGCATTGGGAAACCTTCTTGGGGAAAACAGGAGCTGAGCCTTGAGGGTGCAGTAGGATTTTAATGGGCAGAGAGAGGGAAGACCAATTTTGCCTGCGACTGTCTCGTTATCCCAACCAGATGGCAGGTTGGGATGGTCTCTCGTTGTATTTAGATCTCCCTGGAGGCCTTGCCGGAGCCTCATGGTGGAAGGTGCTCAATAATGTTAGCTGAGCCCAATGAATAATATATGGTTGGCTGGCACGCAGCGAGGGAGACACCGGGGTCTGTCTGCTTGCTTTAACCTCTGAATTGAAGGGGCAGCTTCAGTTTTTCACTCACTCCTCTGATTGTGTGTACTGCCAGTTTGCCGTCACCGTTTTCTCACTTTACTAAATCGGTCTGGACTGAAACTAGTCGTTTAGAGCCAAAATGGTAGATTAATGGGGCCAACAGTTTAACTTACATCTGACCTACTTGTCACTTATTCCACTTCTTCTGAGCTTTTCAAATGGCACGCACAGGCAACACGGACAGCCAGTGAGATGGGAATTAGAAGACACTTCATCAGAAGGCACTTTCCCTTTAGTTGTTCCTCATTTCTACCGGCGCATTTGTTTGATGACCTCGAAAGTTTTGTAGGAATTGTTACTCCATTTCACTGTTAAGGAAACAGGAGGTCAGAGTGGTTACTTGTTCAAGGTCATGTAGCAAGTAAGTTGGAAGGGCCAGTTCTGGAGCCCGTGTCTTCTAATGGCAATTGTGCTGTCCCGTTACCTGAAGCTGGTCCCCCAGGATCTGAATGCTATAGCTGGTTGCTTCAAGACACCTTCACCCAAGCCTTTGGTATCTATACTCTAAATCTGAGAAATGGGGAGAAGGTACGTTTTGTGGGGAAGCAAGGAAGATAAATTAGGACACAAAAACCAGAGAGTTGGTGATAAAATATTTGTAATGCTAGCTTTCATAATGATGATAAGAGTTGATTCTTAATAGAGGGCAAACACCTGCTAAAAGCATTATGTATATTACCACATTCAATTCTCGTAACAAATCTTGTGACTGGTATTGTCTCCACTTTATAGATGAGAAATCCGAGATCAGACTTGACCAAGGTCACATTGCTGAGCGGGAAACAGTTGGAATTTGAACCTAGACCTAACTTTTAACCTTGCATATGTAATCGCTGTACTGCAAAATTATGCTCGTGCCATCTCAGCGGTAAGTGACCTTGGGCAAGTTACTAAAATTCCTATTTCTGTACGCCACTATCTCTAAAATGAATACCTTGCCCACCACTCAGGGTGGTTGTGAGGAGGATTTGTCCTAAGCACTGTGCAGTTATAAAATGTTATCACATTTAAACTGAAATTCCTCGTAGAAGGAGAGGTGACACACCAACAGGAGAGTGGGGCCCGGCGCACAGCAGGTGCTCAGTAAATGTGTATTGAATTACTTGAATGAATACAAGACCTCTGCTACTGAAGAAGCCTTTCTCTTCCCGCAAATGGTAATGAGGTGAGGAGAGAAAAAAGGCAAGCCTGTATCATCTTCCTGGGCAGAAGTACCCCAGATCCACCAATTTCTTCACCCCCTGGAGGAACTTGCTTTGCGGTCAGAGTAGAGTCTAAATAGATAATGAATTCTCCAGATATTTCTCTCCGCACTCAACATGCATTTGGCTGAATAAAGATTTTTTTTATGCTGAATAATTTTTTTCTTTCTAAAGGACATAAAGTATAGAAAAAGTAGAAAATAATAAACAGAAAAAAGGGGACAAAATCATCCTTAATTCTTCTCTCACCCACAAGATAACCATTCATTCAGCGTGTTGGTCTCTTTATTTTTTTCTAAGTATTTTTTGCATACTTGAATTCATACTGAAAGGCAAATTAATACTTTGCCTTTCCATTGACCATCAAGGAATACACATTCCCTAGTGACGTTATAAACTCTTCATGAACATTCATGCTTAATTCATCTGGCAAATACTTAAGTGTCTGCTCTCTGTGCCAGGTGCTGGGAGACACTGGTGAACCAGACTGAAGTCACTGAGCTTCCAAAACTTCCTTGTTATGCTTAACGAGCAGCTACATAGTATTTTATTGTCCACTTAAAAGTTACTCACTTTGGATGTATTGTTTAGGTGGAAGTTTTTCTGAACAGTACAGTCCTCCCCAGCTGTCTCTGCCTGGGGCCCTAGAATATGAAATAGTCTAGAAAGAAACCAGCACTAGCAGTGCAAACGTGGGACAACACACATTCACACGCACACATTCTAAACTAAATTAAACACTAAAATGTTGTATTGTCCTCCATCAGGAGCAGAGATTTCAACAGTCCCTCCATTTCTAAGAGTTCGCTATGTAATGTGATGAAAATCTAGCTAATCCTGAGCCCACCTTCTCTCCTTTTTTACTCTTTTGGGAAATCTAAGTTAGAAAAACAGTCTGCCTGCTAAGTTTTTGTGACATGTCTCTGGGGTAGGAAAGGGGGGTGAGGGGAGGCGCAGGCCCGCTCTGCCCAGTTGCCTGAGTACTTGGCAACCTTCCCGCCACCTCCGCTGTCCTGTTTGTCCTGTGCTTTGGAGCCAGCCAGGTATGTGACACATGCTGCTCTCACAGGCTCAGTCTCACTAGGATATGGGTTTGTGCTTTTGTGGGTCTGGTTTCAGCTGAAGAACCTTCTAAGGGGTGTGTGCATAAGGAAATATGCCATCGGTCACTTCCTGGCTTGAGGGATAGTCTGTCCTTGGAATTGCTGGTGAATCTCCCATCCTTCTGATGTTCCCCAAGTTTCTCTGAAATTAGGTTACTTCAAAATAAAGGCCAGAGTTTAAAGACCTCTGTCCAGGGCAACTTCACCTATGAAATGGTGAGCTATGGGTTGATCTGGCAACTGAGTTCAACTTTGTATTCCCAGCACTGACCTCGGCAGAACCTGGCTGGTAACAGGCATCCAGCTTGTGTCCGTTGAATGAGTCAGTGCCCCAGAAATACCATACTGAGCCCATCCTCACTGGGCATTCAGTCCAGTAACTGCACACTGCATGAAGAAAGGGACTCAGCCTTAACGTCCGTGCCTCCGCCCGGCCAAGCTTGGTGCCTCCCGCATCTTAGACTTGCAGAAACCTTACATGGAAAGCTGAGTGCTGTGTACCCATGCCGTGGAATGTTACTCCTTCATAAAAAGGAATGAACTTCTGACATGTCCATGCTCCAGCGTGGATGAACCATGAACACACTGTGTTGAGCAAAATGAGCCAGACCCAAAAGAACAAATATTGTATGATTCCACTTATAGGAGGTGCCCTAGCACAGTCATATTGATAAAACAGAAAATAGGGTGGTGGTTGCCAGGGACTGTGGGCAGAGCGTGATGGGAGCTGCTGTTTAATGGCCACAGAGCTTCTGTCTGGGATGAAGAAAACGTTCGTCGGGGATGGATAGCAGTGATGGCCACACACATACGGAATGCACTCAATGCCACTGAAATAATTATATGTTTAAAAAGGGTTACGATGTTTAATTTTATGTTCTATATTTTTACCAATAAAAAATGATTGCAAAACCAAAGGGGAAAAGGTGGATGCTGCCTTCCTCTTTCTACTCCTCACCATCTAAGAGCCTGCCTTCTCCTGTCTGGCTTGGTTGGAGCGTGCTGTGATGTGCCCTTATTTGAGGAATTCTCCCTGCGCAGGGTTAGCTGCCAGAGCAAGTCCTACTGGGAGCTGCTGAGTCAGGGCCCGTCCTCTGACCAGCCGCCCTGGTACCAGCCCTCTGATTTCCTCAGCCACAAATCGGAGAGACGCTCCCAGAAACGCCAGGGCAGGTCCCGGCTCTGCCTCGCCTGCCCACCCAGACACAAGTCCTGCCGTGGTCTTTCCTCTGCCCTGTTTCCTCTGCCTCTTTGCGTGATGGATGGGCATGCTTTCCCTCACATTCCTACGGGAAGGAAGTGGATCGGAAATCTTCCTCTTCCTGCTATGAACCTGTTGATAAGATTAAAGACAGGTATGCTTGGCAGGGCCAGGCAAACACTGTTATTTTTAATAGTTCAGGGCACACCAAGTTCAAAAACAGGTCACGGTGATTTTTCCCCCTTGGTTCCTAAAGCAAACTCTGCTTACATCATCTCCTTTCCGGCAGAGGAAAGGAAAATGGGCAGCAGAGGTGTAATTCTGACGCTTGTTCCTTATTCGTTACAAGAAAGGGGACACCGTTGTTGGCATGTTTGTAAAGACCAGAGCGCATGCTGCCTTAGTTTACGAAGCCCATTCCTAGCCTGTGGGTCTTGGGTGACTCTCGAAGGTAGGATATGCGCCTGTCCTGTCCACGGCAGACAGACCGCCTCATTCACCCTGGCCTGCCCTTTATCAAAACAGTATCTCTTCTCATCCCAAGGCCCTCATAACAGAAGACCAGGTTACAGAGTCATAGTGGAGAGATGGGACTAGACCGCTGGTGTGAGAGGGGCCGGCCCTGCCCTTTGGGGGCAGCTGAGCCTCCCGAGGTTGGGGCCAGGCAGCTGCACAGGGTGTAAACCCTGCCCTGAAGTTAAGCTGTTCCTCCCTCTCCTACCCAGCTGGTGTGTATGTTGCCTTGCTGCACAAAATGCGAAGTGCCCCTGTTGGCTAATGCAAGACATCTTCTTAATTGCATGGAAAAGTAACTCCCAGGATGCCAGGTAGAGGGACTTGGGGAGAGAAGGCTGGCTCTGCAGAGGTGAGAGGAGAAAAGGAGGCAAGAGGGGAGCAGGCCAGGTGTCTGCCTTGCATCTGGATATTCAGGATGACACATCTGGTGCCAGGGAAGTGGCTCTTTCTTTTCTAACTGACAGGAAGCTTTGCAGTCAGGGGAGGGCTGAGCTGTCAGGTGAGCTAGGGATCAAGAGTTATCCTGACAGCTTCATGGCACGTGAAGGGCGCTGTGCAGTGTGGTGTGATTTTAACCAGTGGTGGTTAAAGTAGCTTCTCTTGGACCTGGTGTGACGTGCAGTCGGAGATGGGCCCATGGCAGCTGGGAGAGCCAGGGCTGGCAGAGGCTGCCCTTCTGAAGCGCCACCATTTAGAAAAGAAGGTATAAGTGGGAACCAGCGGCTCCTAGAGTCCGGGTTTTGCTTCATGGAGGTGCCAGGCGGCAGTGGTATCTTTAATGAGTAGCTTTCCAGTTCCTCCAGTGACCCTCCCCAACCCCACTATTATAAATATTCCAAGGACCCTAAGTAACCTTCTTCCTTAAACTTCCCTGATTTAAGTTCCTGTCAAAATCTAACCACCTGTCCTAGCCGGCTAAGCAGCCCTGACTAAGCGCTTTGCCCTGTGCTCACATTCCGCAGGGCTGTCTGTGCGAGACTGAGCCAGGCGGCCAGCAGGCCAGCGCCTCTCCGGAAAACTTCCACTCAGAAGGGAACGGAGGGAGTGCCTTTTAATAAGTAATCAGCCAGAGGAAATCAGGGTCTGTGTAGCCATCTAGTAATGCTGCCCTGGGCACTGGGGACTTTTCAGAAGTCTGAGGCTGGAATGCCTGATTTGATGATCCACAGCTTGGGACATTCAAGAGAGAAAAAGTAACTTGAGCAACTCTGGGTGCCTGTGTGCCTGCACTCATATTGCTAATATGTGTCAAGTATAGATTAAAAGCCGTGCATTAACACTGTATGGCAGTAGTCTGCCAGATGTTTTATATAAATTACCTCACTTTATCCACATAGGCCGATATTTTGTTTCTGTTTGAAGGATGAGGTGACAGGTTCAGAGAAGCCAATAAGTAGAAGATATGGGATTTGAACGTGGGTCCTTGGACTCCATGATCTGTGCTCACACCCACTATCCCCAAAACAAGAATGGCTAACTTTTAGAACCACCAGGTTCTCTTACCTCTAAGTAGCATGCATAAAACACCAGCTTTTAGGTCTGGGATGTGAGCCCTTGCATTTTCTCCTCTGTAGCTTCCAGGCAGAACCCCAGTGGAGCCCACCTGGGCCTTCCAGGCCCTCACCTCTGCAGGAGGCACCTAGGAGGCTCTATGAATAAGAGTCCTGTGCACCAGAAGGTTGTGGGCTCCATCCATGGTCAGGGCACATACCTAGGTTGTGGGTTCAATCCCCCGTCAGGGTACATACATACAAGAGGCAATCGATTGATGTTTCTCTCTCACTTCAATGTTTCTTGCTCATATCCATCTCCCTCTCTCTCTCTCTCCCCCCCCACCCCTCCCTCTCCCCCACCCCATCTCCCTTTCTCTCTAAAATCAATAATCATATCCTTGGGTGATGATAAAAAATAAGAATCCCAAGTCTTTGTGACAAAGCCTTCCCAGGACCCTTCTGTCCATGGAGAATTTGTGGCACTAACACCAGGGCTTTGACCCTGAGCAGCACATCTGAGGTGAGCAAGCACCAGATTCTCGCTTCTAAATCCTGTTTTCCTGGGGCATGCCCAGCCCCCGCTGAAGTAGGTAGGGAGTAAACAGCCATTCACCTGTCCAAGCCGAGGATTTATGGTCCGGTGCCGCCCTGCTGCCCACAGCACCATGTACTGCAAACACGGATGACCTTTGCTGTGATTTCATCTCCACCTGCTTCTACACAGAAAACCTGTTTTGTATTGACATTGTTTGAAACAAGTTCTGCCTCTGTGAACTCCCTGAGCGCCTGCTCCTGACTTTCAGCCCAGAGAGGCCAAGTGCCTCTAATTCCGAGAGCAAGAGGGAGGCACCTTGAAAGCATCCCGGGCTTCCATCCATCTGAGTCTTCCATCCAATAGCTTCAAGCCACTGAAGTGTTTCCCCTCCTTCCAGGTTTTTCTAATTCCTTTCTATGAGGGGATGGGCTACAGGCTCTGATTGGCCCACTGGCAATAGGGTGCTTTGTGGGATGTTTTCTTACAAGTTGGCTCCCATGTGGCATTTGTTAGTCACAGCTAATTATGAAGTCCTTGGCTGAGGCCATAGACATTGTTCCCTCACATTCCTCTCTCCTCCTTTCCCCCCTGACCCCTGTTGCTGCAGAACAAAACCCGTTGTGGGCTCTGGAGGTTGGGAGGTTGGGAGGTTGACTGCGGCACATATTTTCCAGTGAACCCCTGATGGGCCCACAGCTAGGGTTTCATGTTTCAGGTTGAAACTCCACTGAGTAAAGCATCATTCATTGATGCTGACACATTCTGTCTCTACTCTGTGTACTTATTCCTCCTGCAATGGGCTCAGTCCTTTGAGGCAATTTAGGTAATTCATTGAAAGCAGTTCACAGCATTTACTCAGAACATTGATAGTCTGCACAGAATTTTAGAATGTTAGGGTTTCTGGATCACAGAAAGATCATCAAGGGCCAGGTTTTGCCAGTTGTGCTCAGAGGTGTAGGTCAGAAAGGAGGAGGGGGCAGAGTGAGCAAGCAGGTTCAGAGTTCTTCCTTCCCAGCCCCCAGCAAGAGTGCCTCTACAGGTACCTGCTTTGGGCATGGGCTTCTGCAGACGATTGCTGCAACCTAAAAACAATCCTGAAATCCAATAATCAAATCCGCCCCCTCGTTCATTTCTCAGAAGGGCCCACTGAGGGTCCTCCCTTTATTGAAGGTCCATGTGAGTTCGTGAATTGATGCCAGACTGAGAATTAACACACGGGTCTGTCAACTCCTGTATGCCCCGTTTACAGTATTATGCCAGGCTGGGAAAATTCTGGAACCCGTCACTGGGCTGCTTTCCCCATTGCCTGGCCACTGTCTTGTAGAAAAGGCCTTATCTAGAAGATACAGAGGAACAGAAGACGTCCAAGAAAAGCCATAGCAGCAGAGTCACACTTAGGTTTGCTTTGTTTGTTTTTTGTTAAGAGAGAGAGAGAAACATTGATTTGTTCCACTTATTTATATATTGATTGGTTGCTTCTTATGTTTGTCCTGACCTGGGATTGAACCCACACCCTTGGCTTACCAGGACGATGCTCTAACTGAGCTACCTGGTCAGGGCCACCCTTCGTTTGTACGAAGAGCCACCTCAATCCCACGACGCCACAGCTCCATCTGAGGTTGTACAGTATACAGCCTAAGAGACTGTGTGGGGCAGCCCTGTTTTTTACTTTATGTAAGTGAGAGCCAAAACTGGGATTGAGCTACAAGATTTTAGTTGAGCATTGTGCAAAGAAAAAACTCAGGCTCTGGAACAAGAAGATCTGGGTTCAGATGTGAGCTTACACATTATTTGATGTTACTGGTCTTCAGCATTTTTATCTAAAAATAAAGCTGATAATATATAGCTCAAGAATTGTTGTGAGAAGTTAAATTTAATAGTCTACGAGAAACCCCTGTGTAAAGCAAATTGGGGACTTGATAAATGTTCCCTTTCCTGCAACTTAACCTCGCTGTTGCTCTCCTGCACATGCAGGTTTGAGTCAGGACGAAGGCCAGGCATTTTTTCAAGTTTACCCTTAACTCGGAAACTTCTGGATTTTGTCACAAGCTTAACGTTAACCAAGGGAAATCTGGGGTATCTATAGACCGGGGGTCTGTCTGAATCTTTTACAGAGAAGTCATAACACTGAGCATTTCCTGGGGGAATAGGGCTGTGAGTTTCTAAGAGAACATTCTTTGAGGGGAGACTGGGGAGACTGGAAAACTTAAGTCCTATTTCTTTGACGCTGGAAGCCCCTGGGCCGTCAGGGGGTTCAGAGGCTGACTGCCCCCCGACGGTCTCTGGCAGCGAAATCAGAGCCCCTCATTGTACCAACTACTTGGGTGTGCTTGGGACTCGTTCAGACCTTCTTTATTTGCCATTCAGACAGGAACCATAGGCCCAGAAGCTTGTTTTCAAAATCTAGGAAAACAGATGTTTTTGCTTATTTTTTCTCCCTCTCCTGCCAAAATGCTCGCTGAGTTTTCACTGGGTTCTGAACTTGCCCTTTTTCTTTTCTTTTTACTCTGAAGACCCGTCACGGAAAAGGTTCATTGTACAAAAAAATGAAGAGGAAGGATGGGCATTGCGCATGGGGAACGCTCTGTTTTAGACTCTAATGAAATAATGTTTTCAATTCTGAAGGCAGGGAGGCCGCGAAAACAAGAGGGAGTGAGATGGGCTAATTGAGCTCGGAAAGGGTCTGCCTGGCGTTTTCCCCACGCCTGCGATACCCGGCCCCCCGCCCCCTGGCACGCAGACTGGGATAGGAAAGTAAGCGCTGCCTTCTCCTCCGAGGAAACCAAAAGTGTCATATAGAACGGAGCGGGGCAGTGTGGCTGTGGAGGGCTGCGTTGGTTAAACAGGTGCTGTGTTCCACTGAGGCCAGTGCCGCTCAGCCTCTGAAGTTTTATAGCCAGCTCGAACATGTTAGGTACTGGATTCGTATTCTATTGTCGCTGCAACAAATCACCACCAATTTTGTGGCTCGAAACAAGTATTTCCTACCTTACCATCTGTTCGTCAGAATTCTGCCATAGTCTTACTGGGCTCAGATCTAGGTGTCAGCAGGGTTGTGTTCCTTTCTGGAGGCTCTGTGGGCTGGGCGGGGGGGGGGGGGGTTGCTTTTCTTTCCTTACCTTTTCCAGCTTCTAGAGGCTGCCCACATTCCTTGGCTCATGTTCTCCTCCTTTAGCTTCAAAGCCAGCAACAGCCGGTTGAGTCCTTTCTTACGCTGCATCGATCCAGTCTCCTCTTCTATTTCCCTCCTCCACTTTCAGGGAAGCTTGTGGCTACATGGGCCTGCCCAGGTAATCCAGGGTGATCTCCCTAATTTAAGATCAGATGATTAGCTCCTAAACTCCATGGCAACCTTAATTCCCCTTTGCCAAGTAGGGTAACATATTTACAGGTCCCAAGAATTAGAACATAAACATATTGGGTGTAGGGAAAGATACTGCCTACCATAGGTACATACAACATTTCTACACTAAAAGCAATAATTGTATACCTTAGGACTCTTTCAGTTGCAACCAGCAGGATCGGACTCAAGCTAATAAAAAGAAAATGGAGTTAGAAGGAAAATGCATTTGGCTTCAGGCACAGCTGGATCCCTAGGCCCAGCAGGGTCACCAGGGCGCTCTGTTTCTTGGCTTTCTTTGTGGTAGTTTGATTTTCAAGCCCAGGCCACCTGCATGGCGGCAAAGACATCTCCCAGCCAATCTTAGGCTTCCATAGGTCTCAAGACTCAGGGTCCCAGAGAGGAAACCATGACTTCTTTTTAGGTAGCACCAGCAAAATCTTGAGGGTGACTCTCACTGGCCCAATTGGGATCAGACGTACATGCCTAGACCAGTCCCCGTCCAGGGAGAGACAATCCATGCTTCATTCTAGAGCAGAGGTAAGGCAACCTTACCAGGGCGCATGTGCTGCGTTGGAGAGGGAAAGGTTCCCTCGAGGAAATTTGGATGCTGTTGCCAAAAGAAAGAGGAAAGGACTGAGCAGGCAAAACCCATTGGCATCCACTACATCATCTTATTGCTGGATTTCAGACCCATGGCATAGATATATTATTCCAGTTAAAAGCTCATTTGGCTTCAAGCAACAAGGCACTCACACTTGAAAGAGTACAGAAGGGGCTCATCCAGAGCAAGGAAGTTCTACGTTAATTGAGGTAGCATATAAGAAGAGGAATTGCGTGATGGTTAAGAGTATGGGTTTTTGTAATCGGCCTGCTTAGGTTTATATCCAATTTATTGGTGTGTGTACTTGATAGCTCTGTGCCTCAGTTTTCTCTCTGTAAAATGGGGTTAATAATAGTACCCACATCATAAGTTTGTTGTGAGGTTTAAGTATGCTACTACCAATAAAGTGCTTAGAGTAGTACCTTGACATAAATATTCAATAAATAATAGCCTTAATAATTATTATTGTTATTATATTACTATTGTTATCGCAAATAAGCTTCCTGAGGATGGCTTAGGGACTTGGAGAGCAATTAGGAATCAAGCCAGACACTTACTTGGTTTCTCTCTTTCTGACTGGGGCTACATAATCTCTTATCTCTGGGACTTTCTCAAAGCTCAGTGGGAACTGAGCTTCTCACCTGTAACGTGGGTTTTCACTTGGCTGTCAGTTGCCATTCTTTCCCCTCTGGCCTTGACCACACATGTCCATCGCCAGATGAATGCTGGGTCAGTGTTTCTGAGTTCAGAGTCTTGAGAAAATTTTATTAGTCTGGGCCATGATTGTCTTTAAATGAGAATGCACCTTGCTTAATTAGCTGTGACTGGCCAGGTGACCTCACTCACAAACAAGGTCACCTCTGTCTGTAGGCGTGGAAAGGGCAGCTTAAGTTGAAGGAGAAAGGCCTAAATAAAAAAACTGACCAACTTGTCTTGTACATGCGTGTCGTAACAAATTGGAAACTTCCTACAGAACAAAAGGCTCAGTTTCAGAAAATAATGGTTCTAGCAGGATACTAGGGACTAGGACAGCATTGAACTGCTTGGTTCTGATGTAATTCAGCCTGTGGTATTTGTAGAGAAAAATTGATCACTCTCCTGTTACTATAAATGGCAGAGACATTTTCAGCTCCAGTTAGAAACACTCATTGGATGGGCAAAGACCCCAAAGCATTGATCTCAAACCTCCTTTCTAGAGCAGGAGTTCTTGAGAGGGTGGGATGCTCACACTCACTGTCAGGAGAGTAGATACCAGAGCAACCAGCAGTGTCCCCAGAAATCTTCCTTTTGGTGACAGGAGGAAAATTCCACATCGGCCTTTGGTTCACTGTGTTCCATCTCACCTTCCAGAGCCCCCACATTTCCCCCAAATTCTCAGTGCAGGGTATTCTCCACGTACGGAGGTGTCTGCCTGCAGAGCACTTGTCCTTCTCTCCAAGGACTGCGGTGGGAGTCTTCCTGGGGAAGCAGTTCTGCAGTGATGGGGAGGAAGAAGGGGCACTGATGGAATTTCTTAACTCTTAGCCACTACAGGATGGGTGGAAAGGCTTCGGGTCCAGGCAGGGCAACTGAGGAAGCACTGAGATTTGGGGGAAGACAAAGCATCGTTAGGATTGTGATAGAAGTCTGCTGGGAAAGTCTCCACTGCAAAGGTGCTTGTGCCCCTTTCTAGTTGAACAATTTGCAGGCTGCACACTTGCTTTCAGATGGATTGGTTTTGAAGCAGTCAACAAAAAAGCATCCCGCTGCCAGGGCCAACCATCAAAAGGGGAAAAGAGAGCGATGCAAACCGTGGGGGAATGTGCAAGAGAGAAATATTGCAGGGCAGCAACGAGGCTCTGCTGGCATGATAGCATGTGCATTATCTCCCCCCAAGGACCCCGTGGTTTAATGGATGGGGCTTTAACCTGCCCAGAGGTCAGTCTCTGCTGGACAAATGGAACCTCATCCCTGAGGGCATCGACATTCTCATGACACACGGACCTCCGCTAGGTAAGTGAAGCAAAGGTTGTCGTTTTGTCATACGAGATGCCTTCTTTCCCAAGCATAATGAATAAATGCTTCGGGGACCTAATCATTTTCCTTCAATAAAAAAGCGAATACAAAAAGAAAAGTGTCGATGCCTTTAAAGAAACCCAGTATGCTAATTAAACTCAGCAGTTCTGCTAGGCTTACAGGTGTTCTTGAAATTAAATTTTTTGATTTAGTCAAGTCAGGGAAAATCAAATGGGTATGGAGCCCCACAGTCTTTTGAGCTTGATAATTTATTTTAAGAACTGTATTCACTTTGGTGTAAGAGGGTGGGGAGTGGAAAGGAGATAGGAACCTCCCTCCCAATCACAGGACATACGTATGCATGGCAGCAGATGATGGAAACTTTTGTTCAGAGGAGCCCATTTTTTTTTCCATATCACAGCGTAACCTGGAAGATCTTTAAAGTTTAAAAATTGTGCTGATTATGTGAAAGAAGGATTTTTTTAGCTAAGGACTTACACAGAATGTTACTTAAAGATACCTTATAAATACATGGAGCCGGCATTCAGGTTTAGATGGTTCCAGGCTACCTTTCGTTACCCAGATTATGGGTCAAAAGATGATTATTTGACTGACTGATGTAATAGTCTTCTAGTTACTCATGAGCAGTTCAGCTTAGCCGCAGAATATTTTCCAAACATGACTACCACCTTGATCCCCATCTACTTGGTATCTGTTAGCCAGGACCCTCCCTTGTCAAACTCAGACGTGCTGAGGAAATTCAGATGGTGCATTTTCAGTAGGAGAGTTTTCTTTCTCTGTCTTTTTGTTTAAGTTGTGGTAAAAAACACAGACCATGAAATCCACCCTAGTAACAAAATTTTACAGGTACTAGAAAACTTTTCTCAATCATCTTGATTTGGCGAGGGATGGGGAACACACTTCATACAAAAATAAATGATCTTTGCAATATTTTCTCTTGTGGCTTGGGGTTGTTATCCACATCACTGTCCTTCTGCATGAGCCTGGAAAAGAAAAGATCTAACCTGCATCCCCCAATGTGAATTTGCTCTTTGCAGAGATTTTCCCCTCCAAGCCACTGAGTGCACTTTCCCACCCTCACAAGGGAACTGCTCTGTGTGTCAAAGAAACACCGGAAGGGAGGACTGGGACCTGAGCCACGCTGGCACGTTAATGCCAGGGGAACCCAGGAGCAGGGGGGCCATAGATTTGCGCAAGATCGGCGCTTCCTGACAATTCCAACGCTTTGGAATCACTGTCCCCATGCTTTTTTCCCCCTAACTTGTATCACCCTATCCCATGTTTTCTTTATTTTATTTTTTTAAAGGTTTTATTTATTTATTTTTAGAGAGAGGAGAAGGAAGGGAGAAGGAGAGGGAGAAGAGCATCGATGTCTGAGAGAAACATAGATTGGTTGCCTCTCATGTGCCCCCAACTGGGGACCTGGCCTGAAATGCAGGCACGTGTCCTAGCTGGGAATTGAGCTGGTGACCCTTCATTTCACAGGCCAGCACTCAGTCCACTAAGCCACACCAGCCAGGGCCTATCCCACGTTTTAAAAGATTTTATGTATACACAGTCTTTATCAAGTCATTTAATTCACTTCCCTATTTAGCAGCCATTAGAGACTAAGTAAATCTTTAAATTGCTCCTGAAATATTCTGCAGCACAGTCACCCAGTGACGTCCTCCAGAGGCAGCTCCCAGCCGAGTGGGTGCTTTTGCTGAGCAGCCTGGCTGGGGCAGGTGTGATTCTCCATAGGATGTGTACTGTTGTATAAGGGGCTTGGACATCCTCGGCATAGAGAACATTTATATGCCCAAAATACTATTTGGAATACAATTTTGAACAGGCCGATTGATTCACAGACTTCATCAAGTAATTAATTTTTTGTACAAAAGAAAGTGGTAATAATGGTTAAGTCTGAATTCAAGCCTCTGAAGAATTCAGACATCCTTACAGAGGAGGCTACCCTCTCTCTCTTTGCAAACAGTAAAGATGGAAGTGTTCAGAGAGCATCTGTGCATAGAGCACAGTGAGGTCTGGAGTTGTAAAATAAAAGCTCAGGCAAAGTTTTCATAAGGTAAAGCCAAACCACAACTAGTATGGTTATCAGGATTATTGGGAAAAGGCCGGCTTGGGAGGTAGGGGTGGGTGGTGGGGTTGGCCTTGAACTTTCCCCTTCTGGGAAGGGAAGCCATCACACCTTGGGACTTTACTATAACGGAATGAGCAAGATGGTTTCTCTGGTGATTGCATATGAAATGAGGTATTTTCCCTCTTCAAGAAAAACACTTCCATGAGGGAATGTGCCAATTACTGTAGACTAAGGATTTTTTTCCCTCTAATTAACACACTTTTAAAACCCATGGTTGGATTTTTATAGGGCCCCCACTTCCACCCGATGTTCTTCCCACACTCTCTGGCCGTTATTCCCCACACTGGGGCTGGCGCGTCTCTACAGAGATGCTAAATCTTCATTTCTCCAGTCTCACCAAAGTGGAATAAACTTGCCTGTCCCTTTCTGCCCCATCATTTCTACATAGTAGGAATCACCTAATGGAGCTACAGAATGGATTCCCACTGATGATGATTTAGCCTTTCGTCCCACCTGCCTTCTTTAACACCCCATCCTGCTGAGGCACGTGGACCATAATCACTCAGATAGCTGACTTTTGCTATAATTGATGTCAGTTTTTATGGATTTTCTGCATTAAGTGTAGAACTAAGTGGCTTTTACATAAAGGTAGTCAATTAGCCCCAGCTTCCTGCATGCCACCACGAGGTCACCGGTGCTGCTTGTTGCTAGAGAAGGGGACTGGAGGAGGAACTTAGTGTTTCCAAGTCTTGATCATCACGAAGCTCCAAGGGTTAAGAGTTGATATATCTGAACAGAGCAAGTTATCTTGTGGCCAGTTCGAAAGCAACCCCTTCCAAACTGTCCTCTATGAATTGTCTTGGAAGTAAACTGCTATCAGAAAGGGGTAATAAAAAAGAAAAGTAACTAAATCGGGAGAGAAAGAGATATTATGGGACTGCCGGGAATAAATGTCATTGGACCCATGAAGAAGATTTGAAACCTGTGGCTGAATAAATCAACTCCGCTACAGAAAAAAAAAATGTTAATTAACAGGAAGGAAAAAAGTGGAAATAAAAAAATTTTTCAAGAACCTAAAGAAGACAAAGTGACGAGTGAAAAGTTCCTTAAAAGCCATTGTGAGCTTTAATGGAGAGGCTAAGATTACAGATAATGTAATAAACCTTCTGTGAGTTATGGCTTCCTGAAAGTCTAAATGAAACCTTACCTGAAGAAAGAAAATTAAGAGTATTGATTGCATTTTGCCCTTAGGTTTTCGAGACTGGGTTCCAAAGGAGCTTCAAAGAGTGGGCTGCGTGGAGCTTTTAAACACAGTCCAGAGGCGAGTCCGACCCAAGCTCCATGTGTTTGGTGGAATTCATGAAGGTAAGACCAGAAGAAAGGGGCTCAAGACATACTGTGTCGTTTACCCATGATCCCATTCCACAGTGGGGACCTCAGCTCTCCTGGGAGTAGCTGGAGTAGTCTTCAGTCTCTTCCTACCAGGGGAGCCCTTTCATCAGGTAAAATGTAAGGAGAAACACCTGTGCATAATGCTGATGCCTATATTACGTGGAGCTGCTCTATTTGAAACGGAGTAGAGAGTGGGAACCAGGTCTGGCCCACCTTATAGAAAGCCCAGCACTGCCCTGGGCAGCTTCTGGAATTTCAGGGACCTGTTGAGGAATATTTGATAACCACTGCTGGAGAACAGCTGGGAAGTAATAAAGGACCAATTTTCTCTTCAAGAGTGTTAGAAGAAATGGCCTGTATATTAGACTAAGTAAATTCTACGACCTCTTCCTACCTCTAAATATTGTTTCATATAGAATGCACATAGAGACCTGGGAAGACAAGACAGTCTTCAAAAAATAACTTTGGACATGCAGTGAAGGCCATATAATAGAAGTAGCAGGAACCTGTACAATTGCACATAGACGTTTTCTTACTAACCTCAGAAAGCCATTTCAGACTTCTGAGAAATCATCAGCACTGCTAGCTCCGGCTGAGGTTAACAGAATAATTAAATCTCCCCTAAATGGGAACTGGTCTAGTTGCCATTGTCTGCCTTTCATAGTAAGCTGGAGTCAAGTTCACAGAACCTGAAAGTCTCCCAGGAAGCTCCAGGGTTCTAGGTTTTGTATGTTCTCCCTTTTGCAAACCAGGGGGAACTGGGCCTTTGGGCAGACACAGAGCCCTCTACGGGCGGGCCTTGATTTTCTGGCACTCGGCCTCTCCCAGCTGCATCCGTTTGTGCAGTGGGTGTGTGTATGTAGGTAGCTGCCCTGTTCTCTCCATCTCCTGCTTATAGCTGTTCTCTAAAGTTATTTATAAATCTGCATTTAAGGGGTTTAGGTCTATGTACCCGATGAAGCCAAAAAACCAAGTTTGTGTTTTAAAGCCCACAAATCCACTGGCTTCTTGCTTTAGGCAGGTAATAAAGAGCATATTGAAAATCATTCTGCCGAGGCCAGAGAAGGTAAGTGAGCTCTGAGTGCAGGCGCCAGCGAAGTGGATGAAAAGCAGGGGTGCAGCTCCCTAAGAGTGGATGTCTTCCTGCCCTGACTGAACTGCATCCCCTGAAAAGGAGGGCACTTCTCTAAGGCCTGGTGCATGATTCGAGGTGGGGGAGTGGGAGCTCAGGTCTAGGCAGCATTTCTAAGGGCAACTATCAGGTTTGAATTCCTGCAGCATGCCTATGGGTTTGCGTTTCATCTTTTTTCTTAATCATTAATTAGCTTTAAACTAGCCAGACAATTGGGGAATTCCACTGAAGTCCCAAAATAATAAACTTACTTAAAAGGGAGGAGATCATATTCAAATAAACTCGTCTTGATTTTATTCGCTTAAGACAGCTGAAGAGGGCAGAGAGAGGGCAAATACCAGCCTCCTGATGGAGAAAGATAACAAGACTTTATGACCCCAGAACTAAACAGCACACATTTTAAATGCCTCTTTTCTTTTCTTAAGAGATTTTTTCATTCACCCTCATTAAGCTCTCCACAGGCTTACTTGGAGAAATTTTAGCAATTTGGAAGTGGGGAGGGGGACCTTATCAGTTATATCTATAAATCCTGAAAATTTTATTTTTTTCATGGGCATATTTTTCTGTGCCGTAGAGCCTGATACCAACATAGAATTGCAAACTTAATTGCAGAAGTTATAAAGGAAGTGTGCAAATTTGCAACCATGCTGAAAATTTCAACATATTAAAAATCATAAAAGCATCGTACATACCAAAGACCCAGAGAAACTTTCTTAGCTTTCTTCCAGTAGGTCACAAAAGATTTATACTGCCTCTGGAGAGTGTTTTTGCTTGACCCAGTGTCCAGGTAAGCTTAGAAAACAGGGTCTAGGGTGACGTTTCTCCAAATCACTTGGACAAGTGATTCCTCCATTCTTTTGAATGAAATGGGATTTAGCATCAAAGCCACATAGTTCAAGTAAGATAAGATTAGTTACTGTTAACTCTCATTGGGGCAGTTTAGATGATATTTTATAGATAAGGTGCTGAGCATCCTCCTCTCCCAACTCCCAAAGTAACACTCCTTCCTTCTTCATTCATCCCAAGACTGTTTGGGTTTGGATTTGTGGCCCTGAGTTGACGGTCCTCATTTTGTCCCTGAGAACACAATAGTTAACACAAGACTTTGAAATGAAAATCATATTCAAAAAAGAGGGGACAGATGTTTTTATATCTTAACTAGCAAAGATACTTTACAACCTTTCCCTGACAGACCTAGTATCTAAATAAGGAAAAAGGAAGCACTTTTCTTTAAAGTAGAGGATTCTCCCTTTAAAAAAAGTAGAGTAAAACCAGCAGGCTATTTCTGAAAGCTGTTATGTCCGGGAGGCTCCCCTGAATTCCATCTCACTACCCACTGGCAAAGATTTTTTTGTTTGTTTGTTTTCCTTGCCTGATGGCCCTGCATCAAGTCTCTACTATTTGTGTATATTACAGTAAGCATGGCACTCTCTCCCCACAGGTTACGGCATTATGACCGATGGTTACACAACGTACATCAATGCCTCAACGTGTACAGTCAGCTTTCAACCGACCAACCCTCCAATTATATTTGACCTTCCAAACCCACAGGGTTCCTGAAGCTCCGAATGCCCCTTTGGAATGTGAGGGAAGGTCTATAAACTGCCATTTTTTCTAATTATAAATTTACATTCTCTTACTGGTTTATTTCCAAATCTTGTGAGTTCTTTTTGTAAATTGCTGGAACAACAACAAAAAAAAATGATGCTAGAGGTTGTGCTTCTTCTTTATTATTATTATTTTTTTTTAAATGGGGTATCCATTTGAAATCAGAGGAGCATTGTGAATTTGTAAAATGACTTCTGTTTTCTCAAAGGCCACGCCATTGTAAATTGTTAGTGTTCACCAAAGGACAGCCAAGCTTTCTTTTTAAAAGGTGAAAAGAGTCTTATTTTAATATGCTTTAAGCTGGAAGAAAAAGAGAAAAAGAAACAGGTAGGCAGTGTTTTAAAAACCAACCAGATTTGCACAACTGTTTAAGAGTATTGTTTGAACTGTTTTATTTTTTGATGTTTTGTTGTTGTTGTTTTCTTGGTAGTGCTTCTTCTTTGCAGCTGTGGCCCGGGTTTATAGTGATCTTTTCAACAAAAGTCGGCGTGGCAAAAGACTTCCCTTCACGCTATTGCTATAAAGAAAGTGGTGTCAAGGGAAGAAAACGGCCCTGATTCAAAGGATGGCTCAGTTCATGAGATCCACACTGTGGTTATACAAGGTCTCATTGTTTGTTTGTTTCTTTTAAATTATTTTAGCTTTAAAAATATGGAAATGGAATCTGTCAAGAGCACGTATTTTGTGCAGTAAAAAAAATGAGTATGCAGACTCCTTTTTAATATGGGTTTATATATATGTATTTTTTTGTGCATTATGACTAAGTTAGGAGTTTAATATTGCCAAGGACAGTAGAGCTGCAAATGGATGCTGTATAGCTGGGCATCCAAAGTTTGAAGGAGCTCACACATCCTCTCAGAACTCAAGGTCTTAAAGAGCTTGAGTTAAATCTAGGTACAGTTACAGGCGTGTGTAGACTTTAATGGATGCAATGGAAGCTAACTAAAATAAGGCTTAGTTGTCCTTTATATTTAAATACCCTGAATTGTCTTCTTACTTCCTCTCCCTCCCCCCCCATTTTGCACTGTGTGTCGATGCAATCTTCGCTAGCACAAAATATTGTCGCTAATAGTCATTTCTGTTTTCCCATTGTAAATGCTGTTGAGCTTTATTCTATTTTATGTTATCTTGTTAATGAAATTTAGGAAAGCAGTTGTTTCTTTAAATTTATTGTGATATTCTATATCTAGCGGCCTTTATATGCAAATAAAATTGCAAGATTTTTAAATCCGTGCTGTTTGGAGGATTGGCTGGTGGAAGGATGGTGACTGAGCCCTGGGGGAGGGAAGGATTTATTCACATGCAACATCAGTACTCCCTCTCAGAAGAATTAAAATAAGTGACTTTTTTTTTCAAATTTTCAATAAATTTTTATTACCCACCATTCATGGGCTGGCAGGTAGATCGATAAGGCACTCAGTGTACTCTTGCCTTCCATCACGCTGTCATCTCTCTTGCCATAGATTTCTGAGGGTGAAGATTTCTCTCTGGCCATTGTCATTTCTGTGGGAACAGAGTGCCCGTGCAGTGGGGGCTGGGGGCCCTATTGTGCACATGTATGGTGGTAAGAAAGCAAACCATTGGGTACTAGAGCAACCACTGCCCATTCTCCTTTGTCCCCAGGAGCAGCTATCTCCCCCTCACTCTTTTTTTGAATGATGCGTGCCACTGAGATGCCGTGGCAGCCTGGAGGTGGCAGGCGGTGGGGCAGGGGAAACTGTGTTATGTCTTTTTTCTTTTCTCTGGGAAGAACCACTGAGCAAAAGTAACGTGATCCTGAATCTGCAGTATATCCCAAAAGTCTACATTTCAGTGCCCATTGGGCTGCATTCATCCACATCTTCCTTTCTTTCTACCCAGTAGAGATTATTTGGGGTAATTCCAGAAAACAGTTCTTAATTTCAATATCAGCAGAATAGAAAGAATGTCCTAGGCCAGAATTCCAGCTCAGACTCACACATGACCGTTTCAGGCTGTCATAGTTGTCTCAGGTGCCACCCAGAGCCCATGCGGACACTTTGTCTGAACTTGCAGAGCAGATGCCCCAGCTGCCCAAGCACAGGTGGCCCATGACCATAGCGAGTAGCTGAGACATACTGTGAGCAGTTAACCCTCCTCTCACCTGCTCCATCAGCAGGAGAGGGTGTTGACTTCAGGCCCGTGCCTAGGGAGCTGGAATGAGAGGTAGACTGAACAGAAATTTCATCCAGTTGCTGTACGGAGAAGCTAGGCTCAGACTTCTGGAAAACATTTTTCCAGAAGTGGCTTTCCAGAAACAGGTGGCAGATCATGATGACAAGTGTGCGTGCACAGCCCTTGAAAGCACGTCTGAACACAAACTAATTAAGCTTAGCACCTACTAGAAGTGCTTTTATTGTGCGGGGGCAGGAAGCAGCCCCGGCTGCAGAATCTACAGGGTAGGCTGGTGCATGGACAGAGCCTCCTTCAGCCAATCCATGTTCCCACTTCATAGGCATGACCTGCCTCCAGAGGGGCAGGAATGACTGTCCCAAGGCCTGCCTCTCTCTCCAGTGAGCCTTATAATGAAACATTTGAAAGAGATTTTACAGATCAGGTGCTTTCTATTTTTCCATGACCAGACACTCTGCTGAATGGTCTCATATTTTGTTTCTAATCCTCACAAAACCATGGGATAAAGCCTCGCTTTCTAGATGAGAAACTGAGGCTCCAAAAGGTGAAGTTTCAAAACCAAGTCTCTCCGACTCCCTAACTCATGCCCTTTTCATCACCTGTCTCAGGAGCAGAAATCAGAGCTGATATAAAACTGAGGTGGGACATTTCCTGTCCCTCAGGTAGGAGCGGCTACAGCTCCTGGCAATATAGCTTTCTGACAGTGTCATGCCAGACCACCTCCTCTCTGCTGGCTGCACAGCACAGTGAGTGGGTGAGAACAGGAAGCCCACAGCCTGCATGCCTGCTGGGCCTGGCTCCACCTCCCTTTAGCACTGGCTGCCTTTGGCCTGGTGCATACAGTGTCTGTAAAATGCGGGTGATGCCTGGTGCATACAGTGTCTGTAAAATGCGGGTGATGATGAAGTCGTTGTAAGTTGTTATATGCGTTAATTTGGAGATCACTGCCTGACATCCAGGTTGTGCGTGTGCGTTCGTCAGTAGAGGTCCGCCGTGCTGCCTCGAGCTTCTCCAGGCAGAGCCTGCCTGTTGACTCCTCACCCTCTAGAGCACACAGGTGGCATTATTTCTGAGAAAATGTGTTTGCCTTCCTGGGAAACTGTGACGAACCTCTCTTCAAAAAAAAATATGAAGAACCCCAAGGGCATTTGCAAGAGGCAGGTAAGAGAGCCTGACTTTTCAGTTTAGTTATCGTATTGCAAAATCCCTTCTAATTTCCGAATTTGGGGGGGGGGGTGGCTGTCCGCTCTCCTGCTGCTTTAAACAGCACCTGTGGATCTCAGCATCTGTTTCTCCTTAGAGTCTTTACCTTCCATCTCACCATCTCCTGCAAGCTCAGTCAGTGAGTTGTTTTTCCTATACTTTTCTCCCAATCCCTTTTTGTTGTGTTGGGTGCTGGGGATTGCTGAAATCCCCTTAAGAGGCCCGTTACTGTTATTCTGACAGGTGGCCAGCGTTAAGCCTGCCTTCATCTCCATCACTTAAGTAAATAAATACTGTGACCCAGGTCTTAAGTAAGGAGAAACAGAAGCTTGGAGGATTTGGGATTTGTCAGTTGCAGATAAAACACTTGCTGTGCCCAGATTAATGATCCCCTCCCCCAACCCTTTTCCAGAGAGGAAATGCTGCTTTGGCGGAGTTCACATCCATATATTAGTTTGGTTCCCCACTATCTTTTCCTGCTCTATTCTCACTTTCCTTGAAGTGTTGGGTACTTTTTGTTTAATTATTAAACCAAAGTGAATTAAGTTGCAGTGTGCAGTTGGGCTGTGAGCTGAGGCATTTGAGAACACTGCTTAGAACGGGGCAGGAGGCCCGTATGCTGAGGGGTTCAGGACTGGACCATCTTTGCTTCTCTGAGTCTTAGCGGGTGGTTTCTCAGAAGGCTTCAGGCCCATTTCTGCAGGTCAACCGCTTAATGAAAAATGTTTTTACCCCTGCTTTTTATTAATCCTCACCCAAGGCTATATTTACTGATTTTAGAGAGACAGGAAGGGAAAGAGAAAGAAACATCAATGTGAGAGAGAAACATTGATCAGTTGCCTCCTGTGCATGCCCCAAGCAAGGGTCAATCCCGCAACCTAGCTATGTGCCCTGACTGGGATCGAACTCGTAACCTTTAGGTGTACAGGATGACACTCCAACCAACTGAGCCACCCGACCAGAGCACTCTTAATGAAGTAGCAGGATTACTGCATGTGTGCCCACTCTCTAGCACGTCTCTTCCAGAAGTTTAAAACAACTTTCTCTTCCTTTTAAAGATATCACTTCTACCTCTCTTCTCCCATCCTGCCTTTCCATGGAAGAGAAACCATACCGATTCAGAAGCCTCTCTGAGAAGCTTCCCTCTTCCCTGGTACCCGAATAAAGTCAGCCTCTGCAGCTCATAAGAAGTTCAGAGACGGTCAGTGGTGCCACCACAGTCACACAGCAAATTGAAGAGATAGACCCACAGTGTCCGTTTTGAGCATGAAATGCTTTTTCAGCTTGTCATTCAGGAGGATGGAAAAGATCAGTTTAGCCAGACATAATGTGATTTTACAGCAGAGAATGGGCCACTTACCTATGGCTTATTATTCTTATTAAACCAAATTATTTGAAAGAAACCTCAGAATCTGACCTCTCAGTGTTCCCATGAGGTTTCGCTTACTTTCCCTTCAACCAGTCCATCTACAGCATCTCTGACGGGCACCCAGCTCCTCCTCCTAAAAGTGATGGATGCATGGTTTTCACTGTGTTTGCCTCTGCACTTTGACAGCTCCCTGTCATGTGCTTTCACATATACATGAATATTTGGTCTGGAAGGCACTGAATGTTGTAAAAAACCCCAGCGCTGGAATCAGGCATCCTGTTTTCAGATCCCAGTTCCGCCATCTGGGTACCTTGGACGTAGTGCTTTCCTCCTCTCTGCCTCTGACTCCACACCTGTATGATGGGAGGAATTCCCAGCTCACAATGGATTTATTAGAGTTGACACGATAATTTGAATATGGTCTGGGGCCCAATGAGCTATTAAATAAATAAGAGATTTTATTATACTGTCAATCATAATTTCTTAAAGGAAAAAACAGCAAAAAGAAATGTTTAGCTTATTTGCTTTCTGGGTTAAGGGCCTTCACAAGAGAAAGTGAATTCCTTGAATGGGACTCTGAGTTGGGGTAATGGAGCTGCAAACTGAAGCCAAACATAAATTGAGCTCTTTAAATTCCTCTGTCTCTCTCTCTCTCTGTTGCTGAACTCCCTGACAAAACATTTGTGGTGGGTTCTTCTCAACTCCTTCTCGTTTCCTTCCTGAATTAGGGATGCCTTACAAGACAAAGATCTTGAGGTAAATGGCCTTTTATAGCCGAGAGCATCTATATCTAGGTAATGGTGAGAGTGAGAAATGCATTTCCATTAGGAAGCACAGCCACAGTGGTACTAAAAGCCTGGGTAGACTAAACTCACCAAGGCAGAGAGCCTGCTCCCATCCATCAGCTCTGATTTTTATGAAGCCGCAGTTACCATGAGGTGCATCCGAATGCTCTCAGAGCCTGCTTACCAAGGGAAAGGGCCTGTGATTTCATAGCCCATTTCTACCCTGACCTTAGGGGATGACCTTGGGAATAGGTTGAGCTTTGCAGTAGGAGCACCTGCAATAGCAAATGACTTGGAACCCAATGCTCCATGCTTGGGCTCACTAACATGCCCTGTCACACACCAGCTATAATGCTTAGCTAACAACTACTTAATCTTAAAGGGACTACTCTTTCCTAAAGCCTTCCCTGAATTCCCCTGCAGGTACCCAGAACAGCAATATTTGGTATTCCCCTCCCCACCCATACTTCTACCTGCAGGAGGTTCTGATTGTTGCCTATGTGCCTG
Organism: Anoura caudifer; assembly: GCA_004027475.1. Classification (NCBI taxonomy): domain Eukaryota; kingdom Metazoa; phylum Chordata; class Mammalia; order Chiroptera; family Phyllostomidae; genus Anoura; species Anoura caudifer. Next base: position 54,140 of record PVKU01000504.1, read on the forward strand.
AGCTCCCTGAGATCAGAACCAAGTCTTCTGTCTCTGTATTCCCAGAACCTGAGTCTGAAGCAATGCTTTCTTAATGAATTAATCAGTGTTTCAGTGTTTGGCAAACAATAGTCAGGTATGTGAGAAAGCGAGGAGAAATTAATCGCAGGTAAAATCAACAAATATTTACTGAACACTATAAGCCCAGTGCTGTGCTGGTAAGCTTCATTTGTAAAACCCAGATTTTGCCAGTAAAGTTTTGTGTGACTTGGTGAAGAAAACACCATATTGACACATGAAGTTAAATAGCGATAACACAAATCATACTCAAGACACGTTCAAAAAAGCCAGGATCTGCGATACACAGGTTTCCCCAGTTATGTGAGTGGCCATCATCACGGGGAAGTACAGGTTAGGGGTGTACGTCTCAGACAAGCACAGTCAGTTGGCTTAGGAAAGGGAGCCCAAGTGGTGATGATAATGTCAGTCCAAGCAGCTTCATTCCTGCAGGAGGAAAACCGGTCTGGCCAGTGGCAATTTCAAGTGTGTCACGTAGCTGGTTTGTTTTTCTTAATTTACTCTATGAAATGGTTTTCTCTAATGGCATGCCATTGACGAAATGCACCGTAATGTCTCCATCCATCACCTCCAAATGCTTTTGCATGCATCAGTTGTTGACTTGTTTTCTCCCATTCAGCACATAAATGAGAGGAGTGATTTATCCAAGGCCACCAGTTACTCCTGTGTGGAATCTAAAATTGCTCCCTGGAGACGTACTGCCCTGAGCATGTGCTTCTTTATGTTGTTCTGAACTTATATTGAAGGGTGACTTTGACTGGGGCTGCGCTGACATCCTCCTGACCAGTATTTCCTGGGGAGCTGGTCCAATGGTCCATTGTGGTCTGTAACTCTCAGATACCAGAGTTTGCTTTCCTGTGGGTATGACCATTAGGGTTGGATTATGAGGTGTGGAAACCAGGTTTTGGCCTTTGATGCTGTGTGTGGGCATTTGAAAAAGCAATGAGATTTCCCCATGAGCTCTCTTGAACTCACACACTGGAAAAAGGAGGGTGTTACATGCATAGTGCAGTTCCCACCTTTCTTCCAGTCTATCCCTCTCACTTCCTTGAACTCCATCTCCCATGCCAGAGATACCTGCTTCCCGCCCCCTGCCCCAGTTTTGCATGGATCAGTAGAAATGGAAGATAAACAGGAACATCAAGGCAATTTTTACCTTTTGAAGGTTCCTTGAGAGAAGGCAAAGTATGGCATTCTCTAAATAAGATCTCATACTGATTCAAACACCAGAAGGGGCCACTCCTCAAAGTTTTTATCTTCTTAGATGATGGTGATAATGAAGATAAAAGATTTGAAGCATAAAGAGTACAGAGATTCTAAGAAGTTAAACACAGTACTCCTATCTGTAGCATTAATTGTTACAAGATTTGAAATACCATGTGTACCTTCTTAATTCTTATCTTTAGAAGTTGTAAAATATACCTTGGAGCGTTTACCTGAGAAAATGTGTTAAAATCAATTTTATAGAAATAAGAAAAATAGTAATATTCATCATACTTACCATACTTTGTTTCTGCATTAAAGTATTCCTGGTGAATGAGAAAGAATGAATGGATGTGTATGTGTCTACTTCAACAATACTATGCCCAGCATATAACAAATTAACCCTTTTCCTTGACTGGCTCTATTTCTGGGTGCCAATGGAATTGAAATAAGGTGTATAGAAGAGCAAGAATTTTTCTTACATTGTTTTCTAAAGGGCTGAATAACCAAATGAGAAAGATCTAGAGCTAGTTCAACCCTCCAAGTTGAAGTGAGAGCAGTAAGTTGGTTTCACATCTTACGAATGGAATCCGTGTGTTCTGAGGAGTTTCAGAAACTGGAAGATGAGCCTTGCTTTGTCTTGCATTTGTATTTAATAGGTCCTCTTTCCAAGAAGGGTGAGGCCTATGGGTACAATATCCAGGAAGAGCTATAAAATATGTTTCAGTTCTGAGATTATGCAGAGAAATTGACTCAATTAAAAAGGTGAGGTTTGGGGGTCAGGGAATGAGAATATGAAGGAGAAAGGGCAAAAGATCAAGCTCCAAAACTGAATGACTTCCCAGGTCACTAGGCGTGACTCGTGGATGTCTTTTGATCACTTACTTTCTCGAAACTGTGAATTGATGAATGTACCTTCTCAGATATCAGGACACCCTTGAACAGAGACAGCAAGCAAGCAGGCTGGTTGTTTCATTAACACAAGGACTATTGGCTTGTATAGGAGACAAGGAGAGCTGGCCCCCTCACCATGATCTATATGTGATGGAGGTTTTTTCCAACAAAATCAACGCAATGACACATGGCAGACTGTTTAGTGAGGCTGTTATTCTTAAAGAAGACTTTTCCCAAGAAACAAATTATGTATCTCCACTGAAGTGACAATAGGCAGGCTATTCCAACTATACTTGTGGAGTCAGCAATATCCCATTTATTGATATGAATATTTATATTCATACCAATAGCTTGGTGGCTGTTGGTAGTATTTGCAGTGAATAGCTTAGATGGGATGCTGAGGACATCACCTACTGTTTTTAAAGCTCAGCATTCTCAAAGCTATTTAAAGAACCCCTTCATCACCACCACTTTGGACCAATGTTAAAAGCAATTCAATAGAGGCATTTTCCTTTTATAGCCCCCCAAATAATTATTGCTGATGGCTGACCTAGAGGCATTCTAGACAGAGATGTATGTTGGCCATTTTTTTCTCTTATGTAGTTCTTTTTCATACGAAAGTTTTGTAAAATTATCATTGTCATTCTTCAGTTGAATCTATGTACAGTTATTTTAGTTTGTCAGGAAATGTTTCTACAACTCACCTAAAGTCAAAGAGATTCTGTTTCAGTCCTTGTTTTAAGAATGAGGTTTGGAAGTGGGATGGCACAGCTGATAGATGATCTTTTCAGGTGCTTTTAGTGGCCAGTAGCATGCACCTGGGGAATGTTAGCTTGAGGTCAGAGAGGCAAATTTGTACCTCGACTGCCATGCACCAGGTAACTAATATTTGTCACGTGGCCACTCTGTGTCAGGCACTCCATTTAACTAACATAAAGCTAAGTCCAGAGTTGGGGCAAACAGATGCTCCAACCAGAGCCTTATCTACAGTAGTCTAACCTGCCTCAGAGAAAATGAGCCTGTTTCCTTCCAAGCGACCTGTATGGAAATCAGTGGTACTACATTTGCTCCACCTGCTGTCCTGTAAAACACAGTCTCAATCTTCTTTTGTAGACCTCAGTTTATATTCTATACTTATTTCTTTTTTGGTCATGATGTGTATAAACAGGAAAATTATCAGTAGATTCATTTAAGAATGGTGATAGAAAAAGAAATTAATACGAAGTAATTGACCCCTGGACCACATAGTCAGGAGTGCACATCTGTAATCCACAGAGGGCTGGCTGATGTTAAATCTCAGAAATTAAAGTGTTAGGTCTTTCAAACTTTCACTGTTTGGATGATACATCTTAAAATAGGCTAATGAGTGCATGATCTATTATTTATGCTTTAGAACATCTCTGAATAATAACACTGACATCTGCAAAGTGATGTTGAAATGGACACGCACATAAACACCCACTAAAGCTTTGGGTCAATTACTCAGCTTTCCTGCAGTTTGGGGATGTCTCTCTTTTCTTCTAAGTCAGTCAAAAAACTGTTTTTCACAAATATGTCTCTTTCATTACAGTTAAAGAATCAACTACAAACTCAAGTCCTTAATATTTCTCTAGTACAGTGCTGAGTTTCAGAACTCTTTGTCAGGGTGATTATATATATATATATATATATATATATATATATATATTCATTTTTTTTTCAGAAATTTTTTGTCTGTTCTGTTTAAAAGCAATATCTTAAAGGTTAGAGATTATGGCCATAGTTTGATATCCACAATTTAAAATCTTTAGCTGGCAGTTCAACCTTTTTTTTTTTTTTTTTTTTTTTTTGAGACTCTAGTGAGGTCTTCACTGCAAATGAAGCCTCCCTAATCTTTACTCATTGTCCATTTACACATGAGTAAATATGTTAAACTGCTCATAAAATGATAAAATAATTCTGAAGATAAATGCAAAATGACTTTTGCAAAGACACGAAACAGTCCATTACAGTCTACTCTGGGTAATGCCTGCCAACATTCCAGAGGCCAGAGATTTGATAAAATACCAATTTGAAGAATGGGAAGAAATGATTTCTTGAATGAAGAATTCTACTTCTTCAGGCTGGGAGCCTAATTCTGGAGGAAAGGTGAAACATATAATTTTTTCTCACCTTTGTAATTCAGCAATTCCTAAGCTAATAAATTAGAGTAAATGGTTAGTCTGAGACATGGAGAAAATTGGATACAGCATGAAAAATTAACAACAGTGTTAATGAGAAAATGGTCGGCTTCTAAGTCCTTTGCTTGAATTTAGTATGCAGGGTGATTAGGTCTTCATAAAGTTGTTTATTAAAAAAAAAAGAGTATTTGATCTTTCTTTAATGTCTCCAGATCCTGCCAAGGTCAGAGAAGACAATCTCTGCTTTGTCACATTCCGTTCTGGTGTAAGGGTTGATGGTTTAATGAAATTGTTACAGAAGCACCAGCGGCCAGTGTGCATCAGACTTGTGTGTGTCACTGGGAGAGCATCTTTCACAAACAATTAGCTCTTTATAAGACATATGATAGTCCTCACATTTATCACATATGTCCATTGCCTCCTGAATAAAAACACCATTTACAACCAACCAAAATTAATCTGGGCCCAACTGAAGAGAAGGGAGTCAACCTCTTGATTTTTTGCAGCCAAGTTAACTCTTTCAAGTCTGATATATACGTACCATTTTATGCTCTTCAGTGGATGAATGTTTACCCATTTGTACTTCCAAAGAGTTCTTTCTGATATTAAAGTAAGTTTAAAATATCTCTCTTTTCCAGGGGTTATTTGATTGCAAGGAAACAAAACTCCAATTCCAAAAAAAAAGTGTTGTTTTTTTTTTAAATAGGATATAGACATGGTAAATAGCAAGAAATAAGCAAGCTTAGGGAGGGAACAAACCAAGAACATCCAGGTACCTCCGTAGCAGTTGTTCATGGATCTTTTATCTCCTGCTAGGTAATCATCTCATCAGCTTCTTCCTAGACAGTGAATTGGTACCCAGGTCACATGTCCACCCCAATCTAAATCAACAGTAGCCAAGTTTATGTAAGACCTAGGGTTACCCACTTTTGGGAATGAGTGGAATAGGTTGAGTTTAGGCCAGAGCAGTGTGTTAAAGAGGACAACAGTTTTAGCCTTACTGCCTTACCAATAACTCATCAGCATGAACCATGGAGATTGGTTGAAAGAATGTACGTAAACTGATGCAAATCTATCTCTTCTACTGAAGAGGGGAAAGCTGCAGTAATTCGTTGCCTTTGATGTGTTGATAGGAATCAGTAGTGTCAGGTTAATTTGAAGGAATAATGACTTATTAGAAACTCCCTAGACCAGTTTCCTTTGTTTCCTGCAACCTGGAGAAATGACTTGGTCAAATTCAGGGATGAATTAGTCAAGCAAAGCTATAAAGTGCTTCTAGAAGATGTTTGAACCTCTCTACATTAAAGATCCGTAGTTGACATTATTTTTTGTTATTTGGTAAAGCTAGGTAATGGGGTATATGGTTAAAAAGATGAATCAGAGATGTTAATGGTGGTCAGTAACTCATGTTCTTAGCATCACATTTGGAACATGGGATTTGGAGTCAGGCAGCTTCGGTTCAGGACAGGATTCGACTGCTCTCTTGCTGTGAGGTGTTCATCAAATTATTTAAACTCTGAGCCTCAGTTCCCTCATCATTAAAATAAGGGTGATAACAGTATCCATCTCATAGGATTGGTGAGAGAAGTCAGTGAGAAAGTGAATGCAAAGAGCATGGAGCCTGGCCTGTGAGAGCTCTCTTATCAAATAGTTTATATCTGCATGTCAGCAGTTGCCTTACGGCTTATCTCCCCTGTTCTTTTTTCTACACTCTAAATTCTACTTTGCATGTGCATATATAATTATTTCAATTTTTAAAATAAGCCAACAGAAGAATATTCAGCTAATGATTGATATGGAGGTAATTCTATTCTGGGCCTCAGACCGAAATGTTAAAAGAAAGTGGAAGCTGATCAGGTGTAGGAATCTGTGACTCTGAGCTTGCAAGTGAACCTGGGATTTCATTCAATAAATTTGGTTTCCTCCTTTGTCTCTCTCTTTTTTTTTTTTTTTCACTTACATACAGAATTAGAAGGCACATATTCCAGACAGGCTCTGCAAAGCAAACCACCAGCCACTTGCAAGACTTAAATTTATAGCACCTATAAAATGTACAGTTCTATACAAGCATAAAGAATAAGCAGTCTAGAGGATAAGAAATTTAATAAAAATTGCAGATACACACAGCCAACTGCTAAAGGCTGGAATGGAAATACTTTCAGCAGTGGGTGTGTGCTGCCATTGAATGCTTAAGTCAGTGCAGGTGGGGGCATTCAAAAGGCCTCTGAGGGGTCAAGTTTCTCCAGGTACTTTGCAAGGTTACAGTGTCTGCGAATGAAAGATTTGCACAGGGGAGTCAGGACAGAGTACTCTTAGTCCGAAAGATTCTCATCTGTTGTGACCAGCAAAAACCCCAAGTAGGAGGACAGGTCAGAGATTGAAATCCAGAGCCTTGCTGGAACGCGTTGATCCTTAGGAGTAAGCGCCTCAGTATGATGAATATGAGCACCTCAGGCCCGTTAGGGAATGGAAATTTAAGAACCAGTTAGGTCAAAGATCAGGAAATTTATGACGATTATCTGCGGTTACAGTGTAGAGTGTTGGAGGATGGTTTAAGCCAAGGAGTCCAGTGCCTGTAAATCTTGAGTGATATTAATACCTCTGTGAGCGTGTGTGTACAACATTTCTGAAAAGATTGATTGCAAAGGCCAGTTCCCAGGAAAGACAAGCAGGTAATTGGCATTTAATTAATGAGAATAAGTTATATTAAATTAAAGACTTATAATCCTTGATTATTTATCTTCCTGTGGCCAGTGTGACAATCCACTCTTAGATTATTAACTCGGCACAGTCTTTCAAGAGGCCAAACTAAACCTTCTGTTCAGACTATAAATAAGAATATGTTTGCATCTCAACCATGGGAACAAAATAACTTTGGGAAGCCACAGAGGGTTTTTTTTTAACATAAATGATTTCTTAAAAATTAAATCCAGCAGAGTATCCAAGGTATTCTCAGGCATATTCCACACCTCCCGGTTCCAAAGAGCTGACATGAACTATTGTGCAGTAGAAAGGGAGTGAGCTTAAGGGTCATTCTGGCCTGTGGTTAAGACCTGACACTGCCTCGGGCATGTTATGGGAAAATAATACCCACTTGGAATGCATTGTTTTCAAAATCAAATACTGTTAAGTTCTCATGGTCCACTGCCTGTGACATACAATGCTCAATAAAAGTTTTTCCTCTTTACTTTCTCCTTTCGTAGTCCATGGTGATAGAGGTTAGAAAACTACTACATAACAAAGTAGGAGGATTTGTTCTATCTGGTTTTATTTATTACTATCAGGAGACATTAACCAAGACAGTGGGGTTTTGGTGAAGGGATGGAAACATACTTCGATGGAATAAAAAAAGAAGTATCAGAACAGACCCACAAAAGGGTGACCAATTCATTTTTTTAAAAGGTGCAAAGGCAACTCAGTGAAGAGAGGCAGCTCTTCCCAGCAAATGGTGTTAGAACAATTGAACTTAATATGTAAAAGTAAATAAGTAAACTTAGACCTAAACCTCATACTATATATATATAAAAACTATCTCAAAATGGATCATTGACTTAATTATAAAACACAAATGTATAAAACTTTCAGAAGAAAGCAGGAGAAAATACTTATAACCTGGAAATTAGGCAAAGAGTTCTTAGATGCAACAGTAAAAGCACAATCCATTAAAAAATTGGTAAGCTGGACTTCACTGATATTAAACACTTTTGCTCTGTCAAACACATCACTTTGAAAATAAAAATACAAACTACAGGTTGGGGAAAATGTTTGTAAATCACATTATGTCTTGTAGCTAGAATATATTTAAAAGTCTTAAAATTCAGTCAAATTAACAGTGGGTAAAAGAGCTGAATAGACACTTTAACAAAGAAAATATATGGATAGCAAATAAGCACATGAAAAGATGTTCAACATAATTAGCCATTAGGGAAGTGAGATACCACTATTTGCAAATTAAAACCACAGTAAATACCACACTGAGATGCCTATGAGAATGGCTAAAATATATGCAAAAAATGAAAATCTGATAATGCCAAGTGTTGATGAGGATGCAGAGCAATTAGAACTCTCACACATCACTGATAGGAACACGATATAGTACAGCCACCTAGAAAATAGTTTGGTAGATTTTTTAATGAAATTAAACATGCATTTACCATATGGTGTAGCAATCTCACACCTGGGTATTTACCCTAAACAGTGGTAACTTAGGTTCACACAAAGACTTGTAGACAAATGTTTATAGCATCCCTTCTCATATTCACCAAAAACTTAAAATAACTCAAATGTTCTTCAGTGGGTAAATGGATAAACAAATTGTGTGTCCATACAATGGAATACTACTTGGCAATAAAAAGGAATGAACCATTAATACACATAAAAACATGGACAAATCTCAAAGACGAGAAAGGCAGTGAAAGAAGACAGTCTCAAAATATTTCATTCTGGATGATTCCAACTACATGAAACGATCAAAAAGACAAAACTAGTAAATGGGTTGGAAAGGGGCAATATTTGACTCCAAAGGGGCAACATGGGAGAGTTTGGGGGGATGATAGAACTTTACCCTGACTGTGGTGGTGGTGGTTACACAAATATATACATGTGCTAAAATTCACAGAGCCACACGCCAAAAAAATGTCGTTGACTGTGTGTTAATTTTGTTGAATAGTATAAAATGCAAAGAAAGAAAAAAAGGATTCCATCAAGAAACCATTCTGCTTTATGATAGATGAGACATAATACCCTAGAATTCTAGGACTCTATCTGTAAGAATAATTATTTATTGGACAAATGTTTATTTAGTAGTCCCTGTGTCCACATTGTTTTAGGAGCAGGGGATGAAATACCAAACAGAACAGAAACTCATAAAAGCTTAAATCACCATAAATAATGACTAAATGGTGTATCAGATGGTATAAATACTATATGATAAGAGAAATAGGGAATTTGAGGATGTTGTGTTGCCATTTTATACAGGGTGGTTGTGGAAAACCGTTGAACCACAGACACAGAGAGAAGGAGAAAGCTATGCAAATACCTTGGGTGAATGTTGTGGACACAAAGGGCACTATTAGGCAGGATGCCAGTATTGTACACAAGTCCGGTCAAAGTAGAATCACTCTCGGTGGAACCACGTGGGAGATCCCTAGAGGGTCTTTTGCAGAACCCTAGGATGTGGATGAGGATCACAGTGTGAGAACCACTTAGCCAACCTATCTTTATACAAAGCTTACTTTGGTTTAAGGTCAAGAAGAAACCTTTCTTGGCTAAGAAAAATCTCTTATTCAAGGCCAAGATGGAACTCTCATCTAAAAATCCCATCAGTTGGAGGCATGCTTCAGTCCTAGATGATAAAACCAAAGTCAACTAAAGACCACAGAGACGATGTCCAGGGTGTGGAGAAAGCAGAAATCAGCTTGTTAGTAGCAAAGACATAAAAGGGAAGAGACTGGCCGCTAGTATCTTTCAGTGATGCTGTGGATGCCCAGCGAGTATGGAGGAGAGGTAAGGCCAGCCCAGATCGGAGAAAGAGAAACAAATACGTGTAGATTGGAGATGATCTCCAGATTGGCTGCAAGTTGAAGGTTCCCAGATCAAGGCATGGATGTTCAGAGAAGTGGTGGCTGGGAAAAACCCTAGGGTTGACAGAGAGGGACAGATGGGAGTCTAGGGCCAAGTCAACAAAGTGCCTAGACCCAAGTGTAGATGGCAAGATACTGGATTAATGTGACTGGAAATCAGCTATTAGGTATCATGAAGCCTGTTTTCCTTAAGCCCTGGGCACAACTGAAAAAGTACATTTACACTTCTTCCCCAGATATTGCTGCTTCTATAGGCTCAATGACTGCTCCTTGAGTTTATCTTGAAGATAATCAAAACTTAAACGGGGAGTATGAATTCTTCCTCTCATCAGTCAGTCCCTAACTACCCCACTCTTTTCCTGAGCTGTACAACTCAGAAAATCCAAGGGAATTTGTCCCCTTTAAGAACCAATGGCTTACAGGGACTGGCTTCCTGCCAGCGTGAAAGAGTAGAGCAGGAGACACTTAAAGCCCTGTTTGAAAACTGTCATTTTTCCAGCAGCCTCAGATGGGGTGATTAATCAAGAAGCAATTCCAGAGAGAAGCCATCTTCTTTACCTACTTAAATCTCCCAGGTTAAGTTGTATTTTAAGCCCTGGCTTATATTTAGACAAGTTTGTTGCTATTGCCTAACCCTATGTTAAAGCAATTATTGCCTGTGAGGGTCATGCAGAGTTCACTAGAACTGAAAAACTTACGGCCTTTAGTATTAATGAGGTGAACAGCCTGTTCAGGGCCTTTTCCTTAAAGAGACAGAACAGTGAGAACAGTCAATAAGGACAACAATGTATTTGATATTTCAAGAGATGGGAGGCTTATTTTTGTGGCTCCTGGCAAAGACCCCCAAATCAAAGAAAAAACTGTTACCACCTTCTACGTGCCAGTGCTCAAAAAAAAAAAATGCTGAATTTGTTATTTGAATGCAAGTGGGAATATTAGAGATTCAAGAAGTGGAAGTAAAAGAGCTACTATGTTTTGAATACCTACTGTGTCCCAGGTGCTTTGCACAAGTCACCCTAATTTTCACATCTAATCCTTTGATGTAATTATATGTGATGTTAATATGAGTACTTTGCAGATGAGAAAACTGAGACTCATGTAAGTATTTTGCTCAAAATTACAGTCCACCACTCGCAGAGCCAGGACTAGAACCCAGGTTGGTTCAACCATGGAATGCAGACCATTTTCACACTACTCCCCAGCCCACATTAGAGCATAACAATGGGACTTTAAATATCAGGGTAACTGGGGAGGTAGAGTTTTTCTTTGTTCTTTCTGTACTGGTATTCTGTAAATATATGTTAAGATATTCATTTCAGACAACCTTTTTGGTTTGACTTCTGTGTCTTTGGAAAATAACGAGAACTAATATTTAAGACTTAACAAATGCCTAACAAACTTATATTGAAGCAAAAAAGGCATCATCTCATTGAATCCACATGTAAAAAACACACACACGATTAATAATTTTTAAAAGATAAAATAATCATCCCATTTTACAGAGGAGGAAGCTGAGGCTAAAAGAGTTTGTTTCTTATTCATATAACTATTACAGCCAGTATGCAATAGAGTCTGGATTCAAACCCAGGCATTTTGACCTGAGAGCCAACTTTTACCTACAGTATCATTTCGGGACAATGTTTTTTATTCCTCCATGGCTGATAAAGCAAGCAGCTGTCCCAGATTTCTTTGGTGGGGGACAGCCTCACTGCAGAGTGGATGAGCAGTACAAGAGAAAGGACAAAATGACCATACAAGAGACCAGTGCCTCTTTAGCCTTTGTCCCTCAAGCCTCTCAGTCAAAATGCTGCTCAGCTACCCTCAGCAGGCAAGGTGCTTTGTAAAGGAGAGGGGAGGGGCAAAGCCAAGGGCCTGTGGTTCAGACCCAGTGCTCCAGCTTCTTTGAAGGCTCTGGACACTTCCTTCTCCCTCACTCCTTGGACCTGCAATCCATCTGTGGCGTGGCTGTGTATGTTGTTTAACGACTGCGAATTCCCTCCATCCCAGCAGCCAGGCTCCTTTGCACTGTAATTCTGCATCCTTCCCATGCAGGAAGAGAGTCTATTTCTCTACCCTCTTGAAGCTGGGCTGGTGGTGTGACTTGCTCTGAGCAATCTACTTTCACACTCTACAAATGCTGCCCCAAGGCCACCATAAAAGGAAGCTGATGTAGTCTACCCTGGAAGATGACAGAACAAATGGGAGAGAAGAGAGGCACCCCAGCCAATGGCCAGCATCCCCTCCCACACATGCTGCCATCTCAGCCTTTGGGCCTAGCTGATCCTCCACCTGAATGCAGCTGCTGGAGTGAACCCAGGCAAAACTGGCAGAGCAAAATTGGATCCAGTTCACAGAATCGTGAAAAAGAACAAACCATTGTTTTAAGCCACACTTTGGGATGGTCTGTTGTACAGCAAAGGCTAACTGAAACAGTGTTCCTTTGAAGTTCAAAGCAGTGAAGGTGCATCCTTGGCTGACACACCTCTGGAACAACTCAGAGGCCACCACGATGCAGTCAGTGGAAATGACATGCTCTGCATCCTGCCTGCGTCACCACAACCCCTCCAGAGAACAAACCTGGTTTCAGGGCCTTTTCATCCTTTGGGCAGTGAAGGCAGGGCACCCAGACTATGACAGTGTTTGAGATCTGGGAAACTATTGTCCAATATTTTGAAGGAATGCTGACAATCAAAATTAATAAATATGAATTGAATGTCTGCAAATATAGTAGCATGCCAACTAGTTGTTTGCATTTCAACACTTTTATACAAAATATGCCTAATGTAGATTGTTATGCTTGAATCCATAATCTAGGATGCTCTTTCCAAAAGGCGGGTAATCTGGGGCCCATGAAGATTTTGAGTAGCTTGGGCATTTTGGATGCCGATGGATCTGGGAAGTATGTCTATTTGACCATTAAGTCCTACTCTGATATCCCAAATTCTTGCTTTGTTGTACTATCCCGTCCTTAGGGAGATTAACTGTGGATTTCCTGAAACTAAGGGCATCCTATCTACTCAAGTCAGTTACCAAAAAGACAAACTCATTCCTCAGCTTCTCAGAGGCTCCTTGGGCAGGTCAAGGCAACTAAATTCAGCAGACAGGCCATAGGAAAGCAATAGGGAACTTTCTAGAGAAACAGAGGATTGTAGAGTCACAGTGCATGATGGGACACATATAAGTGAAGCCATTAAGAACTATGGAATTCTTCATCAGCTAATTGAGAATTATTTTAAACCTAAATCCCACCTGAAAAAGGAAGCAGGGAGTTCCTGAATTTCTGCCCATCGGAATCAGGACTGCAGTCACATATTTTATCACAACAGAAGCAAACATCACACAGAAGCTTAGCAGGAGGGCCATAAAGAACTCATTGCCACATTAACCCACAAAGGATAAGCAATCCCCAGGATGCTATTTTCAAAGATGAGGATTAGACACCTCTGCCCAAATGGAGCTCTCAATTTGGTTCTGAGGGTGACCACACGTGCTGTGTCTGTTCCCATTCCATCCCTTGGGTTGGGGAATGCACCCAAACTTAATCAAGGATCCCCAGACCCAGTCTATATAACTACAGGTTTTGTTAGAGGAAGGGGTTAGGCCGTTATGATCATAAATGAAGCTCATGAATTGCTCCTGCAAGGCAACTGCTTGGTGGAAAGGTTCTATTAGAAGCCAAGATTGCTCTTAATTTAATCTAGCGCAGTCAGTCCCCTGGAGAGGTGCAGAGAGGTTGTTTATAGGAATGGGGAAGTAATCAATACGCCATCAGAGAGGGGGCCGAATAACTTAGGTCATGTTAATTGGACGGAGGGCAGACCTTCTAGAAAGGGCATCTATAACTGTAGTTGAGGGAGGGAAAACTGGGAAAGAATATGTTAATAACGGGGATTTAAATATTTTTATCCTAACCAGAATAAGCAGGAAAAGCTGACAGTTTTCTCTACAGATGTTTCATGCCAGATGTATTATTCTTCAAACTGAGGTTCAGTAAATGCCCTTTTGGTGTCTTCCCTCTCATAGTTGTCCATTCAGGAGCCGGTAGCATCAGGGCCTTCCCAAAGCATCTCAGGCAGCTCTTGCATTGCTCCGTTCAGGCTTCTCATCTATTGCTTCTCAGATGACTGATGGTAACTGACAAATTAAGAACTCATATGATCCATTTCCTTTCCCTGTTGCAAATGCTTTTGGGCGAAGATATCCTGTTGTTCTAGATGATGTTTGGGCAATGCGTATGAGGAGTAAGACCAACTAACCTGTCCATAAACTGCTTATGCCTCCATTCAACAAATGCCTGCAGGTGTATTTGTTTCCACCTTTTTAGAAGGTGATATTCACACATGATAAAGGTTTCAGTTTTTCAAAGCAGTTACAAAAGTGTAAGAGAAGTCCCCCTTCTACCTATCATAACTTCTTTCCAGGTACCCTACCCAGAGGCAACTATTACTACCATTATCATCTGTCTTAACATAAAATAACATTCTTACAGTATTTGGTACTTTGCATTATTTTCACCTAACAATATGCTTTAAACCTCATTCCTTGTGACTATGTGTAGATCTGCCTCATTATTTTCAGTGGCCACTTAGGATTCCCATTTTATTTGCATTTAGGATGCTTCTAGTCCTTGTTGAGGAGGGTAAATCTTGAGCATTTTCAAGATACTGTGGACAAAACAATAAATCAGATATGGTTCTTGCTCTCAAAGACTTCCTAGTCTAGTGGAGGAGACAGGAATAAAAGCCATTAATTGATGATTTGATTAATTAATGTCATGTGGGCTACGATCCTGACACGAATCAAATACTAGAGAGGCACATCGGAGAAGACGCATAAATCTGCTTTGTGGAGCAGAGAGACATCACAAACGAGGGGACAGGGTAGCTCTCCAAGTGGACATGCAGGTAAGGGGATAGGGGAGGAGGCTGCAGGAAGAGGAAACAGCCTGTGGGAAGGTGGCCCTAGGCAGCTGGAAGAAGGAGTCAGAGGAAGGGAGAGATCCATCAGTCCCTGACTATTGAGGTCTGCAGACAAAACTGGTCTCTAAGCCTCAGTATCCCCAACAGGCACATGTTCCATCCTACTCCTTGTTTCCCAGGTTCTCAAAACAGGTAATACATAAGTCGCAGAAAGAGCATTCTCAGGCCCCCGTCAGGCTTCCTGGGCACAGAGTATTTGGAGCCCTCCATGGGGGCATGGCTGGCCCCCTTGGCTGTTCCCTGTCCCTCTGGGAGCTGAAGCAGGCAAGGTGCACCTGCCCCCGATTGTGCATGGCAGTTGCTGGCCCAAAGCTGAGTGACACAGCAGGTGCCTCCAGCCTGCAGACAATTCCATATTTCAATGGAGCGTTGCCACCAAAGCTTATTATCTAGGGCAATAAAGTTTGGGATTAGGAGGATTCGGAATGATTGTGTGATTCTCCACAAAGCTTATCTTCTAATAGACCAGCTGCTTTATTAGACCACCCCCACCCGTACCAGGCCCCTCCCAAAGCATCCTGATTCCCAGGCAGCCAAGGGGGGGCCTTGACGGCGGCAGTGGCAGACAGCTGGGGGTATCATATCACCCTCAGTCTCCATCTGCGAGTGTTAAATTACGGGTGGCTTCCAGCTGGGCATAACCCCGCTCCCACCTTCTTCCCCCACATCAATTTCGGACATCTGCCAAGGACTCGACATAGTTGCCCCTCCCCATTGGCCCCCACCTCTAAACTCTGAAAGGGCCAGGTCTGAGTATTTGCTCTCACAGGGTGGAGTGCAGTGGAGTACAGGGGGTGCTGTAAAGAAGGGGGGCACCATGGAAATTTCTGTTGCAGATGGGCCCCTGATGAAACAAGAAAGGAGATAGGATCATGCATTGCAAAATCCCCAAAACCTGGTGTGCTCAGCAAGCTCCCTAAACAGGGAATTAACTGTGGTTACAATGGGGGTCATTCCCACACCCTCCCTCAGCCTGTTGCTCAGATCCCTTCCTTTTTTGGTTGGAGAAGAGCAGGGAGACAGTGTCTCTCTGGTTCTGTGTGGTCAGCAGCACTGAGGCCACTCTCATGTCCTATCCCTCCAGGTAGAGCCTCTTTTGTCCTCAGTCCCTGGCAGAATATCTGCTCAGAGGAGTTTATTAATAAGCATTGATACGCATGCTAAAATGAATATGGCAGCCTGCAAATACATTTGAGACATAATGAATATGTGGCCACGAAAACATGGATTCTAACACTTTCTTTGCAGGGCTATGGTGACAGTTAGAAATAAATGTGAAAGAGGTATATGTAGTGTCCAAGATTTAGCACCTGCTCAGTAAGTGTTGTTGTTGTTGATGATGATGATGATGATGATTGTTTTTACTGTTGTTATGTGTGACCAGTAAACACATTTATTAGTGTGTCTTTTATAATTATCTTACTGGTATGAGTGTGAGCAAGAATTACCAACTGTAAGAAAATAAGACCCATATATATGCTGTTTACAAGAGACACACCTCAGAATGAAAGACCTACATGGACTGAAAGTAAAGGGATGGGAAAAGATATTTTATGCAAATGGAAAGAAAAAAAAGCTGAGGTAACAATACTTATCTGACAAAATAGATTTTAAAACAAAGGCTATAGTAAGAGACAAAGAAGGACACTATGTAATGATAAAGGGAGCAATCTAACAATAGGATATAACCTTTGTAAATATTTGCATACCTAACGTAGGAGCACCTAAATGTGTAAAGCAAATCTTGATGGACGTAAAGGGAGAGAATGACATTAATACGGTAAATAATACAGTCGTAATAGGGAATTTTAGCATCCCATTGACATCAGTGGATAGATCTTCCAGACATAAAATCAACAAGGAAATGGTGGCCTTAAATGACACACTGGATCAGATGGATTTAATTGATGTCTTCAGAGCCTTTCACTCCAAAGCAGCAGAATATACATTCTTTTTAAGTACATATGAAACAATTTCTAGATAGACCACAAGTTAGGATGCAAAACACGTCTCAGTAAATTTAAGAAGACTAAAATCATATCAAGCATCTTCTCTGACCATAGTGGTCAGAGAAACTAGAAATCAATTTTAAAAAGCCCAAAAAACACACAAAGACATGAAAGCTAAATAACATGTTACTAAATTATGAATGGTTAACAATGAGATGAAGAAAGAAATAAAAAGATACCTGGAAACAAATGAAAAATGAGAACACAACAACCCAAAATATATGGGACACAGTGAAAGCAATCCTAAGAGGGAAATTCATTGCATTATAGGCCTAACTCAAGAAACAAGAAAAATTTCAAGCAATCTAAGTTTACACCTAAAAGAACTTGAAAAACAACAACAAACAAAGCCCTAAGTTAGTGGAAGGAAGGAACTATTATAGATTAGAGCAGAAATAAATTAAATAGAGCCTAAAAAATATGTAAAAGATCAATGAAACCAAGAGCTGCTTCTTTGAATAGATGAACAAGATTGACATACATTTAACCACACTCATCAGAGGAAAAAAAAGGTAAGGCCCAAATAAATAAAATCATAAATGAAAGAGTAGATGTAACAACTAACACCAAAGGTATACAAAGGATTGTAAGAAAAAATCACATACAATTATATGCCAACAAGTTGGACAATCTGGACAAAATGCATATATTCCTAGAAACATACAGTCTTCAAAAACTGAATCAGGAAGAATAAGAGAATTGGAATAGACAGATTACAAACAAAAGTCCTGGACTGGATGGCTTCACAGATGAATTTTACCAAACATTCAAAAATAACCCTCACACCTATTCACAAACTACTCCAAAAAATTCAAGAGTAGGGATGACTCTCAAGCTCATTTTATGAAGCCAGCATTATCCTACTCCAAAACCAGATAAAGACATTACAGAGAAAGAATATTATAGGCCATAGTACTGGAAGTCATAGCCACAGCAATCAGACAAAAAGAAGAAATAAAAGGCATGCAAATTGGAAAGGAAGAAGTAAAACTTCATTATTTGCAGATTATATGATAATGTATACAAAGAACCTTAAAGATTCCACTAAAAAACCTGACCATAACTGATAAATGAATTCAGTAAAGTAGCAGGATCCAAAATAAATATCTAGAAATTAGTTGCCTTCTTAATACACCAATAATGAACTATCAGAAAACTAAAAAATAAATCTCATTTACATTTGCTCCATTAAAACAAAATACTTAGGAATAAACTTTACCAAGAATATAAAAGACCTGTACTCCAAAAATTTTAAGACACTGAAGGAAGAAATTGAAGGTACAAATAAGTGGGAGCATATACCATATTCATGGATAGGAAAAATTAATATTATTAAAATATTCATATTAGCCAAAGCAGTCAATAGATTCAACCTAATTCCTCTCAAGATATCAATGGCATTTCACAGAACTGGAACAAATATTCCAAAAATTTATGTAGAACCACAAAAGACCCTAAATAGCCACAACAATCTTGAAAAAAAAAGAACAAAGTTGGAGGAATCATGCAACCTGATATCAAACTATATTATTAGGCCATAGTAACCAAAACAGTGTGGTACTGGCATAAAAACAGACATGTAGATCAATGGAACAGAATAGGGAACCCAGAAATAAACTTACACCTTTATAGTCAATTAATATTTGACAAAGAAGGCAAGAACATACAATGGGGTAAAGATAGAGTATTTAATCAATGGTGTGGGGAAAATTGGACAAATACGTGTAAAAAAATTAAACTAGGCTACCTTCTTACACCATACACAAAAATAAACTCAAAATGGATTAAAGACTTAAATGTTAGACCCCAAACCATAAAAATCTTAGAAAAAACATAGGCAGTAAAATCTCAGACATTCTCATAGTAATATTATTTCTGATATATTTCCTCAAGCAAGGGAAACAAAAGAAAGAATAAACAAATGGGACTACATCAAACTAAAAAGTTTTGCAGAGCAAAAGAAGCCATGAAAACAATGAAAAAACAACCCACTCCATGGGAGAACACATGTGCCAATGATACATCTGATTAGGGGTTAATATCCAAAATTTATAAATAACTTATACAACTCAACACCAAAAAAACCAAACAATCCAATTTAAAAAATGGACAAAGCACCGGAAAAGACAGTTCTCCAAAGAGGACATAAAAATGGCCAATAGACATATGAAAAGATGTTCAAAGTCACTACTCATCAGAGAAACGCAAATTAAAATTGCAATGAGATATCACCTCACACCTGTCAGAAGGGCTACCATATCTAAATCAACAAACAACAAGTGTTGGAGAATATGTGGAGAAAAGGGATCTCTCATGCACTGTTGGTTGGAATACAAACTGGTACAGCCACTGTGGAAAGCAGTAAGGAGTTACCTCAAAAAAATTAAAAATGGAACGTCCTATGACCTAGTCATTCTACTTCCGGGAAAATATCTGAAGAAACCAGAAAAACTAATGTGAAAGAATATATGAACCCCTTTGTTCATAGCACTTATGTACAATGGCCAAAATTTGGAAGCAGCCTAAGTGACCATAAGTAGATGAGCGGATTAAAAAGTTGTGGTACGTTTACACAATGGAATACTACTTGGCTATAAAAAAGAAGGAAATTTTTTAAATTGTATTTTTCCATTACTATTTAACCCCTTTATTCTCCGTCCCTGCTTCAATCACCACACTGTTGTCCATGCCCATGAGTCCTTTTTCCTTTTTGCTCAATCTCCCCACTCTCTAACCTCTTCCCTAATAGCTGTTATTCTGCTCTCCATCTATGAGTCCATCTCTATTTTGCGTTAGTTCATTTTGTTCACTAGATTCCACGTATAAGTAAAATCATATGGTATTTGTCTTTCTCTGTCTTACTTCACTTAGTGTAATGTTCTCCAGGTCCATCCCTGGTATCGCAAAAGGTAAAATTTTCCTCTTCTTTAAAAATAGATCGATGTTACCCTTGCACATTGATGTTTTTCTCCCTATATCTCTTTGTCCCTTCCCCTCTCTCTAAAACCAGTAAGTGTGTCCTTGGGTGAGGATTAAAAAAAGCAAAACTATAAGTGACTCTTATCCCCTGTGTTGGAAAGCTAAGGGGAGTATTACACAGAGATGCATACAAAGCTTACTTGTATGCCTTTCATTTTGTCATAAATACTTATGATTCTGAGTTCTGGTAGGAAATATATAGAATTAGCAATCAGGAAAGGTAAAGAAAGTTTGGTTGTGGCTCTGCTTCTGATTAGCAATGCAAACTTAAACAAAATATTTACTCCTTCAGGTCTCAGTTTCCTTTCCATCATGTAGGTATAGGGTGATACCTCCTCTAAAAAGAACATGGGTCTCCTGCACATGATTGAGAGAGAATCAGATGCAATTGAATAGAGTCTTCCATAAACACCAGGCTAGATATTATTATCCAATCCATACAGAAAATCCCTAACAGTACAAATAAGAGGCATCTTATTTCTAAGCCTGCTTCCTCATACACATTGCACACATTGCAAACACACTTGGTTATTGATTCCCAAACTCTCTACATACCATCATTCAGTAGAAGCAGAATCAAATGAGGAAAAATTCCTATTTGCTGACATCAAGGATATATGATTACATGATCCCTGTGCACTGGGACTGTGTTAAGGTATTAATGTCCGTTTCACTACTATGTATTCAGAGTTGAAAAAAAAGTAAGTTAAAAAATCAAAACACAAGAGTATAAATACAGTGTAATTTGATTTTCGGTAGTGCATTGAAAAGAAATTCTATTCAAGGGCTTTCACTTTTTAAACAACACTTCTATAATGTTTGATTTTATTTTACAAGGGACTTGTATGGCTGTTGTAATTTAAGTGTTTTTAATGCAAAAAAATAGTTAATGAGATGTTCACAGGCCTCTATACACAGGCATGTGTGCATGCAAAAGAATTGGAGTATGTGTGAGATGGTCGCCATTGAACATGACAAGTCTCTGCTGTATCCAGCCTGGGTAATGAGGTAAGGAGTAAAATTCATCAAGATGAACGTAAAGATAATTCCTGTAGCACAGAAGGCAGAAACATTAATTAATGGATGTGACGCCCACACAAGACAACACATTTAGCTCCCAAACATGACAGCTTCAGTTGGCCAATGTAAAAATAAAGTGAAATGAAATGAAATGAAAACCTCCTGCACTGGGGTGGTGGTTGAGAAGAGGAAGGATAACTTTACTGAACACCCAATATCTGTTTTTCACTGGTACAGGGACCTTGGTCCAATTAGGAGATGTCATACACACTGTCCTTGGGGCAAAACTCAAGACAGGACCTTTCCTCCTCATTTTCTTCCTATGTTTTTCCTTTCTTTCTTTGCATCTTTTTTTCTCATTAAATAACTTCACTCAACATGAAGTAGAATGGAAGAAAAATGTTTTGCTTTTCAAGTAAAACTATTTCCATTGGAACAGTACACAAATCCATGCCTGTGTTTTCTTAGGTGGGTGGCTTGAGAAACATGGCCATGATCTGAACGATCACAGTCAAGGTGAACAAACATTACACTGAACTCCCTCCAAGCCTCGCATTACTGCAGGAGAAAACCAAGCCTTCCTGCCCCTGACAAATCCAAATTGAAGACTGCCTGCCTACACAAATCCCTGCTTATCTATCAGGCTCCTTCAAGAAAGCTAAACCCCAGGGCTGGAACCCCCGTGGGATATTTCCCTCCTCTGCACACAATTTATTCAAATGATGTGGCCATTTTAGACCAACAGGCAACTCAAATGATCATAAAGAAAACAGGCCAAAGTTCGAGGAGTCCTAGAGTGTTTCTGGGCCAGATTCAATATCCTCCCCCTCCCAAGAGTAACAATTTGCATTTACCTGGAGCATCACAATGGTCCTAAAGCAGAAGAGGGAATAAAGGACTGCAGTTAGGCAGAGCTGGTTTCTACTTTGAACTCAGCTATACATCAGCTGTGTGTGCAGCCTTGAGTAAGTTATTTAATCCCCTGAAACTTCAGTTTTCCCTTCTGTCTATTGGAGATGATATGTACTTTAGGGAATTATGTGAGAAAATGCAAGTCAAGTATTTGGCATAGCCTGTCACACAGTAAGTACCCAATGTGTAAAAGTATTATTATTACTGAGAGAAAAGCAGTTAAATTCTGAGTTCAGGCTTTGAGGGGAATAGATGCAATCGGCCAAGTAAAATCTTTGAATATGGGACTGTTCCAGAATAGCATGGGAAGGAATGTAAAAAGGGGTAGTTTCATCTGTGCTGCTAAATCACAGTTTCCCAAATGTACTGAAAGCTTTGGGTGAATTATGTTATTTCTTTAAATTCCAATATCCTTGTCTTTCAATGGGTAGTATTTATGCCCTAACCCTAATGAACTCAGAGATCATGTAGTTCTGTCTCAGAGTCATGTCATATAATAAGCCCTGATTTTAACAGCCCAAATGTAGTTGAAAGGATATTCCAGTTTTTGCTGGCATTCTTCAAAGACATTATAGAGGGTTTAAATACTTGGTTTATGGCAATATTTATTCAATCCTTATACTTTCCCTCCTACTTAAACTATTGCCTGAAGCTGCTCCAAGCCTCTCTGTTCAGATACTCCTGAAAAAGTAAACCCTACACACCCCATAACCATTGACAAGCCATTCGTTCACATTTCTCCTCCTCTCTCTATAAGTATCTTATTAATTAGGTTAGTGCTTAGCCCGTTTATTAGCAAGAAAGAATCCTTCCTCTTTGTGAGGGAAGAATAGGGAGAAAATTGAAATGGAAATCATGATGTCTTTTTGTTAGGGTAGAAGTCAGTACACATTAAAAATGTTCATTCCCTACATCTACCTCATAAGATTGTTGTGAGAATTAAATGAGTTGGTGTATATAAAATCTAAGCAAATTGCCTGGACATAGTAAGTGCTCAATAAATTACTTATTGTTATTACCATTGCCTTTGGGCTGAGGTTGGTCCCTGTTCAGCAAACACTATGAATTAGTGTAAGAAATAAGTGGCAAAGTTAGAACGCACAGACCAGAGTTCAAACTCATTCACAGGAATAGATCTTAGGGCCCCCATATTCAACATCTTGCCTGCTTAGAGCTATTGTTCCTACTTGCCCCTCTTAGGAAAACCCTCCTTAGAAATGACCCTTTGCTTTCCTAGGGACTCTACCAGAACTAGGGAGTCTACCAGATTACATTGTTCTTATCTTCCCTGCCAGGACTCTCTAAGTGGGACTGTCACCCAAGAATTTCAGAATGTTTTATGTCATATCATCATATGTTCAGCAAAAATCTCTAGCTATGAGAGTGTTCTCATTGCATGGTAGCCATTGGCTTATCCTGTCATAAAAAGTAAAGGATATTTCCTACCAAATTTTTTGACTGGGCTTCTGTTGATCCAGATTTCTATTTTCTACTTCTGGCAAAGTCAGTATGACATGCAGAGAGGTCCTGGCAACTGCAACCTTAAGTGGCATCCCCAAGCAGTGAGCTGTCCACATGCAAACAAACCTCCGAGTAAACCAGGAGAATACTTACGTGCCTTATTTTCCTTTGAGTACTTTCTGGTAATATTTCTGGGAACTGGTCATATAGTAACAGATACAGTTGATCAGGGAGCCTTCGTCCCCACCCCTACCTACACACACATTTTTAAAAGTCAAGTTTTAATTTTTGCAGAGCTTCATTGGTCCCCTTTTGACAGCCCCAGTTGCACTACAAGACCTGTTAGGACTTAGTAATGCCTTTGACTTTCATTACTCAGCCAGATTGTGGAGTCTATCAATTATCCTAGCATTGACAGTCAACTGAATTAATTGGTGCATTTGACAAGGACAGCTATTACCCTACGTTGTCCTGACAGCTGGTTTTGATATCGGGGAATTTGTCAACCTCCCTTTCATGGGAGGAGTGGGAGGGATGGTTGAGTGAACCAGGAGAGGACATTTCAGAATTTTCCCCCCACTCCCAGCAGCTGCAGATCCTCCCCCTCCTCCTAAATAGAATTGCAGACACTGTTAACCTGAGCATCCCGACACATGTCAGACTTTCACAGAACGACGATCTACACTGAATGGGGCTGACAAATTGAGAAAAAGGCCTGGAAAAGTTGACGGAGTTATTAGCGCTGATGTGTAGTAACGATTTCAGGTGACCTTCAAAGATGAGTTAGACTCACTGTTCTCCACTCTCCTGAGCTTATTCATCTGACAGGAGTGGAGTGTTCGTCCTGCTGGGTAGATGTGGTGGCTTAGGCTACAGGTCATACCTGCAGCAGGTTCTAGTCACCTTTATTTGAGAACATATTTCAGACCAAGCAATGAAAATAATAAATGACTTTTAAGGTTCCTTTCAACTTTAACATTCTATCATTCAAAAGCTTTTTGTAGCTTCTACAACAAATTTTGGGAATTCTCCTAACCAAATGCCTGGAGGGAAAAATGGAGCTAATGGGGGAAAAAATCGGTAATAACCTACTGAATTTCCATGGTCTGTGAAGAAGTCACATCTTTCTCTGGAATTCTATAACTAGCCTGTAAGATGGGAAAGGTGGCCACCCTGCAGTTTTTGAATACAATTTTCCAAGATAGCTGGTAAGACCGGGCCACATATTTGAACTGTTTGAAGATGATCACAGTTAACCCAAGTCATTACTCATACACTCCTCTTGGGTTTTTGCTGGGTGAAAAAGAAGAACCGAAGTGCTGATTTCATTGGGACGTGTAAGGCCAGGTGTTAATCATGCTATGCTACAGTCATTTGGTGTAACTAGTCTCAGACATTAATGCTGACCACGTGAGTTAACAACTCAGTAGGTCTGCGATTGTCCAGGGTTGAGCAAGAAGTGCTGAGCAGTAAATGTAATCTACAATCCATAAAATTAAGCCTGGTGGAGAAATGCAGTTCAAGGACATTTAGAACAGTTAAGCAAGAGGAAAAGCAAAACTGATGTTCAGTTACATTTTCTGGGTGGCATGTGGAGCTCATGGTGTGGAAGTGACCCCTTGAAAAGGTTAATGGCAAAGCAACTGCCTCCACCGTTAGTGAGAAACTGGGCCTTTCCCTCAGGACGTGATTAGGTCTTTGGGAAGCTTGTAGAAGGTGTTTTTAGAAACTGTCTGCTGTGGATTCCCTCTCAGCTGCTGAGTCTGCCATGCCATTAATCTCACTTCTGAGCCTTCAGTTCCTCTTCATGAAAAGATTGTTGTTGTTTGCTGTGTTCCTTGTTTTCCGCCCTCATTACTCTGCTCTATCTCACCGCTCCCTGAGATTCTATTGTAAGAGCAAAGCTGGGGACACAGGGAGAGGTCCGAGCGTATGCACAGACAGGAAGAAGCACAGGCTTGACTCAATGTGTATCTGAAAGCTCAGTACACCCAACCAGCCTTCCAAGTTTGGGCCCACACGACCATGGCCATGCCAAATGTTTGAAACTTTCACTTAACTAGCTCCACTGTCATGGAACTCACTACTCCCCATAGCTTCCCTCTTCATTTTTGGAAGGCTTTGAATATTAAAATATTTTTTCTTAAATTGACCTAAAATCTGTCATCCTTAGCTTCTACCATTAATTAAAGTTCTAGCCCTGGGCACCATATGAAACAAACCATCTTTGCCTAATAGAGCTTTGAAAATAGCTGGCTTAGGCCTGTGAATCCAAGTTTTGAGACCTGAAGCTTATACAGTTTGCGAGGCCCTCTGTAAGAAAAAAGATATAAAGTTACTAATAACAAATGAGGTATAAAAGTAAATATTTATTTTGAATAAGAAAATAAATCACAACAAATCACACATTTTAAAAAGCTGACGCTAATCCAAAGCATCGCAAAATCCAGAAAAAGAACATAAAATTTTACTAATTAATTGCCCAGCATACCTCTGTGAAATTGTGATTTATATTAAGAAATATGGCCAGTGGATTGAACACAGACCTGTGAACCAAAGGGTCACTGGTTCGATTGCTAGTCAGGGCACACACCTGAGCCGCGGGCCAGGTCCTCAGTAGCGAGGCGCAAGAGGCAACCACAATGTTTCTTTCCCTCTCTCCTTCCCTTCCCCTCTGTCTAATAATAAATAAACAAAATCTTTAAAAAAAATTTTTTTAAAGAAATATGCATTTGGCCCTGGGCATCATCCTGCAAAGAAAGGTTGCCAGCCTGACTCCTGGTCAGGGCACATGCTTGGGTCGAATGTTCCAGCTCCACTTGGGGCACATATGAGAGGCAGCTGATCTATGGTGCTCTCTCCCCCTCTCTTTTCAAAAATAGATAAAATCTAAATATATATAAATATATATACATTTGGTATTTCTCCCCTTTGTGGCACAAAACTCCTAAATCCCTCGCAATTTCGTAAGTGATGATAATAATAAAGGTGTCTTCTATTATGTTAATGAGGTGACTTTGGATAGCACCTAAGGATGTGGGCTGGTTGCCAGGAGCACCAACCACGTGATTAGAGGGTTGAAACTTTTAGTCCATAGCACCCAACCCCCCACTCCCTCCCAATACACACCTTTGAGGAGGGGAGAGGGGCTGGAGTTTGAAAAAATGTCAGTGAACAATTATTTAATTAACGATTCCTATGTAATGAAGCCTCCATTTAAAAAAATCGAAAACATTGGGTTGGTTTGTGGCCAACCCAAAGCTCCTGGCCCTTTCCACACACCTTGCCCTATGCATCTCTTCTGTCTAGCTGTTCCTGAGTTATATCCTTTCGTAATAAACCGGTAATTTAGTAACTAAAATGTCTGAGTTCTGTGAGCTTCTCTAGTGAGTTAATAGAATGCAGGGCGAGTGGGTGGGAATCTCCAATCTGGAGCTGGTCTGTGAGAAGCCTGAAAGCCTGGGTTTGCCTGTGAAGTGTGAAGGGGAGTAGGGGCAGTCTGGTGGGGCTTAGCCTGTGGGATCTGATGCTGTCTTCATGTACAGTCTCAGAATGGAGCTGAATTGTAGGACACCCAGCTAGTGGATGAGAATCGCTTTGTCGGAATTGGGTGCTCACAACCTTTACCTCTCTGATACATTTTATTCTTACAATTTTTTGAATCAATATTCTGAATAAATCTTTGACAACAATTTTCTGAGAAAAAAAGAGAAAGATAATTTGATCTTTCACTACTATCAAAATTTGGAAGTCACTACCATCACCCCACCCCAAGCTCAAGAATGTGATAGAATGACTCACAGAACTCAGGGAAAAATACTGTATTTATTATTAAGGATGCAACTTAGGAACAGCCAAATAGAAGAGATGAATATGGCAAGGTATGGTTGGGGAGAGGTGCAGAGGTTCCATGCCCTTTCTGGTCGTGCCCCCCTGCTGGACGGACTTGTGTTCACCAGCTCAGAAGCTCTCCAAACCCCATTGCTTAGGGGTTTCATTATATAGGCATGAATAATTCAATCATGGCCGTGGGTGATTGACCTCAATCTCCAGCTCTTCTCCTTTCCCCAGAGGTAGGGGTTGGGATGCAGAGGGGGCTAAAAGTTCCAACTCTCTAATCATGGCTTGTCTTTCTGGCAACTACCCTCCACCCTAAAGCTATCTAGGGACTCCATACTCCTAAGTTATCCCCCATACTCTTGCCTAAGATTCATCTCATTAGAATACAAAAGACATTCATTACTCAGGAGATTCCGAGGATTTTATGGTCTCTGTGCCAGGAAACTGGGACAAAGAACCAATATTTACTTTTTATTATACGATCCCATAACTGTCAGCAGTACTCTTGAATTATCATGACAACAACAAATGGCTCCACTTAAGGGTGGTACCTATCCCCTTAACGAGAACCCCTGAAATAGTATTTCTGTGAGTGTAGTGTTCAGATTACAGCAGAGGTGGAAGTAAGTTGCCTTTCATTTGCCACTTCCACTCTTTTCCCCTCCATCTGTTGCATGGGCTGAAGGATTTGCAAAAGGGAGGAAGGACCACTATATGCAAATCACCCCTGTGGGAATAAGGCAATGAGAAAAACAAACATGAGTTAATCAGAAGAAAATCCATTCCAATCCATGGGGCACTTAGACTTCTTTTTTTGCCCTGCAAGACATCTGTACTCTATAAGGAAGTACTTGCACCTAATTAACTTACTGGTAGATGGGAACTTCATCATGTTCAAATAATTTAGAAGCAGCTGCCAAAGGGTTAGGGGAATAGTCTTGGTTGTGTATGCTTTGAATGGTATTGAAAGCAAGGGTGTCACCAGACTTCCCTACGGGCATCTGTTTTGTTTTACAGGGAAAATGAACAGGAATTGTCTGCTAAGGAAGAGTACATTTGACCATAGGAATTCCAATGAGTACCTTTGTGGTACTGACAATAACCAGGAGTGGCTGAAGATTCCTGCTTCTGCAGAATATGTGTCCTTCGGGAATGACCACAGCACTTTGAACCTGGGGCTGGGCAGCAGGAAAGGTCTTTGGAGAGATAAGGTGATAATAATTTGGGTTAATTAGAATACTTTATGGCACTCGTTTTGATGCAATTATCCCCCACCTCAGTGTGCCGTATGGATGTTAACTCCTTCATCCTCATAACTTTCTCTAAATTCATTGCAGAACAAGACAAGAGAGCGTTTCAAAAGATAAAGCCTTTCAAGAAGCAAAGAGAACAATTTTAATGAACATACAGGTGAATGGGTGAAAATCTCTCAGGTTCTGGAGTGCTGGAGTCTTGATAAGATAATGTTGAAAACAAAATACCAGGTAAATCTTTTGAGATTTTCATTAAATTATCAGAATTAGCCCTGACTGGTGTGGCTCAATTAACTGGGCATCATACTGTGAAGTGAAAACTCACTGGTTTGAATCCTGGTCAGGGCACATGCCAGGTCGTGGGTTCCGTCCCTGGTCGGGGCGCATACAGGAGGCAAGTAATCGATGTTTCCCTTTCACATTGATGTTTCTGTCTATCCCTTTCTCCCTCCCTCCCCCCTCTCTAAAAATAAATAAGTAAAATCATTTTAAAATTGTCAGAATTAGATGTATTATGAAAGTGATAATAATGATAATAATGTCTCCTTAGTGCTGTGCATTGAAATAAGCATTTCAAGTCCTCATGACAGTGCAAGATACATTTTACCATCCCACTTTACTGATGAGTAGAACTAGGCTCTGAAAGGTTAAATACTTTGCCAAAGATCTGACAACTAAAATGATGAAAATGAACTAGGTGGGAATAAAATCCACCTAATTACATAACCTTTGAGTTTTCCACTTCCCTACTCTCCCTCAGGTGTAAAATATCCTAGAGTAACTTCTGCATTTCCTTGGCATTGAAATATTATATAATTAAATTTAGGGGCAAAAAATTGGTACATTTGTCTACATAAAATTAAATTAAAATTTCTCAGGGCAAGAAATATATTTTTAAAAGGTCAAAAAATAACTCACGAACTAGGAAAAAATATTTGCAACATACACCAAAATGGGCTGATCCACTTAAAAACATGAAGAACTCATAAAAAATGGAGGGATAAAAGAACCAAAAGCATGACACAACAATGAAAAAGAAAGATGGGAACAAAAGATTCACAAAAAAGACAGAATGGCTCTTGAGTGGACATCTAATACTGGGAGGCTGTCCGTCCCAACCTCGGCCCAACCAGAGGCAGGTGAACCTGTAACAGTCTCATTGATCTCAATGCCTGGCCCAGAGGGACAGTGCTGTTTGGTTCTCTTTAAGAGTGAGAGATTTTTAGCGTAACTTTAGCTAAACATGAAGCCAAGAAATCAGGAACCCTGACCTAGATTTTTTGTATGTTTCTTTTTTTAATTATATTTTATTGATTGTGCTATTAGAGTTGTCCTAATTTTTCCCCCTTTGCCCCCCTCCACCTAGCCTCCTCCACCCCCTCAGGCAATCTTCACACCATTGTTCATGTCCATGGGTCATGTGTATAAGTTCTTTGGCTACTCCATTTCCTAGACTGTGCATAACCCATGACTATTCTATAACTGCATATTTGTACTTCTTAATTCCCTCACCTCCTCACCCATTCCCCCACATCCTCCTCCCCTCTGGCAACCATGAAAATGCTCTTTGTATCCATGATTCTGTCTCTGTTCTTGTTTGCTTAGTTTGTTTTTTAGATTCACTTGTTGATGGATATGTATTGTTTTGCCATTTTATTGTTCATAGTTCTGATCTTCTTTTTATGAAATAAGTTCCTTTAATATTTCATATAATAATGGTTTGGTGATGATGAACTCCTTTAGTTTTTTTCTTGTGTGGGAAGCTCTTCATTTGCCCTTCAATTCTAAATGCTAACTTTGCTGGGTAGAGCAATCTTGGCTGTAAGTCCCTGCTTTTCGTGACTTTGAATATTTCTTGTCTATTTCTTCTAGCTTGCAATGTTTCTCTTGAGAAATCAGCTGACAGTCTTCTGGGAACTCCCCTGTAGGTAACTAACTTCTTTTCTCTTGTTGTTTTTAAGATCCTCTCTTTGTATTTAACCTTTGGCATTTTAATTATGATGTATCTTGGAGTGGGCCTCTTTGCATCCATGTTGTTTGGGACTCTCTGTGTTTCCTGAACTAGCATGTCTATTTTCCTCACGAAACTGGAGAAGTTTTCTTTCATTATTTTTTCAAATAGATTTCAAATTTCTTGCTCTTCCTCTCCTCCTTCTGGCATCCCTATGATTTAGATGTCGGCCCTTTTGGAGATGTCTCAGAGTCTTCTGAAACTCTCCTCATTTTTTTTTTTGAATTCTTATTTCTTCATTTTATTCTGTTTGAATGTTTATTTCTCCCTGATGTTCCAAATCATTGATTTGAATCCTGGCTTCCTTCCCTTCACTGTTGGTTTCCTGTGGATTTTTCTTTATTTCCCTTAGTAGAGCCTTGATTTCTTCCCTTATGCTTTTGCCATATTCAATCAGATCTTTGAGTATTCTAACCGCCAGTGTTTTGAATTCTGTGTCTGATAGGTTGGCTATCTCCACATTGCTTAGTTCTTTTTCTGGGGTTCTGTTCTGTTCCTTCACTTGAACCATATTTCTTTGTCTCCTGATTTTGGCAGCTTCCCTGTGTCTATGTGCTAGGTAGAGCCACTTTGATTACATTTTAGTGCAATTGTTAAGTTGTATGGGGTAGAGCCTTGCATGCTAGAGTGGGGTAACCGTGGCTCTGTGTGTGTAGGAGGGCTCGAAGAGGAAACAATCTAGGGGCTTATCTGGCCCACACCCTGTTTCCAGTCACTTCACCCATTTCCTGTGTGCAACTGGCATCCCTGTAGCTGCTATCCTGATTGTGGTTCTGAGGGTGGATGGGTTTGCTTACATTCCAGCCTCTCTGGCAGTGTCTTCTGCAGCCCCAACCCCCACTGGGTTTATACAACCAGAAGTTATACAAGGCTTTCTTTTTTCCAGTGCTGGAGCCCTGGGCTGCATGGTCTGGCCTGGGGCTGGGCTCACCTACTCACAAGGTGTCTCCCTGATTTTTATCCACCACATGTGAATGTGGGGCTGCCCTTCTGTTGTCCGTGCCTCACCTCGTCTCTGCCTCCAGCTTGCTGTCGCCACACTGAGTCCTCTCTGCCCTAACTCCCCATCTCTGCCCCTCCTACCTGTCTGTATGAATATAGATTTTTTTAAATCCTTGATTGTCTGACTTCTGCACAGTTCTGGGCATTTTTCTGGGTGATTTTCTGGCAGTTCTGAGTGGTTTTCATTTTTAAGTTAGTTGTGTTCCTTCTCATAGTTGTGTAATGAGGTGAGGTGTGTCTACCTACACCTCCATTTGACCAAAGGCCTCTAAATTTCCAATTTCTTGCTCTTTCTTTTCTCCTTCTGGCACCCCTATGATGCGAATGTTGGACCTCTTGGAGTTGTCCCAGAGGCTGCTTATACTATTCCCATTTTTATTGGATTTTTAACAAAAGTTCATAAAAGCTTAAAACCATGTAATGATGCTGTGTCTTTGGGCCACAGCTGCATAAGCAACCAAGCTCCAGATGACTTTTCAAGAAAAAGTAACCTTTGGTGAGTTATATAAAGATGATTGGGAGGCAGAGTGGTAAGGTGTGAGAATATCACCCTGCAACTGCAGAAGCCGGGGCTTGCCTTTGGTATTGTCTAGTAAGCTAACTTATTAACTAGCTGTGTGACTCTGAGCAAATTACTTAACTACTCCATGCCTCATGGTACTCCACCTGAAATTATGTCTTGAATAACCTCAACTTGCATATCCAAATTTTGACAAAAACTCAAAATTATTGCAGGGAAATAAAACACTATGTTTGTAATTACCACAACTGCTATGGCATATCAATGAGTGCTTCAGCAGCATAGATCTGTAAGTTACTCCTTCAGAGAGCGTATCAGCTGCTGCATGGCCTCCTTTCTGACCTTCAAACCACCAAGTACTTTCCAGCCCTGGGGCATTTGCACTTGCTGCTGAAAAGTGTTTTCTTTAACCTGCAGCTCTTTCTCATTTCTCCCATTTCAGCTAAAATCTTCTCAAAGAGGCATTAAGTGGCCACCCATCAGTCACTCTCTATCCCATCATCATCCTATTGTAATTGCTTCCTAACGTTTGAAATGATCAACCTTATAGATTTATTCATGCATCTATTGGCTATTTCCGTCCACAGCATATAAGATCCACAAAAGACAGATAATGTGGCCTTGTTCAAACTGTGCCTAGAACGTTAAAAATGCTTGCCCAGCATTAAAAATAACCCAAGGCAGGAAAGAACTTAGTGAGCTGGAAATTAGAAAGGAGGTCATGTAGCTGGAGCTTTTGGGGTGAGGAGAAAAGTGTGAAGAGGTGATGTGAGGGAGGTAGGCCGGAGTTAGACCACTGGAGGTCTTATTACTTGTGGCGACAAGTGAGACTGATGCTGTTATAGAAAAACCTTTGAATCTTATAAACTGGACCTTCTTCTAAAAAGTAAATTATGTGCAGACACCTATACTTTACCTATTATTAGTTACCAACCACTTGAGACATGTTTTACAGATCATCATCTCATCCTAGTATATCACAACTTTAGAGCTTTTTATAAGATAACCTGAAGGGCAGGGCATCTCAACCTAGCCTCCACGGTGGGGAGGGGGGTGCTTCAGAAAGTGGTGAGCCCTTAAAGTAAAATGAAACATTTTGCTTATAAGTGAGAGCATATATATGTGCCTCTGGGAAGGGGGTCCATTGGCATCAATCTCAATGGGACCTATCACCTCCAAATTTGAGAACCAGTTATTCCCTGATCTTAGCTTTCTCTGAACATCTTAACCCTCACAGCACCATGTTCTAGGCTGGTAGGTATGCTTGCTATCAGTTTAAATCCCAACTGAAATTTGTGAGCTATACTTTCTCCAGTAAACAGGCAGGGAAGTGAATTTGGGAAACATTTGCTTTTCTAAAAGGATCAGTTAGCAAATGACAACGCTTGATAAGTTGATGCCCGTGTTAAGTAACCTGAGTGCCAGTGGCAAGAGCCGATTTTTCCCTCCAATGACAGTGGCTGAAATATCCATATAAGATGATCTTTAAATATTTGACTGTTGCCTTAAAATAGCTACCTTGATTTTTTAAAAAGAACATAATTTTAAAACCCTTAGCTTATTTTAAATTTATAGTCCTTGAAAAAAAAATAAGTGGCTGGCCCAATCATTTATATGCCTGGGCAAAAGCAATACATCTATATAAAAGTACAGTGATATATTTCTGTAGCTGGTTTAATGTGCTGCTCCTCGCCCTGTATGTTCTGATTCATTGGAGAGTAGCAATCATGTCGACAGGCGCTGTTCTTCAGTTCCCATCAGCGACAACTAAAGGCCAATTCAAGGTTGTGGTGGGGTCATGAATCTAACACAGTCGCTGATAGAACAATTTCCCTTCCACACAGCATTGTCAGTGGGACACTCTGGGAATAGCCTGGGAGCCCGGCTGTGTGTATCTCTATCTTCTTGCTTTTGCTTTTGTTTCTGGGCCAGTGTCTGTGGTGTGTACCAGTCCAGTGCCATTAGGGAATAGAGGGCCAGTGCATGGAAAATTGATAAGAGAGAACATTTCTAATGCCTAAAGAATTTTTTTGGGGGGGGAAAAATCCTGTCCCTCTGTGCAAACAAGTCATCTAACAATGCATTACAGGGGGCTCCAGAGCAAAGAGAATAGAAGGAGAGGCAGAAATAAAGTCCTGCTGGTTGGAAACAGGAGAGGTCTCGGGGCTTTACAAAGAAAATGTTTGCATTGCAGAGACTCTGAGGGTTAATTAAATAACTGAGTTCTGTGTTCTTTCGTTTCCCAAATAGTGTCTGAGTAAGTGAGGATGCTCTCTCTGTGGCTGCTTTCTCTTTGCTTTTTACTCATTCTAGGCTGCATTTTGAAGAGGACCAGAAAGCCAGGCCTTATCCCCATCAGTCCACAAGGTGAAGGCAGGTTTAATTTTTTAAAAAGTCCAAAGGTAAAGTGTCTTGGATGAGGCTTTCATAGGTGGCGCCCTATCAAGTTTTCTTGAGATTGAAGACATCTCTGGCAAGTGGGGTGGAGGATGCGGATGAAGAACTATGCTGGTGGTGGGACAGCTTTCAAGTGAATGATCCCAAGTCCCAGTATTTGCAGAGCATGGAGTCTGTCATGCGTTAACAGCATTTCATAGAGGTTTTAAACAGAGGCTTGGGATCTACGGAGGGTTCAGAAGAGCTAAGAACTCACTCAAGGGTGCTCTAGAGAGTGTGGAGCTGGGGTTTGAATCAAGGCCTGTCAGAGTCCAGAGCTCATGCTCTTACTTACTAGACTTGTGGCCCTGGGTCTTGGAAGTCCACACGGAGGAGGTCACCCAAGCGTATTCTGCCACCACACGCCCCTCAGGGCCCCAAACAGCAGCTACCTGACAGCAGGCCTGGTTCTAAGACACAGATTCTTATGTTTTTAAAACATTAAAAAACAAATTTAAGATAAGTAAGATGTTCTTGGTAGCTATAAACTAGCAAAGATGAAGCTAGTTCCAACTACCACAATATAGCTAATATGTTTTTCTTCCTTTTATTACCTAAAAGGAAAAATAAATAATAAACACTAATTAGACACAGCTGATAAATCCATATAAGAGACAAATGAGCCATGACAGGTCTGAAGTTCACTTTAGAGACAACTGCTCTCTTTACCTTTCTTTGTTCTTACCAAAGAAAAAAAGTTATTTTTTAAATGAGCTTTTCCCCATTACAAAATGAATATATTATTATTATAGAACACGTTGGAAGTACTGAAAGATAAAAGAAAAGAATTAATCAGGCTTTGTCCTATTGCACTATTTTTTAAATTATATTTTATTGATTATGCTATTTGGTTGACACATTTCTCCCCTACATTCCCCTCCACCCTGCACACCCCCTTCCACCCACATTCCCCACCTTTAGTTCATGTCCATGTGCCATAAATTCTTTAGCCTCTACATTTCCCATGCTATTCTTGCCCTTCCCCTGTCTATTTTCTACCCACCATCTATGCTACTTATTCTCTGTACCTTTTCCCCCTCGCTCCTCCTTCCAATCCCCTGTTGCTAACCCTCCACATGATCTCCATTTCTGTGGTTCTGTTCCTGTTCTCGTTGTTTGCTTCCTTTGCTTTTGTTTTAGGGGTGGTTGTTAATATCTGTGAGTTTGCTGTCTTTTTACTGTCATATTTTTTATCTTCTTTTTCTTAGATATGTTCCTTTAACATTTCATATAATAAGGGCTTGGTGATGATGAACTCCTTTAACTTGATCTTATCTGAGAAGCACTTTATCTGCCCTTCCATTCTAAATGAAAACTTTGCTGGATAGAGCAATCTTGGATATAGGTCCTTGCCTTTCATGACTTGGAATACTTCTTTCTAGCCCCTTCTTGCCTGTAAGGTCTCTTTTGAGAAATCAGCTGACAGTCTGATGGGAACTCCTTTGTAGGTGACTGTGCCCTTATCCCTTGCTGATTCTAGAATTCTCTCCTTCATTTTAATCTTGGCTAATGTAATTATGATGTGCCTTGGGGTGTTCCTCCTTGGGTCCACCTTGTATGGGACTCTCTGGGCTTCCTGGACTTCCTGGAAGTCTATTTCCTTTGTCAGATTGGGGAAGTTCTCCTTTATTATTTGTTCAAATAAGTTTTCCACTTGTTGCTCTTCCTCTTCCCCTTTTGGTACCCCTATAATTCGGATGTTGGGATGTTTAAAGATGTCCTGGAAGTTCCTAAGCCTCTCCTCATTTTTTTTAATTCTTGTTTCTTCATTCTTTTCTGCTTGGTTGTTTCTTTCTTCCTTCTGGTCCACTCCATTGATTTGAGTCCCAGTTTTCCTCCCATCATTATTAGTTCCTTGTGCATTTTTCTTCATTTCACTTATTGTAGCTTTCATTTGTTCATCTAACTTGCAACCAAAATCAACCAATTCTGTGAGCTTCCTAATCACCAATGCTTTGAACTGTGCATCTGATAGGTTGGCTATCTCTTGGTTGCTTAGATGAATTAGCTCTGGGGCTTTGATTTGTTCACCCGTTTGAGCCATTTTTGGTTTTGATTTTTTGGGGGGGGCTCTGGTTGCAGCTGTTACATAGTGAGGGGCAGAGCCTTAGGTGTTTACCGGGGCAGGGCAACCCAGTTGCTGGGTTGTGATGCTATATGTGGGGGCGGGGTTTCAGAGGGAACAATCTCTCCAATTCCAGTCCCTTCTGCCGCTTTCCCCAAGCAAATTGGGCCCTTCTGGTGCTGATTTCCATGTGGGTGGGCTTGTGTATGTTCTAGGACCCTGTGGGTCTCTCCAACAAACTCTTCTGTGAGGTTGGGATTCTCTCCTGGCACCTCAACCCCCACAAGTGTTTTCAATCGGTGCTTTTAGGCTTCATTTCCTGGTGCTGGGGCTCTGCGCTGTGCAGTCTGTCTTGCTGCCCATTTTCACCTGGTTTATCTGTGCGCAAATGTGTGACCATGGTCTGCCGCCTTGTGGGCCTCACTTGGTCTGCTCGTTGCCTCCCCGCACCCGGTAATCACCGCCTGTGCACCTGGGGTGTGGCAACCGCCACCTGCGTGTCTGGGACCACTAGCCACTGCTTTTTCTTGCCACGACCCCTCTCCTCCAGCAGCCGACTCTGCACCTCTTACCGGTCTAGGTGAGTCATTGTTGGACTTCCATACAATTCAGTTTTCTATCTGTTCTGGTTGGGTTTTTTTTGGTTCTATATTTTTGTTGTCCTTAATCTTGGTTGTGAGAGGAGGTACAGTGTGTCCACCCATGCCTCCATCTTGGCCGGAAGTCTCTATTGCACTATTAATATTTTAGTTTATTTTTGCTTCACCTTTATGTATGTATAATTTTTGTCATTTTAAATAGTTATACTACATATATAATTTAGAAACCTAATTTTTATTTGTTTTTTTAAAGATTTTATTTATTTATTTTTAGACAGAGGGAAAGGGTGGAAGAAAGAGAAGGAGAGAAATATCAATGTATGATTGCCTCTTGCACGCCCCTCACTGGGGACCTGCCTTCTAACCCAGCATGTGCCCTGACTGGGAACGGAACCTGCAACCCTTTGGTTCATAGGCCAGTGCTCAATCCACTGAGCCACACCAGCCAGGACAGAAACCTAAATTTTAAAATTTGCTGTTTCTATGTAAACATTTTCCCATCTCTTTATAAATTCTTAAAAATATCATTTTAATGGCTGCTTATTGTTCCAACAAGTGGATATTCCAGAGTTTACTTAATGATTCCCTGATTACCAGACATTAGGTGGTTTCCTGTTTTTCCTGTTAAGAAATAATGTCACGATAAATATTTGTGGACATTTTCCATGTTAATATTATTTCCTGGGGCCAGATTTACATAGATAGTATAGCAGGGTCAAAAGATATGAAAGCATTTGACACCCTCAAGGAACATTGTCTTATTGCTTCACAAAAGGGTTGATACCATTTTTACTGCCACTGGCAACTAATCAAGCAAAACTGCAGTGACTAAAAACAGTTTATGGAGTTAGACCAGGGTTTCTCAACCTCAGCACAATTGACCTTTGGGGCTGGATAATTCTTCATTGTGGGAGAGATGGCCTGTGCATTGTGGGATGTTTAGCAGCATCTCTGACATTTATCTGCCCACTAGATGCCAATAGCAACTCCCCAGTTGTAACAATGAAAAATGAATCCAGATGTTACCAAATGACAGGGAGAGGGTGCAAAATTACCCTCTGGTTGAGACCCGTTGTGTTAGACAAACTTAAATTTGTATTTGCGCTCCACCTTATGCTCACATGCTGGCATCAGCAGGTTACTCGAACTCCTTGGCTCATCATTTATTCATTGTAAACCAGGGATGATCACACTCAGCTCAGGGACTGGTTGTGAAGATTAAATAAGATAACACATGTATGGCATGTCACATAAGGCTTGACAACATGGTAAGAGCTAGTGGCCATTCACAATGAAGATCATGGTGTTGATGCTTCCAGTGGCCAAAGAAAGGAACTGGCCTTTACATTTGAATGAAGGAGAGATGGAAAATTCCTATGGCAAATTATTGATATTCATTTACTCATTCATTCATTCATTCACTAATTTAATAAATATTTATTGAGCACTTACTACATACCAGGCTTTGTTCTAGGCACCAAGGACATAGACATGGATGTCAGCATTGTCTTCATGCAGTTTCCATTGCACTGGGGAGACAGACTAAATAAGATTGAGAAAGTGAATTACATGGTGTGTTAGGAAAGAGGACAGGAATTGCTTGAGAGGTGGGGGAGGTAAAATTTTTAAGTAAGGTAGCTCAGATGTCTCTATTAAGAGAATGACATTTAAGAGCTGACTTCGCCAAGTGTCCACTGCAGTAAGAGCGACCCACACAGAGGGAGGAGCCAGTCCAAAGGCCCTGAAGCAGGAATGTGCCTACAGCATTCAAGGACTAACACACAGGCGAGGGTGCCTGGAGGTTGGAAAAAGAATGAAGAGGGTGGGTGGGTGTTTGGCTGGTGGCTCAATGATGAGGGCCTTACGGAGACTTTGCTTTTACTCTGAGTGAGACAGGAAGCTGTTATTTGTACCCTTTAAGATAATTTCTAGTAAGAAATCATGGAAGGAAGAATAGATGATGTAAGATTGTTTATCCAGGGAATGAAGACTCTAAGCTAAGAGCAGAGAAGTAGAAAAGCCCATTTCTTCTTGGCTTATCCAGCCAAGCTCCAAATCTTACCAGTTTGCAATCCTGTCTTGTCCACTGAGAGACCTGACTTGGCTGAAGGCAAAGGCTTGGATTTAACAAAGAGAGCAGTAGGTAGGAATCTGGTATCATCCACTGAGGGTGGGCTTCCTTTCTATGTTCTTGTCTGTGGGTGTGATGTCCATGGCATTGGATGCAATGCTCTCTTCAGAGCATGGGACTCAACCCTCTCTCCTGTCTCTGTGTTAGCAGCAAGGCTTCAAACATCCGTGGAAGGTATGTCCATTTCCAAAATGATTAGAAAATGAAGTGTCAGAGTGAGAAACTGAGTCAATAACTAAAAAGAACAAAGTGTTGTGGGAAGGGTTGAGGGCCCCCAACCAAAACTTGCTCTTCTAATTGCAGAGAGATTGGACAAGTCATTGAAACAAATGGAATGTTGACTTGCTTGGTATAATTGTGTCAGTGCTATGCTCTTCTCAACAGTCCTTTCTTCCAGGGTATGACTCAGATTTAAGGTGTATCCCCTATGCATGTCAACAAGTATAAACACATCCTGGGGTGTTTTTCTCCTTTAGTCCAAGTTGATATTAATCAGAATTCATTTCAGATAGAAATCTCAACACGCACTTGAAGTCCAAAGTAAGAGTGCATTCCATTCAGTGCTCATTTTATGGAGCCACCCCTGCCAGCTCTGGCTTAGCAACTTTAGCCTCCTACTAAAGGTGGTCCTCAGCAGCACCTACAGAGTGGGGAACATCTCTGAAAGCCCTCCTAGCCCTCCTTCTCCCACCCCTTCTTGAAGGCAAGAAAAGTTGGCTGCCTGATGTTTAATAAGATTTGCGGCATTTGTGGCAATTTTGTGAAGTTTGAACTTTTTAAACATCTCTTTATATTTTGTAAAAGTGAAGTTGTTTAATCCAATTCTGCCTCCTGCTATTTTTTTCAGGGTTATCACAGCTGGATTCACTAAAGGACCAAAGACAACTGCCAAACCCTTAAGAGATAGTTTTTTTGTATAAACATAAACATCACACAGACAGATTGCTTGGGACTGCATTTATTTATTTCCCAACATTCATTACCATACTTCATCCTGTATTAATTTTTTGACAAGGCCTGCTTATCACTTTGTGAACTCCATCCCAGAATGAGAATTCAAGCACTGCTTCTGGCCAGGTAGACAGCCTTCTTCTACTTGGGATGACAAAGATCAGTGGTCCCTTGATCCAGTCACTTGTTCCTTAGTCAGTATCCCTTCGGCAGAGGCATCTGAGGTATTGGGACACTCTGCTGACCTGTCTGATGCCTTTAGTAAAATAGGTCTTTATTTTAAAATCTGCTCTGCCAACTTAGCATTTTCCACCAGTATGGGGTGCAGAAAACGTCACAGGCTTCACAATCTTTGGCTTAGGTGCAGGCTTTGTGGGATACTTAGCAGCAGCCATCACTGTCTCTTTAGGTGCTTGTTTAGCCTTTTTTGCTGCCTTGGCAGCCCTGATAGCTTGTTCTCATTGAGCTTTCCTACCTTCAGGTTTCTGATTCCTCTTGGCAATGAACTGAGGCACCAGTGAAAACCTTCTGGAATTTGATTGCATGGTGGGTTCTTTTCTTTTGAATTTCTTCCAGTTGTCCCTTTCTGTGCTTTCTTCTCTAGAGAACAGTCCACTTTATCCGTTAAGGGCTCCTCTTGAAAAGGAATGTTGACTTGCACTTGGAATTAAGAAATTGGAAAACTTTCCTGTTGGTCCCAGTGGTGTAGGGCCTCCTGTGTCCTGGGTAGATCATGTAGCTACTCAAACTGCACAGCCTGACCTTCACGGCTGCAGCTGCCAGAAAGAAGGAAACATGGTAAGGAGCTATCTGATAACTTCTAAATCTTTCCTTGTCACCTAATAAACCTGCCTTTTCAAAATCTATAACCTTGAATGGGAAGAAAAACTGGCTATTTGTGTAGCCATAAATGTCTCCTCACAATTGAACACTTCCCTGCCTTGTATTAGGATGGTATAAATTGCCACTGTTTGCTTCAGTTATTCTCACCCCGTAAGCTGCTCCATGAAGTGGTGCAGGAAGTTCCTTCCTTTAACTCTGCAACCACAGTGGGTGACGTCAGTGGTCTCATGGTGTGGGGCCTCATTTGTGATCATCTGACATGGCAGACCAGACCTGAGGGTGAGGAAGGTGACCATGGCAAGAGGCATGAAGGATCCCCGCAGCAGGAATAAGCAGAGAGAGGCTCGGTCAGCTTGCACTTCTTTAGAACTGTCCACCTTCTTGGCTGGAGAAATAATAGACTTGAAGCAATTGAATAACCTAGAACAATCTATCCTTTTTAGCTGAATCTTAAAAAGAATGGATTTCAAATATTTTCTTTCGCTGAAACCATGACACAAGATATTGTGGCCAGCAATGCTACTAATCCCTCCTAACACATACTCTAGGAAGGGAGAGAGGGTGCAGAAATGTTGAGTGAGTGAATACAGACCAGCGGATAGCAATAAGGACCCAAAGATTTTTTTAAAAAAGAGAATATCATATAATTCTGCACAGTGAGCCTGAGCTAAAGAAAATGATATCAATCCTTTTCATTCAAAGACTGAACATACTGGTAAATAAAATAATTTGGGGAAGTACAGTGTCCAGCACAAATAATGCCCCTTTTTAATTACATACTCTTTTATTACAAAATCATAAGCATGTAATTCTGTAACATAATAATATAACATGCAAGTGTACCTTATAACATTTTAGGTGAAATGTTCACATTAAAACTATAAATTATTACACCCATATTATTACCCTGCCAACAGCACTCAAGTAGGCGTTACTTCTGCCAGACCCTGTATAATTCACTTTACTGGGAATACAATATTCCAACTTTGGGGTAACTTACATATAATCAGCAAGTACATGTGGGACAGTGGGGGGAAAGGGTCCTTTTAATCTGTAATAAACTAAGTATTAATATTATAATGAGAGTAGTGGCTAAACAGCTTTCCCCTTCTTGCAGGCCACACCAAAGAAGATGGGTAACCAGCCTTAGCTACAGGGGGGCAGCCTCCATGCAGAGGGGTGAATGTGTCCTTCCTCTGCATGTGGTCCTGGGAAAGCAGAGAACTTAGACACTTCAAGGGACAGGTGTATCTTATTTTGCTCTTCACAACTGAAAATCTGGAACCTTTCAGCTGCCTGCAAAGTTGGCAGCAGATAGCGTTAACCAGCTGTAAAACAGTGGAAAAGGTGTACCTGAAGGGAAAAAACTCTTTCAGACCCTGAAGGTTCTTCGGCCCCTTGTAACAGGTTGTTTCTACCGCACAGTCCCCTCGCTTGAGGGAGGGCTGATGCTAGCCAGTGCTGGGGTTTAGAGTGTATCCATAGCTACTGATAGCCTGTTTTCTGAACAAGTCCAAATCAGAAACAGATCAAGGGTAAGCTCAAATAGAGGATTTTTTAAGCACAAGGTAAAATTCAAATTTTCTGATTAGAGAAATGAGAGCTAAGGCAAGATCGTGCTAATGAAAGATTCCAGGCAAAGACGTCAGGGCTTGCTGCCAGCTCTCAGACTGGGCTTGGCAGACAGACAGTGGAGCTCTGACAGGGAGTTTCTCTGTGCATTTAGAAGAAAGCAGAATAGATCTAAATGCAGCCAACCTATTGATTTATTCTCTTTGTACTGGACATGGCTTTTTATTAAAGAAAGCAGATATTCAATAGTGTTAACTAGTAATGGGAATTGACTTTTCACTAATTGCACAGACCTTGGCATTAATATACTTTAATGGAACCTGGGCTCGGTGTCCCTCAGATCGATCCTGAAGTTTTTCTCTAACTCTTTCTGGTCAAAGGACGTGAACAACATTGTAACTGAGAGAGACCTTTTTAACTCTTTTTTTTTTAAATTCATGGAATGAATAGGCTGAGGGACTTTCTTTATTCCAGAGGACCAGAGAGAGGAAAAGTCGTGTGACCTGTAAAATACATAGAAACTCTGTGATCTGAACTGACTGTGGAGTTTGGTGTCAGCTGTTTAGAATTCAGTTATAAATGCTGGAAAAGAGTTTGGCTTCCCAGGCACCTGGCTGGTCCTGCCCCTGCTGGATTCTCTGAGTCAGAAGACTCATCACTTATTTATCATCCATTTGTTAGATTTATTAAAAGTA
Organism: Anoura caudifer; assembly: GCA_004027475.1. Taxonomy (NCBI): domain Eukaryota; kingdom Metazoa; phylum Chordata; class Mammalia; order Chiroptera; family Phyllostomidae; genus Anoura; species Anoura caudifer. Next base: position 97,313 of record PVKU01000504.1, read on the forward strand.
AATAGGATCCCTGACAGCTGCTGGGCTCACATACAGATCTGGAACCAGGAATGTGAGAATATATGCTGCTCTCACGAGCCTCTAGCAGCATCTGACCTCACTCAGGCAAAGCGGCGTGGAGTCCCAGATCCTGCCAGGAGAGAGGGCATTTCTGAAGTTCCCAGAGTGGCAAATGTCCATCCTCAGTTCTTTAGCACTCATTGCTGGACTCTCCCTTTGGCCATGCAAGGCAAAGATGCTTCTAAGACAATGATGCTTCAAACCCAAAGTACAAATCTGTGAGCTTTTCGAGGAGGACATTTGTACCTTATTCATCTTTGAAGACAACAATGTCTGCAGTCAGAGTGGCAAACACCACTTAATTCCTGGATCTACCTCTTTCTAGCTATGTGGCATTAAGTAAACCAGGCTTTTTGAGTCTCTGTGTCCTTATCTGAAAAAAACAAAACAAAACAAAAACACATGCTTTGCAGAGTTGTTGTGAGATTAAATAGCCTGCTGTATGTGAAGCTCTTAGCTCACTGAGGGTGCTTAGTAAACTCCAATGAACGACAGTTATGATGATCATCACCTTTGAATCCTTTGCACTTAGACACTGGGCATTTGGTAACTGTAAATTCAGTGAATGGGTTCATTCTTTGATTCAACTATTTCTGTGCCTACTATATGCCAGGCACTGTTCTGCAATGCACAGACAGACATATCCCCTGACCTCATGGAGTTTACATTTTGGTGGGGATACAGGCAGTAAACAAGTAAATGAATAAATCAACTACCTGGAACGTAATTTAGGATACTAATAAGTGCTGTGAGAGAAACTGAGCAAGATAAGGGGATAGAAAATGACTGTATGTATGTGAGAGGGAGAGAGAGGAAAAGAGGGAGAGACAGACAGACAGAGACAGAGAGAGGCTAGGAAGTGAAGGGATGTTGGGGCACAAGTTTCTCCAGGAACCTGCCATGCTTAATTCCTCATATCGTATGTTAACTCAACATTCTCTCTTTACCTGACGAATTGTTGTGCTATAGGGTCTCTCTCTACATAGTGAGGTGAGATGCTGCCCATTGTCTAGGCCTCTTTATTCCTTTCCATTCTTGGCCTTGCATTTTTTTCTTAAAGTGCCCTGCACCCAAATCAGCACTTCCCCTCAAAACCGAACACTATGACCCAGAAATTTTCCTACAACATTTTTTACTGGAGGGAGTCAGGAAAATGCCTCTCTTTTCATACCTGACTTTCCTACTTCCAGGCTTGCCTTCCGGAAGTGGACAGCCACAGACTCAAGATGTCTCTAAGTTGAAGGGAATCTTTGCTTTCTATTTGCCTCTGCAAGGTATTACACAACGAGACTGCCATATTGAATTATTTTCAGCAGTAGAAATTCTTCAGTTCCCCATCCCAGGCCAGGCTCTAATTTGAAAGTAATAATATTTGGGCAAAGCTCAGATGCACTAAGTTGCTGCCGAGGGCTTGGTGGGTTTTGTGGTAATTGGTTTTACTCAGCTGCTGATGCTTCACTTGGACAAATGAGAAATCAAACTACAGCTCAGTTTGCAGAAAAGCCCACGTCAGCAGTTTAGTCTGACTACTATTTTAGAGCTTGTTATGTTATTGGCAATAAAATGCAACTAATATATTGTTAATTAATATTGCATCCTACAGCTACTTTATCACATTATTAATCAGAGTGATGAAGCCAAGGAAGATGCAGCTCACCTTTAGTGTCTTTTCATCTCTTTAAACACTTGCATTTATGCACAAATAGATGTTTTGGTCAATACTGCCAAGTGTTTGGTTGTTCCTGGATGAGTGTATTCTATTTTCAAACAGTAACTTGCCCCTCAGGAATATTTTATTTAGCAAGACAGGACTTAAAGTGAAAGGGTAACCATTTCTGATCGTAACCTTGGCTTTGTGCTTCTAGTAATTATCCTTTAATTGCATTACCCTATTTGAAATAGAGTTGTAATTGGAAAAAAACAATTTGACATTCCCTGATGCTTACTCTGACATGCACTATTTGCTTTTTATTCAAATGTAAATTTTCTCCATAATACTATCAAAGAAAGAGAAAAAATTAAGCAAAATTGAAATGTCAGTAGCAATTTCTGACATGCAGGCAGTGTCATTCACTCGTGCTGTCTGGAAGGCAAGACTTTCAGTTTAGATGGAAAAAATGTCCCAACTATGAAATTAGCATGCTCTAAAGAGAGGGAGAGATGGATGGCCGACTCTCAGATCGGTCCCTCTGGGATACGTGTCCTCTTTGCACAACAGTTTCAAAATATCAAACAAACTGCCAGCTATAATTTTTGGATGAATAATCCTCTTTGCTTTACAATTAAAAAAAAAAAAACAAACCACCAAACCTGTTTTTCCTTAAAAACTGAAGGGTAATAGACTTAACTCTAGAGTTATTTCACCTTAGGCTTCTTGAAGGTGGGTTTTAATTTGGAGCACGTGATAGGTGATAGACGGCCTCTGGAATGGCTGCAGTGATTGCGGTCTGCTGATAGTCACACCCTTTTGCCATCTCTTCTGGTTGGCTGTGGGCTGGGCCTTTTGACTTGCTTCTAGTGACTAGGACACGGCAAGAGTAATGGGACGTCACTTCCAAGATTAGGTTACACACAGGATTTGGGGCCTCTGGGTCTTGCTCTCTCGGGTGCTCCCTCTGAGGAAAGCTGTGTGGTGAGTGAGGGAAGTCTCCAGCCAATAGCCAGGGAGGAACTGAAGCCTCCCAACAGTTGGGAAGAAAGTCATCCCTCAGTTGAGCTTTCAGATGAGCCCGCAGCCCCAGGTGGCACCTGATTGCAACCTCAGGACACAGTTCGAGTCAGAGGCACCCAGATGAGTGGTGCCTGGACTCCTGACCCACAGGAACAGTGAGTTAATGTGTTTGTTATTTTAAGCCACTAAGTTGCGAAGTAATTTCTTACGTGGCAACAGATAACTAATACAGGGTGGGAAAGAGCGGTCATTAAAGAAACAAATAACGTTAGATAATGTTTGGCTTGTCATGTAGTCTGGTAGGGAAAAACAGAAACGGTGGTGGACGAAAACAACACCCATGCCATTACCTCAGTATGCTTCCTCAGATAAGTCATATGATCTTTCTGTGCTTCAGTTTGCTTATCTGAGATATAGTTTACTCTAAAAATTTTCATGAGTTGAAAATGAAATACCAAAGCACTCAGAAAAGTTTAAAGTACCACACGTATGTGAAATGACTAGTATTAACTTTTTTTTTTAACCTTGGACACTAACTCTCTCTGTCCAGTACTCTCTCTGACTCACGATATAGTGGACTGGGCACTGTATACCCGTAGACCTGGATTCCAATCCAGGCTTTTTCACTAACTGGCTGTATGACCTTGAGAAAATCCATACAACTCTATCAGTTTCCATTTCCTGATCTGATAAACCTTTGGTACGCTGAAAGGGAGAAGAAAAGAGTAAGTATGTTTTGATCTAAGAGAGCAGGCTAAGTGTACAGCAATAATATTTAGGAGTCTTTGTCAAAAGTGACAGAAATCTAACTTGAGATAGATTATCTCCAGAATCTCCTTTGTAGATTTGAAAACGTTGGTGTTTAGTATTTGTTTGGCTTTTCCTAGGTTTCCAACAGAACGTAACTGTAATTTTCCTTCACCTAAGAGTCTACTTTTAAGGACCTCAGAGTGTCAGGCGAGTGTTTTTGTTTCTTAAGAGCATGGTTAGCCAAGCGAACCAGGCACTGAGCAAAGGTTTAAGGCAATGATGTCTAGAGGCCTGGCAGGAAGAGTTGGCTGCCAGTGCCTGATTCTGGTCTCCTGATTCTTCTACTCAGCACACCCCGCCCCCCAACACTTAGCCTAGATCAGGCGTCTTTATTTCAGGAGGTCTCTGCCATGCCCTTCAAGTCTGAATTGTGCAGCTATGACCTTAATGGTGTTATAGGACCAGGGTAAGCCCTTGCATGACCTTGAGAGTAGGTATCTCTGTAAGTTGTTCACCCTGCATACCTCACTTGCCTCACCTTACTCCTGGCTCTGTGTTATGTTGTTTCCCTTGGTCCCATCGAACATAAGCAACCGCACTACCCTGTACCTTACAGGCAGAGTAGAAGCTGCCTAACCAGAGTTCTAAGAACCCTGTGAAGGTACTTTTGACCACACTATCTTCCTCACTCACCTTCACCAATATCCAGAAGTCTAAGAATTGGGTGACTTCCTAAAGCGAGATGGTATTGGGAAAAGTATACAGGATTTGGAAGCAAGAGATGTAAGTTGAAATTCAGGTTTTGGAAGAAAATAACTGAGGGAACTTAGAAAAGTCAATGAATTTTTCTAGGCCTAACTTTTCTGTAAAGTGAGGAGGAGACTAGCTGGCCCATCTTTCTGCATTTTTAAGCAAATCAAGTGAAATGCTGATTGAAAAATTATTTTGAAATTTGAACAGCAGTATGTAAGCACTTATTGTAATTATTAAGGTTTAACACATTGTTCTCTATGTTAGCAGTGATGAGGTCATTTGTTTAACCCTTAGCAACTGGAAAGAAGGGAAACACGTAGAGTAAGCTTAATTGATGAGCACAGGGTGAGAACATGGGTATATGCCCCAAAGTGAAAGATATTCAACTCAAAATGGTTTAGGAAAAAGAAGAAGGAAATTTCTGCCGGGGTACCACACGTAACCTAAAGTAGAACAAGGGTGGAGTCAGTCTTCAGGGAAAATAGGAAAAGACACTCAAATTTAACCAGCATTTCACTTTTTTCCTGGGAGAACATCCTTCTCTGCTATGTAGACACCTTCCTCCATATACTGGCACCCTCACCGGTGGGGGTTCCCAATAGTCAAATGCTATAGCTCCCACCACCCGGAGGAGGCTGATCCTCTCCTTCATTTTGATCCTAAACATTCCAGGGAAGGATGCTGACTGGCTTGGACCAACCAAGGCCAGGGAGGCAGACCCTGCAGGGAGACACATAGCACCTGCCTCGCCCAGAGGGGTGGAAACACTTGGGAGCAGCCCACAGGTGCCCTCTGTAATGAGGCCCTGACTGGGGGCTGGGCTGTCACACAGTTGTGTGTTACACAGTTGTGTAGGTTGTACAGTGTGCTGTATGCAATAGTCCCACCTGCCTGGGGAGAAAACTGAATGCCTGGCAGCCATGTGAAAGCACTTCATTTTCCAAGAAAATGCACCCTAAAAGGTGACAGCAAAAGATATCTTGAAAAGTCTTAGTCCTAATGAGAGGGGATGGGACAGGTTTCCACGAGGAGAGAGAATACACCTTTGCTACAGCAGCCCTTCTCAGCCCTGTGGCCGGAACCCATGAGTCCAGGACCGTGGATTCATGGAGGAGTGACAATTCCATCCCCTCAGAGTCAGAAGCCCTTCTGCCTTTCATATGGATGGAATCGGAAGGAGAAACTCAATTCAGCCACTAATATGAGTGGGAGAAATGTAAAAACTACAAACTGGAGGTTTGCTCATCAGACTTTAAAGAAATGATTGTCCTTCCCGATGGTGTTGGTGGCCCTCATCACAAAGTCTGGCCTGTTAATGTAGGATGCCAGGGGCCGTTCTCACCCACTGCCAGGGTGACTGCGGGCACTGACCCCACCCCACCTCTCCTGCTGCTGGGTTCATCTCCCTCAAGCCCGCATGCTCTAATCCTCTCTCCACTGCCTGCCACTCTTCCTCCCGGCACCCAAGCTCTCACGTGATGTCCCCAATCTGCCTTCCCAGGTTCTTCTCCCAGTTCCTCTCTAGTCTACAAATATGTCAAGTCCCCAAGCCTGTGTGGGGGCTGTTTCCCCTGCCTAGAATTCATTACCTCTTGAAACCTTCCCTGTTTGTCCTTTGAGGCCTTCCCTGATTTGTCCAAGTAGATAAAACTTATCCTCAGGGTTTGTACTTCCTCGCAGCACTCACCACACCGTCTTAAGTAACATTTGCACTTGTTATATTGAATTCTTCCAGGTGAAAAGATCCTTGAAAAGAGGTGAAGAAAAATAGGGATTGTAAGCATTTATATTTCATACTATGTGCCACCACAGCTACATGTTACATAATCCTCACAACAACCCTTTTCACAGATGAAGAACTGAGGCACAGAGAGGTTTAGTAACTTGCCAAAGGTCACACAGCTAAGCCAGGATATGAACCCAAGTAGTGTGCCTCCCTGAGTCCATGCTCTTGATAACTGTTATACCACTTCTCGTGGAGGCAGAGGTGCATTTGGTGTGAACCCAACAAAGGCCTTTCAAATGCAGTGTACTGAATTGTTACTTATAATTTTGTATTCTTTTCCTTTAAGAGGCCCTCAAGATTGTACTAGCTCCAAGTTCTACAAGACTGGGTGAAAATACAATGTCTTGCTCATCTTCAAGTCCTCTTAACACTTGTGTAGTGATGATGATGATGATGATTCCAATCCTTGTACAGAGCTCTTACAAGGAATTTGTAGCCATCTCATTGCATCCTTACAACGTGAAAGTCAGGCATGGTCTTTGCCACTTTTACGGATGACCAAAATCACCTCAAATGCACTGAGTAATTTTGCCTAAGGCTACTCAGCTGGTAATGGAGCCTGAGCTAAAACTCAGGGTTTCTGATCCCATACGTCCTGCTTCCCCGCCTTGGGTGCTCGCTGCCTGTGGGTTCTGACAGCCTTTCCAGAGCCTCGTGGGTGGTGCTCCTCCCCACTCCTGCCCCCTGCAGATCCCTCTGAAGGGTACTCCATCACGTCCAGCAGTGGTCTAAATTGAAGTTGTCCATCCTGCCTTTAAGTTCTTCTCCAGATAATGAATCTCTTCAACCCTCACAGGGTGCTTGATGTTAATCACACAAAGAGATGCAAACTCGATCTGTCACCTTTGAGCAGATACAGCCTAAGAAGTGTAGGGATTATATCGGAATTGCATTTAACTTCCAAGTCCTAATCTTGGTAATTTCTTAGGGGAAATTCCCTCAACTGGCTGTCTTCAAGAGACTTTCAAAGCCCTCAAGCAATTGCTAAGTGATCCTAGAACTAAGGTTGCCTGTATCTAGAGATTTTTGGTGAGTAGCCTAGAATTTATTATTCTGTATTACCAAAAGCCTAAAGAATTATATTATACAGAAGTATCCTACTTTCACAGCTTGGAATATGTAGACATATTCCAAGACCAGAGGAGCCCTGGATGGTTAGTAATGTTTAAACAGTGACCCTGGAGAAATCACGATACAGCCAGTCATTTCCAGGGACATGCCAACTCTAAGTGTCATGCAGGGAGGTACCTCTACCAACAGGCCCTGTCTTCTTTCACGGCTGTTTAAGGCTAACAGTTCAGCCTGGGACCTGACTCAGACTTGTATTATAAAGAAGAGTTCAACAATCTTTTACCTTGATTCTAGATTTAAAACAAAAGTAATACTACAGGTCTGTTTGTTTGTTTGTTTATACTTATATTCTTCAAATCCTATTTTTCGGAAAATTCTTGATGGGGCCCAGGAAGCCTGAAACATAGTTTCTGGTGCTTCGGGCCATGTAGGGAGGGACAGTGGCATAAAGAAGGTCACAGGAAGTACATTTGGTAAATCCAACCATAGTCAGATTCTTTATTTCCAGCTTTATTCTGAAGGCACTCAGCTGATATTATTTTACCTCTGGATTTTCTGTCTACCTAGATCACTATTACAAGCTTTTAAATGAAGCATTTGGCCTAAACCTCTGATGATATGGCTCCCAGGACCTCCAGGTCTCCGTGGGGGGAGGTGGGTTGGATGGCTCCACCTCCCCCCACGGCCTGCCTCCTGCGCAGGTCTGGGCGCTGTGCTCTCCTTGAGTCCCTGTGATGCACGGGAACCCAAAGTCTGTGTGCTGGTCCATTTCTCCTCGGAGCACGGACGCAGGCAGAGCACCACTCTGAGAGCCAGGTGGGCTGTCCTTCGTCCTGCTCCCGAAGAACTGCACTTACCTGCGTTTGCTGTTTTATCACCAGGGACCCATTTCCCAGTAGGGTCTGATGTCCATTTCCTTCCTCCAAAATTTGGAGATGAAACAATCAGCAAAGCCTGGGATGAAATCAGGTAATTAAGTCATTTATTCTGCTGTTTAATAATTATTAGAGTTGAGTGAATGCTTCCTCTGTCCCAAGCCCTAGGCTGAGCAAAGTTTTACAAACATCATCTCACTTAATCGTCACAACAGCTGAATGAAGGCCCCTCTCCCCCATGAAGTTACTCTCATTTTAAGGCAGCAAAAACTGAGGGTATAAATCGTCAAGAGAGTTGCCCTAGGTCCTTCCACCGTTGAGCTATAGGTTATTTCCTCTATGTGACAAGGAAGGGTGACAAATCGTTAACGTCACAGCTCTCACCACCTTTTTGTAGTGCTGGGTAGTCATGGTTATAAGAACAAGAGCATTCAGTACAGGGAATTTGAAAATTGTAGAACAAGGGCTAGAAACAATTTAAAATGACATTAAACCAAAGATAAATTCTCTCAACGTCATGGTGTATCTCTCGTTCTGCCTTTCCACTTTATTTTGCTTTCTAAAAAAATTGAAATTGTCCTATTTAGCTTTAAAAATTTTAACATTATCTCAAAATATTGCCCATAGTCATTAGAAATTCTCCAAAAAGCTTATTTGGTTATATTATATTGATAAATCTTATACCATTTAGTTGTTCAACTGTTTTTCTCTTGCTGGGAAATTAGTTCACAAATTTTTGGCCACGTGACAAACATACTTATACAAAACTTCTGTTTTTAAGCCCTGATGGCAGCCATATTTGACTTCTAGAGGTGACTTCCCTCTGGACAGCTATGTCATCATTTACATTATCTGGTTGTTGGGTCATGATGACCTCCATCATGAGTGCCCAGACCGAAGGCTGAGGACTGACAAAGTGACAGAATGGGTAGCTACCCTCGCGGGTGCTGTTCGGGCTCAGCCTGGCGGGGATCTCCCGGAGGAGGCGGGGATGAGCAGGAGGGAGAGACCAATGAGAGTGCAGGCGTGTCTTCTGTCCTGCACCTCGGAGAGCGCTCTGCGGGCTTCCGCAGAAGCACTGCGCAGCTCCCCTGGGCATCGCCTTGACCTCTATGGCAGTGGCCCGATGGGGTGCAGGCTGCAGACACTACTCCTGCGGGCCCCAGGCCTTTGCCTTGCTTCTGTAGCTGGCTTCCTGCCCACCAATGAGAAAACAGAGGACAGTGAACACAACACTTCCTTTTATTTCCATTTGTCTGCCTTCAGTCCCAAAACCTCTTTCTTACTTGGTTCAGCTCACTTTCCCCCTCCAAGAAGAAAGGAGGGAACTGATTTTTTTTTTTTTTTTAATCAAGGAAGGAAAGGAAAAGAAAGAAGGTAGAAACACACCTGTTAGACTCCAATGCCAGTTTTATCTCAGGCTTCATGGTTTCTTTTCATATTTTAAAATATTTCAGTGAAGAAATTTTACTAATTATGTAATATGTGCCAAGCACTCTGTTTTATGCAGCATAGTAGAAATGACCAAGGCTCATCTTAAGGGCAAATCTCATATAATTTTGCTAAGATTGACTGCTTATTCAGAAATTTAAAATATTTCCATTTACTGAGCATGTGTCTGAATTAGGCTCTCAACCTGGCACATTTAATCCTCACAATGTCTCTACCATGTAGATACCACTGTTCATGCTTTACATGCAAGGAAATTGAGGCTTCTAGAAACCATGTAACTTGTCTGAGGTCACAGAGCTTAAGCAGTAGTAGAAACAGCCTTCAAACTCTCATTTGTCTAACACCAAAGACCATGCTCTCTTCTTTGGATTGTAAATAATTATAATTGAAGAATTGACTGATTCTGGAATATGTCCACTACAATCTGCACTTCAATAGAATATTTGATCTCCAGTTGAAAGAACAACTTATATAAAACAGAGGTAGTTGAGAAAGAAAATTCTTTTCTTCTCCACATTAAGAAACATTTTCTTCCTAAAGCACTTAAGCAAATAGCACTCTGATACCTTAAGAAATTTGCTTTCTAATTGGTTACCTTCTCCAAAGCAGGTCAGAGATGTTTTATTGGAAGTTTGTAGTGAAACATCGCCCTCTTCTGGACATGTGGGCATCATACAGTGAAGATGGACACAAAGTATTTTTGAAAGAGCTCAAGTACAATTGTGCCGAATGACAATGAACAGCTGTTGTTATCACTTATCATGTGTACGCTTTACTATTCAAAGTGACTCCTCACAATGGAATCAGAAAAACATTTTGGAATTTGCAGAGCAATAATTTTCCATTTTTATGAAGGTGGCTGAGTGCTGGGTATAGAAGTAGGTAAAAGTTTTAACTACAGGGCATACTTTAACTAACCTATAATAATACCTAACTATAATAATACTATAGTAATCAACTGTAATAATAATACCTAAACCATCAGAATCAAAGAGCTCCAATGAGCCCTGAGTAGGAAGAGCATCATATGTATAAGATAATTGGAGAAAGAACACAATGAATAGAGATTGGTATTGATTTTTTTTGTTGTTTTTTCCTAGACAGTGAAAACTTTTAATTAGCTCACACAACAAAGTCTAGAGACGGGTGGTTTCCAGCTTGATGCAGCAGCTCAATGACAGCACATCGTCAAGTGCTCAGGAGGTTTCTATGTTTCCATACAGCCACCTTCACACATTAGCATTTCATCTTTATTTATTTATTTTTACTTTATATCATTACTTCTTAAAAATATATTTTATTGATTATGCTATTCTAGTTGTCCCAATTTTTCCCCCTTTGCCCTCTTCCACCCAGTACCCCTCATTCCGTCCGGCAATCACTCCTGTTTAGTTCATGTCCATGGGTCATGCATGTAAGTTCTTTATCTTCTCCATTTCCTATACTGTTCTTAACCTCCCCCTGCCTATTCTGGACCTACCAATTTGTACTTGTTACTCCCTGCACCTTGCCCCCCATTCTCCTCCTTCCCCCTCCCAAATGGTAACCATCCAAATGCTATTTATGATTCTGTTTCTGTTCTGCTTGTTTGCTTAGTTTGTTTTTTTGGATTCAGTTGTTGATAGTTGTGAATGTATTGCCATTTTAATGTTCACAGTCTTTTTCTTCTTCTTTTCATTAAATAAGTCCCTTTAACATTTCATATAATAATGGCTTGGTGATGATGAACTCCTTTAAACATACTTTTTCTGGGAAGCACTCTCTCTGCCCTTCCATTCTAAATGATATATAGCTTTGTGAGATAGAGTAATCTAGGTTGTAGGTCCTTGCTTTTCATCACTTGAATACTTCTTGCCAGCTCCTTCTAGCCTGCAGTATCTTTTGAGAAATCAGCTGACGGTCTTATGACAACTCCTTTGTAGTTAACTCTCTGCTCTTTTCTTGCTTCTTTTAAGATTCTTTCTATCTTTAACCTTTGGCATTTCAATAATGATGTGTCTTGGTGTGGTCTTTGTGTCTATCTTGTTTGGGAACTCTCTGTGCTTTCTGGACTTGTATGTTTATGTCCTTAACCAAAATAGGGAAATTTTCTTTCATTATTTTTTCAAATAAGTTATCAATTTCTTGTTCTTTCTCTTCTCCTTCCAGCACCCTTATGATTGGAATGTTGGTATGTTCAAAGTTGTCCCAAAGGCTCTTTACCCTATCCTTGTTTTTTTTTTTTATTCTGTTTTCTTCTTGCTGTTCTGATTGAGTGTTTTTTCTTTCCTTATGCTCCGATCATTGATTTGATTCTTGGCTTCATCCACTCTACTGTTGATTCCCTGTAAATTTTTCTTTATTTCACTTAATGTAACCTTCATTTCTGCCTAGGTCTTTTTTATGCTGTTGAAGTACCCAGTGAGTTCCTTGAGCATCCTAATAACCATTGTTTTGAACTGTACATCTGATACATTGCTTGTGTCCATTTTGCTGAGTTCTTTTTCTGGAGTGTTTATCTGGTCTTTCATTTGGGACATGTTTCTTTTTCTCCTCGTTTTGGCTGCCTTCCTGTGTTTGTTTCTAGGTAGAGCTGCTTTGACTCCCCCTCCCCCAGTCTTTGTAGCAAGGCCTAATGTAGATAAGCACACCCATGAGTTGGATAAGGTGGAGCCTTAGGTAATTGCTAGGGTGAGGCAACCCTTGTAAACTAAATTGATGGAATCTCAGATATGTGGCTCTGTGGAGGAGGAGGGCTCAGAAAAGGGAGAATGGCCACCGCCAGAGGTGTTTTGTTCAGGAAGAAGCTGTTCTCTAGTATTTGCCCTGATGCCAGACACTTCAGTTTCTCCCCATATTCCTGGTGTCCTTGAAAGCTGCTGCCCTGGTGCTGGAGTCCAGAGGGAGTGAGTCTGAGTAAGTACTAAGTCTGTCACGGGCCCTTTAAGATGAGACACCTGAGAATCCTGCAGTTTGTTCCACCACCCCAACCCCCACTGGTTTTACAGCCAGAAGTTATGGGGACTCATCTTTCTGGCACTGTCACCCTGTGCTGGATGGTCTGCTGTGGGGCCCAGATCCCTTGCTCCTGAAGTATCCCTCCTGATTTTTATCTACCACATGTGTGTGGGACCAGCCCATTCTGTGTCTCCATGTCACTGTGTCTTCACACCTCCTACCTGTCTGAATGAATATGACTCCTTTAACTCCTTGGTTGTTGGATTTCCATGCAGCTCGATTTTCTGACAGTTCTGAATGATAGTTGTTTTGTAGTTTAGTTGTAATTTTTGTTGTGGTTGTGTGAGGAGGCGAGCCGTATTTTCCTATGTTTCTGTCTTGACCAGAAGTTGCTGCCTTTTACCCAGCATTTGCACTTGGGAGTCAGTAGACCTCATTTGATTTCCTTCTCTTTAATTTATAAGCTATATGACCTTAGGCAAGTTATTAAATTCTTTGAGTCTCAATTTCTTCATCTGTTAAATCATAATATAAAAGTAGCAGCTAAAGTGAAGTAAGCCAGACTGAGAAAGACAAACACTGCATGATATTACTCATATGTGGAATTAAACAAAACAGTGAAATTCTTAGAAACAATGAGTGGAAAAGTGGTTTTCAGGGCATGGTGGTTGGGGGACATAGAAAGAGGCTGGTAAAGTGCACAGATTTTTAGCTATAAGATTAATAAATTCTGCGGATCTAATGTAAAACCTGGTGGTTACAGTTGATAAACACCGTATGTTAAAACTGAAAAGAAAAGTAGCAGCTAAGTAGGATGCAGTAGAATAGACCCTACAGAATTTGCCACCTGTGAAAGTGCAATGAGATAACACCTAACAAAGGTAACACATCGCTAAGAGTTAGACTCAATAGGTATGGCTGGTATTTTATTATTAGACTGTCCTGATGATTAATTGTATAGAATCAGCTCATTTAAGTTTTAAAGCACAAAAGTCAACAAGGTAGAAGTATAAAAATAATTTCTTTTCCTGAAGTCTCTTTATTTTTACAGAAGTTTTGGCTAACAGCCAAGGTTTAGCAAACCAAATATTTCTCTAAATTATCTATGTTTTATAGGCGTACACTTTTTCAAGGAAATCAATGATATCCATATAAACATGTTTGGAACAGAAACCTTAGAAATAGATGCACCTATTAAATTCATGGCATGGATAATGTGTCCTTTCTTTTACCTAATTTTAAAATGGAAGAAAGGTTTAAAAATATACCAATATAATAGAACATCAAAAAAGATGAAAATATCTAAATATCCCTATCACAAGTAAGAATCACAGCTTTCTAAAATAATATCAAGTACCAGAAAGTTGCCATACGTTCAATTTTTTGGCACTGCTGTCACTTGAGGTGGCACCCAGGGAATGTTGCCCTGTGCTGAGTCCCCTTCCATGTGGAGGACCATGGCCTTCCCTTCCATCACACAACTTGTCTTGTAAGGGAGGGCCGAGGGAAAAAGAACCAGAGCTGTTCATGCTTGAATTTAACTTTCCCACTGATGTATTATAAATCACAAATTTGAGGCAATTACATACTTTTAATTGCCTGACAAGTCAATTAATTCAGACTTAGCTATTAAAAATTTCTGATCACTTCACCTACAACTGAATTCCAGCTATGACACATAGAATCACAGAGCAAATGCTTCAAGTATTCAATTTTCAAACACTCTAAGTGCTTTGAAAGCAAGTAGTACTAACCAAAATACCAAACATTGATATTGTAAGCCTCTTTATTATTATAAATTAGACATGTCTTATTTTTAATTATAGAGTCTCAGACCGCCCCCCCCTCCACCCGCCAGTGGTGAATTACCACAGCCCATGCTACATTTCCATGAGTGACAAGATTCTGAAAGGATTTGGGGGAGTAAAGATGTGCCTATAGGTCACAGCTGCTTGCTCTCCTTCCTTGGAATACACAGTAGTCCCCTCCCACCAGTCTGGGGCATATGTTTCAAGACCCCCAGCATCTGCCTGAAACAGTGGATAGTTTCAGGCACACATACTATGTTTTTTCCTATACACAACATACCATCGAGAAAGTTTAACACCTTTTCCATCTTAACTAAACACTTAAGATGTGTCGTGACTGCAACTTTTGCATTTCAAGGTGTGGCAGCAAAAGTAGCACAAATTTTCCTTTTTCAAAATTTCAAGGAGAGATTCATTCTTATCCTAGGTCTTAGCATCCTCTGCATATGATTCTTCATCTTTCCTTAGGAGCTGAAAACTTACACCTTTTTCACCTAAGGATGTACTTTATGACTTCTCTTTGGCATATCTGAATTGCCAGTATCACTACTTTCACATGGTGGGGCCATTACTAAGTAGAATAAGGGTGACTTGAACACAAGCACTGTGATACCACAACAGCTGGTGTGATAACCCAGGCAGCTGCTATGTGACTGACAGGCAGGGAGCCTATGCAATGTGGAGACACTGGACAATTCTTGTCCTGGGAGGGAAGGAGTAGCCTGCGAGATTTCATCATGGCTACTCAGAATGGCATGCAATTTAAAACTTATGTATTATTTATTTCTGAAACTTGCCATTAAATATATTTGTACTGCACTTGACCTGGGATAACAGAGATTTCAGAAAGTAAAACTGTGGATAAGGGGGATACTATTGTATATAAGTTCCAAGGGCGCAAGTTTTAAACAGGTCGTTTTACTTTTGCACTTTGGTGGTTTTTAACCTCATATGAATAGAGCTACTCTCCATCTGGTCACTACCTGCATTCACTTAATGGACAATCATGGGAAAGAAGAGGAAGTGATTGGCTTATGTAACTGAAAAGTCCAGGGTGGACTTCAGACAAAGCTACATCCGGGCACTCCAATTCTGTCTGCTTGGACTTTGGCTTCTGCTTTCACCTGTTTTCATTCTAAGGCAGATTCTTCTTAAATCTTGTTCAGGGTAGCTACCAATAGGTCCAATCTTAAATCTATAAGCTTAGCAACTCTCATCAAAAAAACAACATCTCTTTTTCTCTAACCCCATTAAAGATGATGTTTGTTGGCTTTGATTGGCCTGGCTAGTTGTGTACCTGCCCTTAAAGCATTTTTTAAAGCTAGGGAGATGTTGCACCTTCAAAGGCCATGGCTTGGTGACGTGCCCACCCCTTGGGCCACAAAGTGCGGTCAATGTATGACCTGAACTGTGTGGTCTTGGGAATATAAGGGGGCTGCTCAAAGTTAAATTTAATGCTAACACCATAAAGGGGGATTAATATTGGCATACAATATGCTATTGATTTTTAACTGGGGTGGTAGAGACAAAATAAAAATGAACAAAAAACCTAAAATGAATTCAAGAATGTTCCAAAGAGGAACCAAATAGATTTGATAATAGGAACTGGATAAAGAAATAAAAAATGACAGAGCTTATATATTCATTGACTCGCCTAAAGCTAGAGATAGCAAAAAAAAAAAAAAATTCTAGTGAAGGGTTTATATTCTTTGATTGAGAGCCAGGGCCTTTCTGGGAACCAATTTGGAATGGAGACTAATTAGGTTATCGTATTAGCCAGGGTTCTCCAGAGAAATGAAAGCAAGAAAATGTATATACAGAGAGAAAGTTTTATTGTAAGGAATTGGCTCACAAAATTGTGGGGGCTGGCAAGCCCAAAATCTACAGTCTGGGGACCAAGGAAAGAACTGTTGTTGCAGCTCAAGTCTGAAGGAGGTTGGGAGGTGGAATCCCTCCTTCCTTGGGGTATCTCAGTATTTTTAAGGCCTTTGATTGAGTGGATGAGGTTCCCGCATCTTATGGAAGGCAATGTACTTTATTCAAAGTCTGCTGATTTAAATGATAATCACAACTAAAAAAATACCTTCAGAGATATTGAGAGTCATGTTTGACCAAAAACTGGATACCATGACCTAGCCAAGTTAACACACAAAATCAACCTTCAGTTACCTATTTGAATCCCAAGTGATGCCTATACTGAGCCAGAAGGAAGTGGCCTCTCAATGCTCAGGCCAAACTCCAGACCAATTAAATCAAATATATGGGGGTGAGGCCCAGGTAGAGGTATTTTGTGATGTTCCACAGGTTATTCCAATGTGTATACAAGATTGAGAATCAACCTGGTACAGTGGTGGTTCTTCAGGTGCGCTTTCCAGACTGGCCACTTCAACGTCACCTGCAAACGTGGTAGAAATGCAAATTCTGTGCCCTTACTCCAGACCTACTAACATGCAGCAGCATAGCATTACACCTCTAGTTTCTTCTCTAACCCAGAAGGGCAGGATGTTAGCAAAGCTCTATGGGTGAGCAAACTAACTCCTTGTTAAGATTTTTAGTAAGAGTGTTGGTTGGAAGTATACATACAAAATTAAGAGGGATCTTGACTGCATGGCCAAGCCTTATTGAGATGGGGCATTTCTAAGACCAAACAGATGTACAAATCCCTTAGCAGTTCTGGTGATTCCGTGGCAGATCCAGCAACTGTTACCTCCAGGTGTTTTAAGTATGGAACCCTCACATTCCGTTACAGTGCTTCAGCTACGCTGTCATTTCATCTCTCCTTACAGAGAATGGATTCTTTCTCCCTTACCTCCTGTTTCCTGAATCTGATTGGTGTCACCTCTGTCATTGCAGCAGTGTTTCCTTTACATTTGGCCCCCTTAATAGTGTCTGGACAAGATAAAGATTAGCTTTCCTTGGGTCAAGTCTCCCACCAAACCCAATCAGTTGGGACCAGAGCGAAATGGAATTCAGGGTTAAGAATCTCCCAGGGCCATTTCTTTTAAAAGGACTGAGGAGCCCCACTCATAATGTGGTTTGGTGGGTGTCACTCAGTGTGAGGCTTGGCCTCTTGGGGATCTTAAGCTGTTCTCTGACCCTTAAATCTATGTGTAGTTCTTTGTACAAAAAGATATCAAGGAGAAGATACACATTTGTTCAAGTGTATCTTTTGGCATAGCTGGAAACTTGTACTGAAAAATTTTGGAAATGTTTCCTTTCCATTTTAACATTTCCTATAAGGAAGGCCTCTTGTGGCCCTTTTAGAAAGTCTGTGAGCCAAATTATTTTTGAAAACAAAAATCTGATTTGCATGCCCCAAATTGTAGGGCCTGTATTTTATGCAGAAATTCTCTTTGCATAATCTCATTCACTAAGACATAAGTGACTAGGAACTTGTTGGCATTTTTTAAAATCTCATTCACCAAAAAGGGGGAAAAAAAAGAAAAGCTCAAGTGACAGTTCTCTCAAGATTTATTTCGTATTGGCAGTCTTAAACTTTCTTTTTGTGATCTGATCTCACTATATTTTGCTAAACAGAAAAACAGTAAAAATCCAATGCAAATCAAAAGGCTAACTAACCTCTGGGGAAAGCATGGGATTAAAAACCTGAACAATGCCACAATTCACTGAACACCCTGAATCATTTTACCTATTCTTAATGCCAAAATTAAATTTGTCTTTTACCCCACATCTTGTAAAATCCTTTTACATGGTACCAGTATTGCCATTTACTTTATCTTATGCCACCAATAACTACAATACTACCTTGAAGGTAGTATTGTAAATCATAAATTTCAGCTACCAGAATGACAATTAAAACTTAATTTGGATTTATCAAATTGCTCTGATTGTTGGTAACAAATGGATATTTACAGAGCTAGTATTTACATTCTGAATTGCTCCAGTTCTCCTATTAAAGCGTGATTTAAGGTTTTCAACTTGATTTTCATTTTTTTTTCCTGTGAGGTTTATTTTCATTTGAGAGAGAGGGGAAGGGAGGAGAAACATTGACGTGAAAGAGAAACACCAATCAATGTTTCCCAGCCCCCTCACCCCCACCCCATACATGCCCAAATGGGGGACTGAACCCACAACCCAGGTGTGTGCCCTTGCCAGGAATCAAATTGGTGACCTTTTGGTTACTGGATGATGATCCAACCAACCAAGCCACACCGGCCAGGGCAGATGTTTTCTCTTGATGAGACAAAGATCCTGAACCCTAAGCCAATGTCTGGTTTTAAATTTATTTCGTTAAAATATGCCCTCACTGCAACATGTCCCTCTGACAAGAACTGGGTAAAAAAAGTATTATCCAGCATGTTTACAATGAAAATCATGAGGCTAAAACTTCTGTTTCTTGGGTAGCTGTTGAAGTTTGGAGTTTTGGGCAGTCTTTGCAGTTTACAAACATTTTATTAAGTCCATTTATCTCAAAACCATAGCCTAGGATGATTATGGCAACTCTTTAATAAAACATATTTAGTAGTGATACGAAATGAGAAAACTCAAGTTTCTAATCATTAGGTGTCTCACAAAGAAATAATTCCCTCATGGTTTCCATCAAGGGGAAAAACAATACATTTCAGTTGTGCCACTCCATAGGGCTGTAGTTAAGTATTTTCAGGTTGTGTTTAAAGATGTATCATTAGTAACCCAATTGTTTCATCTAGTTAATTTACTTCATCTTCTAGAAGTTACATTATTTCAGTAAACTGAATCAATCCTGACAACTATGCCATCACAAAAAATCTGCAAGTTGGGGTACATATTCTACAGAACTCTATTACACCTTTCAAACTAAGTGTTCAACAAAGTGTTTGAGAATTTTTAAAAAATACATAGAAAAGAGCATTACTTTTCCAAGTCTCTCCACTTTATAAAAATAAATGAAAAGGAGCCCAAGTGCCTATGTATATTTTCATATCCTCACTCATATTCTTGAAAAATAAAATCTAACATGGGCAAGGCCTAAGAAGGCTAAAAAGAGAAACCTTTCTACTTTAAGAAAAATTTTTAAAATTTCCTACTTCAACGTAATTACCAGTGTCTAAAGTTCAATCTAGAACATGAGATGAAGTGTTCAGTAGTTGCGGCAGAGTTATTTTCATAAAGATACCAGCAGATGTCAGCAAAAACTAAGGCAGTGCCACATGAATTTGTACAAGGATGTTAAGCTATTTCTAGCTAACCATAGTGACTTAGAAAATCTCTAATTACTAAAGCTTACTACATATAAGACACCTCAGCTTTCCACATTGTTACTTGACTTGTAAATTATCATTTTGGAGGTGGCAAAGAGTGGGCACTAATTTTCCCAACAGCTCTTTCAAAGAACTGAACTGCTCTGATTTTGTTCAACAACAACCATCTTCAACACTATATTACAAAGCAAACACCAGTTCCGACAGCCATCTTCAGTTTAAAAAAATCAACTGGTTTACAGAATATTTCATATTACTCACGAGTTCAAACACAGGTTTAGGGATTCTGAACATGAAGAATTTGTGAGTACATGAATGCATTTCTGGGGAGATAGCTCATAACTTTCATCAGCTTCTCACAGGAGTTTCAGACCTCCAAGAGTTAAGAAATGTGCTAGGACTTGAGAAAATTATATTCTTTGCATTAATAGATCACTCTATATACGTATGTATGTCTCAGGATACATCTCCTAAAAATTACTTAGTTGAACCCACACCAGGCAAGCAGTTTTAGAATAGGCTGCCAAGATCATGGAACAGGTTGTTATACAGAACAAGATGTAACATTTTGAAACAGAAGAATCTTACATGTAATATTCCAGAGCGATTTTATTATATTTGTAAAAGGCAAATAGAAAAAAGGTCACATGCAATGCCATTTATATTATTCAAATATACATGCATTTTTACTTCAACATTCGTGACCAACATTACATAAGATCAATGTTTTTGGCCCTACATTAACTTCTCCACCAGGAGGCACATACAGCAGAAATTAAGTATCTTTACAATTTTTAGTTTTGCTTTTTAGAGTAATAGCATTCTAAAATAATTCAGCCACCTTAAATCATACCAAAATGTAAAAAGGGTCTAGATGATTTGTTTTCTGTATTTATAATAAAAAACAGTAAGTAGGCTTGTGACATTTTCCAAAACACAGCTTTTATTAACAACCTACTCTAAATCAGGTATTTCTCTATAAATCTTTTGCATGTTCATTAAAAATCTGGTCTCCCAAATAAGTATAACAAATATTAGCGTAATAGTTATCTAAGAAATTTTTCCTTGAAAAAATTTATCATATTTGAAAAATAATACAAAATGTTCTAAGTAGTGCTGAAACAATTTGAACTTTAAAGTCATTTATTCTTTGAAGATATTCCTATTTTAAACAAAAAATTCTCTTAAGATTTTAATTTGTCCCTATGAAGAGCCTAAGTAATGTACTACATAACAATTAGAAGCAACAAAAATGATGGTAGTAATGCACTTAAGAAAGTCTAGTGATCCTAGAAGTTCAGGTAAAATTAGAGTCTATGTTTAAGTCCTTTATAAGAAATTATTTCCTTAATTCAGAAAAAAAATCTACCATCGATTTTAGTATATAAAGCTAAAATATTCTTTTTGCCAGTGCTCTGCTGAAACATATAAATCAAATAATTGACTAACTGTATTACTGACAACTAGATCAGCGAACAATTATAACTTAAAAATGACATTTAATTTTGTGGTTGAAAATGGCATTCCATTAAAGTAATACCACTCTTTCAAAGAGATTCTAAAAGTGTTCAGAAACAAAAATAAACATCTATTGGTAATAAAACTGGCTCTATAAATTTATAGTTTCAATGGCTAAAATATATTTAAAGTTGTTTAAAGCTCATTTGATTAAACTAAAGTACTATATATAGGGAAAACAAACAAAATAAAAATCTAGTTTAGTGGCAGTATCCTAGATGGAAGATTTTAGAATAACAGGTAGCTGTTTTTTAAAAAGAAAAAGCAGAGATAAATTATTATCCACTCCCATTCTCCAAACAATACCCAAATTCCAACACTGTTTCAAATTCTAAATAATTTAGTTTCAACCAGTGTTTCTCCACCTTTTCTTTTTTATCATTACTCCGATCAGGAGCCTTTTTTTTAGCTCTTTTAATACTAATCAACACTTTATATACTTACATATATTCGTGCTTTATACATAAAGATTTTTGCCACAAATAACCCATTTTTACCAAGAAAGCATGGCCTAAATGATGATTTACAGTATTGAAACGTCTTTTTAAAAGAGATTAAGTAGGGAGAAGAAATTGTATATTTTACTATAGATAGGTAGATTATTCCCCAAGTAATTTAACGTTCACCTACTTACCTGTATCAAAATTAGTTTTTCCTGGAGTAGGTACTGTTCCCAGTTACAGGCAGTCTTGGCCTTGTGTGACAGTATGGGACCACTAAAAATAGCTATTTTGAGTAATTTCTTAATAATCAATTGGATAAATTATTGTTCATTTAAAATGTAAATGAAAAAATTAAGTATGTTTTTAGTACACTAATTAAAAACATTAGAAAGACTGAGACTGTTATTTCATTGTAAAAAATGAATCAAGAGCAGCTTAAACAATGCTTACCTTTTTTTGCCAAATAACATACACCATGGCAAATTGCCATACTCCTTTCTGTTTAGATTAGTTTCTCCCATTTCATCATTTGTACTTTCAATGTTGTGAAATGTTTCTGTAATTCCCTTTAATGTGAAGTTTTTTATCATCGCTTCTTCTGGGACACAGTCGTCCTTTCTGTTGTACGCACTTGACGTTTCTCTGGCCGCCTATCTAGAGGCTCTAGAAAAGCAGCGGTGTCCACATTCCCATGATCAGTGACTTCTACAACTCCATGAATGTTCAGCTCAAATCTCACTTCTAGCATTACCATTTTCCATTTCTTTGCCCATTCATTATCTACTTTTAAAAGATGTCGCATGCAGGACAAGCAAATAATACACCTGCATGCTTTGCTGTCTGCATGTGAACTCATTAAAGATGTGCAGTGACCAACGTACAGAATGAGAGAAGTAATGTGATTGGCATTAGCATGAAAAACATGTTACTCACATAGTGGACTGAAGAGCTAGCAGGGAAATTTGTATGTCATGTATTAATAGTTAATATAGTGTGGTAACTGAAATTTGAGCTTGCTGTTATGACCTGGTGTTATTTAACTAAACCATTGTCATCAAAATTTGTGGATATAGGCAAACTGAGGACTGCCTTTACCCTGTTTACATTGACCCAGGCAGGCTTAAAGTGACTGTTGAAATAGTGGATCTAGATTTATAATATTAGCACACATTAAGTGCATGCTGGAGTGGTTTTCAAATTTCTGTCATTTGGTAATCAACTTTAAAATGACAGAATTTTAGAAACAGAGAAAGTACTTTAAAGATCCCATAAACTGACAGCACAAATTATCCAGCATGTTTATTATGAATAATTTCTCCTCCTTCGATCTCGATTTGCTCGTACAGCCACTTGCGGTCACAGCGGCATTCCGCCCCACACTTGGTAGAGCCACAGGCAGGACAAGCATAGAAACATCCTAAGCAATCTTCATCGAGGCAGTCGCACAGGTCCATTCCACTGAAGATCAGAAGGCCCTGGCTATCATAGACCTTGCTCTTCGCTGGTATCACTTGTCTGTAAGATAAGCACAAGGTGAATTACACCTCACAAATACATTATTTTTTAATATTTAATTGAAAGTAAGGTAATGACAAAATTTAAGGAGATAAACATTCTGAATTAGGGATGAAGTCCCACCAAACTGGTACATAACTTACCAGATTCAAGGCTACTCTACTGTTAATAGTATATGAACTCCACGCTAGAAGAGAACTCACTCTGAAGTGTTGAGACAAATACAAAAACCCTGAATATATCTCTCAAAGTCCATTTAAAAACAATACAGCAAAAGAATGGACAAGAACCCTGTCCAAAGAAGTAAATGTTTTTGTTAAAACTTCCCTTACCTTTAACAAAAGAAAGAATGGCTAATAAACACTGGTACGTTTTTGGGGCTACCAATCTCTTTATTGTTTGGTGAACGCAGTTTTATTTTTATTGTGGTATTCTAACATATTGGTTTTTACACTACAATTAATCTGCTTCTTGTTCTTTAATGAATGCTAGCAAATCTGGCCTAAAAATACTTAAATGACTCAATAAAAAACCTTAACAGATAGACAAACAGTACCTGTAAAAATTCTGAATGATTATACTAACATTTCTTTGTCAATTCATATTTTAGAAATGCTCAATTTAAAGTCATATTCTAAACAATTTAGCTTCCTCCTTCATTCTTTGACTATACCATAACTATTTAAATTTCATACCTATAAAATGTCATAAAATTTACTTTTTAGCTGCCACTCATACAGCAGAGATATACCAATTACATAACATCAATGCTTTTCAAAAAAGTCAATTATTTATTTCTAAGTATAATTTGTTTCAATTAGTTTAATTCTCATGCCAAAAAACTATCTTGTTCACCTCATTAATACTTTCTCAGAAACAAATTCTTAGAGTTGAAAAGACGTCATGATTATTTATGACGTCCTCAGATGTTCTCACCAATTCCAGATTACTCAATTTGAAGTATTTACCCAGGAAATTCAAAACCTAAGAAAAAGATAGGGGAACAATAAAAATGTGAAGTGGAAAGTTAACATATGACTTAAGTAACATATAGCTTACCTGTCTGAACCAGAGGCTGCATTTTTTGTAAGCCTTCTTTTTTCTCTTTTACCAGTTTCTGGAGCAAATTCAGTTTGCTTCCCTGGGTTTGCAAATTGTAAAGACTTCAAAGCTTTAGCAGTTCTTCCCTGAATGAAGGTAAACAAATTATCAACTTAAATCTTGACATCAGGTCATAGTAATATTTCGCTTAATTTTAATCTAGATTATTCCTTATCCTGGAAGACAGTCTGAAACTCACAAAAAAGAAAAAAAGGTTTTAGAGCCCAAGTGCAACAAAAAACTATACAGACTTTGACCATATTCAAAATTTACTAGTTAATTTACATATAATATTTTCATTATCTAATTTTAATTTCTGGTATATTAGGAGGAGAGGAGGGCAGGAATGATGAAAACTGAAATGGCTGCTGCCAACATGGGAGAGAAGTCAGAAAAGTTGCTTTATAACCCAATGGCATGTAACTGGGGTTCCTAATAATGATCCTGAGTCCTTAAGAAAAGGTTCTATTATTATTATAGTGTGTGTTTTCAAAAGCAGGAATATGGTTCCGAGTTCTGAAACCTATTACAAAATTTCCATGGTTAAGAGTTTAAGTTTGTTACTTGGGGGAGACAGCATGATATATTCCACAAGAGCAGCAGATGAATAAAGTGGAGACGACATCTTAAGTGACAGTATCAAGAACCTAGTATGAACTGCAAGATAACACTGGGTTGGAGATAGCTTTTGAGGGGAGTGCAAAAGGAAAACACTACATAAAATTTAAATCTTTAATTATCTTTTAATTTGGTTTAATAATATAATGAAAGATAACACTGAGAAAATTATCCCAGCAGCAAGAATTATCAAGTGGCTATCAGTAGAAATTTGGAGAAGTGCTCCTTTGACATGCTTGTCCTTGTTCTACACGAAAGAGTGCTTTAGGAAATCTTAAGGTGTTCTGATATGGTTTAAGAATCTGAATGGAACCATGTGAATAAGGAAGGGAGTTATAAAATATTTATTACTTACAATGTAAAAATATTTGCTTTTTGACCTGAGGGAGTCCTAAAATTAGCTTTAATCAAGCCAAATAGAATTTCAGAGCTAGAAACAAAGAAAACTCACAAGCTTCTCAAAAACCCAAAGAATGGGATAGTGCCAAAGGAGAAAGAAAAGTTGAAATAAGAAATGTCTCTTCTCTGATGTTCCTTTTAAAGCAGTAATTTTCAAGTCCTTCATGAAAAGAACTCATCTTGCTATATATAGACCCTTGCTGGCCAGCATATCCTACTGAGTTACTTCAGTGTCAGAAAAAAAAAACCTAAGATAATTAAGTCCTGGCTTTGCCAGAGTGTTCTAAACGTCACTCCCCTAATGTCTTAGTGCTAGGAGTTACAGCTTGGGAGTCTTGGGCATATTATGTTATTCTGTTCCCAAGCCTACTTTCTTTGTCATTTAATCTAGGTATATGCAAATATTTAGAAACACCATTTATTGTCACTTTCCCAACTTTATATTACTGCATGCTAATTAGTACAGTGGTACCTCGGTACTCCTTGTCAATTCACCTCGGAACTTGTGATGAGTGCTGAAATCAACGAGTACCAGACAATGAAGCATTTTCTCTTGCAGGGTGGTGTTTTAACTCATACAAGTTCTAGCAAGTGAGAGGATGAGGATGCTAAAACATTTTTTTCCTCCTCAAAATGCGACAAGTACAGGGTTTGATGAGTTCTGAAGCCAATGAGTACTGAGGTATGACTGTATAATAATAATGTAAATATGACTTTCTTATAGTTAAACAAAACCCCATGTTGTAGAAATAACACTGGAAAAAAGTAACTGCTATACATACATCTGAATCAGGTTTTCTTCTCTGCCGGTCTTCAGTATCAACATCCACACTTCCATTGATTATCTGTGTACATTTTGGACAAAGCTTCCAACCAGGTACAAGCTGTCTGCCAAATTTTGCACTCAGAAAAGTGGCATCATCTAAGTCAATTACATGCAAGTTTTTTTTGGCTAGTTTTTTGTGTATGTTAAATGGGTCACAACATGACTTCTGCAAATCCTCAAATCTGTCAATGTAAATTTTTGCATGATGAAAACAAATTGTATTGTTCCCAGAAAGTGTCATTCCGGTTCTAAGTTGAAGTAAAAGCATATCATTTGATGACAATTCTTGCAAAGTCTTGAAACCTGTATGACGGGTATAGTAGGTTTTATGGCACTCATTTGTGGTACGAAGCTGGACTCCAACTGAACACGGATCCATCATCCTTGATTCTAGCAAATTTCCGTTTAATCCTGTCGAGGTATCTCTCTCTAATAAGTTATGTGCTGATCACCCTAAAGAAAACATTAAAGAGAGTTAGATTTGTGCTGCAAACTTTTTATTTTGAAAACTGAAAAGGCATTTGATAAAATTCAATGCCTGGTTAAAAGAAACTCTTAGTAAACAAGGAAAAGAAAGGTATTTACCAAAAATCTACAATAAATATTATTATATTTAAACATAAAACATTAGAACCTTTCCCTGTGGAGTTAGAGCTACATAATATCTGCTATCACAGCTTTCATTTAACAGCATATTAAAAGATGTAAGAATTGAAAAGAAAGGACCATTACTTAAAGATGATTAAATATCTACATGGAAAATATTAGAGATTTTAGCAAACAAACTATTAGCACTAGCAAGATACTTCAACAAGGATACCAGAAACCAAAAAACACTTTAAGATGCCTTACAAAACATATAAATCTTACAAAAGATATGCAAAACTTTCATAGCAAAAATTATCAAGCAGGAACAGAAAAAGACACTTTTAATAAATGCAGAAATATGTCTTCAAAAGCCTATTTAAATATGTCAACTCTCGAGGAATTTATCTATAAATTCAATACTATTCCAATCAAAATCTCACCAGGCACTCTGCCCACTCTCTCATGAATTCAGCAAACTGGTTTACATGGAAGAGTAAAGGTTCAAATAAGCCAAGAAAATTTTGAAGAAAAACAAAGTAAGATATTTATTTATTATAAAGCCATCATAATTAAAACTGTGGTATCAGCATAATAGAGGCAAATAGATCCATCAAAACAGACAGGTGTACGACATATGGTATTATCAATCAATGGGTATTACACATTAATGGGAGAAGGACGTAATGAAAGATGTTTGGAAAACTGCCTAACTGTGTGGAAAAAGGAAGAATAAGATTTCTTTCTCACAAACAAAAATCAATTCCAGATGGGTTAAAGAATTAAACATGAAAAGAAAAATTGTAAAAATATTTACAAAAAAACATAGAAGACTGTGACATTGGGGTGGAAAACAATTTCTTAAACAAGAATGCATATATCAAAGAAAAAGATGGATACATTTGACTATATGTCAAAATTAAATATTTCTGTATAACTCGAAAGGAGAAAAAAGCCACACTTGCAAATACCTGAAAAAATCCTGACTTCTGCAAATCAATTAGAAAATAACAAAAGCATTAGAAAACTAAACACATATAAACAGGCAACTCACCAAAGAGAATAAAATAATAAATGCATGCAAAGATGTTCAACACCATAATTGTCAGGAAAAAGCAAACTAATACTATTTCTCAAACAATTACTTGGCAAAATTTGAAAAATCCGATAACCTAGCACTGGCTAAAATGTGGCCAACGTTTACATACTTCTTATACTTTGGTAGGAATGTAAATCACTGCTTTAGAGTGTTTTTGGCAATTTCTCACAAAATGAAGAAGTGTACATGTCAGCACCTTGTTGCACTTTCAGTTCTAAGTGTCTGTGTTAGGGAAACATGTCCCAAAAGAGCACAAGTTATATATAAGGACATTCACCATTCACTGTTTTTGACAGTGAAAAACTGGCAATAACTTAACTGAAGGACAAGGAATTGTGGGTTACTCATAGAGGGGACTCATAAGGATAGTTGAAATAAACAGACTACATGAATTATATTTATCAACATGGACAAATCTTAAAGAGAATCTAACTGAAAAAAGCTGAAAAAGGACATATCATTTATGTAAAATTTTAAACACATAATATAAATTACTTATGGATGAATACATAATTACTAAAATATACATGAGAGTAACAGATACCAAATTTGTGATACTTCAAAGAAGGAACTGTTTTCTGGAGAGTTACAGAAGGCATGGTTGGTGGCATGTACACAAGTGTTTCATTATTTCCCATACTTTCTATTTAAATTTTTCCATAACTGATGATTTTCAAAACAAATATAAAAATATTTAATTCTTAAGAGAAGATTCAACAAACAGGAAAAATCTATGTTGAAAGTAGATATGAAAAACTGAAATCTGGTTGGTAGACAGGCATTAAAAAAATCTAGGAATCTGCAATCTTGCAAGTGTTTCTATAAGCTTTGCTCCCCATTTAAAAACTGGCTAGAAATACTGAAGACACTTTCTTATGTGTTTTATGTAGAGAGAAACTGTAATCAGTAAAACCATACATAAAGAGCAGACTCTGGCCTCTTGTAATAAAAAAAAAGGTGAGTAAATATACACCTTGATTTTTAAAATTAAAACACTAAATCCAACAGTTAAAAAATACAATTTAAATTGTTAAAAAGTTATTGAACATTTTAACTTAAAAACTTTAAGCTGTTTAAAATTGAGTATATTTATCTTCTTTTATTCTATTTTAACCAACTTTTAACATTTAATTCTCAATAACAGGTCCCAATCACACCAGATAAAATAGCTTGTATCACACAAATAATTAGATTTTTTTCAAAGAGAAAAGTGGGTTAAGATAAATTAAGAGTGGAAAAAGAAGTGAGGTACTACTGTTAATACAACAAACTATGCTGTTCTGTACCTTAGCAGGTATGGGACACAAATCTGGCTCAACTTTTCTTAAGTTAGTGTAAATAAGAAAATTTGTTCAGTGCATTATGAAACTGCTAATGCTTAATGTCTTATTAATGCCACAGATTCTTATATTTGTAGGTACCTATCATCAATTTGTAGCACTAATTTATAATAGGATTTTTGGAACATAAGACTAGTTCTTAGTATTCAAAGACTTGGGCTACTCTAACCATTTTTGACAGAAAATATCAAATTTGACTCAGAAGAGTTATTTAGAAATTCTATCTGTCCATACTAATATTTTTACCCAGTAGGGAATTCTTTTTCTTGGCTACTGGGGGCTTCTGTTCCTTTGTTTTCCTTTCATCTTGGTTAAAATTACTACATAGCTCACAAGAATTTGTTAGTAGGCTGTATAAATTGTGCCAGTGAAGCTGAATTCCTATTAAATCAAATTTTCTGGTATTTCTTGGACATCTTCCACACAGTTTAAATTCTTTAATTAATTTTAAACTACAATGAACATGGTCTCTCAGTTGGAAAATTTAGAGTTAAACTTGTTTTTTTCTTCAAGTTACCCATAACCCTATCAGTTTTTGAAACATTCCCTTCTGGCAAATAGTGGCTTCCAAACATCTGGAGCTTTGAGTGTTATAATTTTTGTAGGAGTACTTGAAGGAATTAAACCACTTGCACAGTTATACTGTTTTCTAAGCATCCAACCCTTAGGTGTCACTGTGGAGTTAGATTTACTACTGCAGTTGCCAGATAAAACAGAATGCTGTTAAATTTAAATTTTAGATAATACATACTTTTTATTTTAATTATGTCCCAAATATTGCTAAATAGTTATAATTTGTCTGAAATCCAAGTTTAACTGGGTATCCTGTATTTTTATTTGCTAATTCTGGCAACCTCATTTACTATGCAATTTTTTTTTCATCTTCCAGTAGCAGAGATCTTTCTTTGGTGCCAGCTTCAAATTATGTTCCACCTCTTACCTGTTGTTAAAAGAAATCTGTACTCCCTATAAACAAATTATAGGACTTTCTTATTTTAAAATAAAACTGTCCTAAAACTATAGTGGAAGGACGTGCCGATTAAAAAGGGAACTAATTTTTTTCTCCCTAAAATTTTTAGGGGAGGTATGGCAATACTATGTTTCAATATGTTGATATCTCATTAATACAGCTTTTCATTTTGTTACCAGTCTCCTAATTAGTGGAAAAAGCAGTATTAAGAGGAAATTTAACTGAACAAAAATTTTACCAAATTTTTAGGTTAATTCAAGAGTCCTTCCCTTTCATGAAAAATGCCCTTTGGGTGGAAGGGTGAAATATAGGGTCTTATAATTTATAAAGCATTTATCAGGTTACCTTTTATTTACTGAAAAAATATTTTCATCTACCCCTACTATACAAATCAGCAGCTTTAGCTATGGGCACACAAATACAAGTCATACATTTTGCAAATGTCAACTTTTTGTGCCCATTATCTTCAAATATTAACTATCTACACATCGCATATAAAAATGGGCATTAATACAAGAATGAAAGAGCCAAGATGAGATAGTCTCAATCCTCAAGAAGGCCCAGGCCAGTAAGAAAGGTAAAGAGAACTTAAACAAAAATATAGCCCACAGCACCACTTAAAAGACATAGTAAGGGCCAGGTACAGCAATAACACAAACATCTCATTAGTCTTGAAAACTTCATCGCCATTTACAGATGAAGAAACTGAAGTTTAGAGCTCTGATTACCAAGCCTAGCACAATGGCTCAAATATGAGACACTTAAAGAGTTTACTGAATAAATTAAAAAAACAAACAAACTACTTTTACTTCATATGAAGAATCCCTGTTAATTAGGTCCTAACGATTTACTCTAGGCTCAGCTAATGCACTCCCCTCAGATTTTTTTTTTTAATTTAATTTATTTTTAGACAGGGGGGGAAACATCAATGTGTGGTTCCCTCTCACGCGCCCCCTACTGGGGATTGGCCGCAAGCGAGGCATGTGCCCTGACTGGTGATGCTGCAAACCACACTTAATCCATTGAACCACACCAGGCACAGCTCCCCTCAGATTTTTTAATGCTTTAATGCTTTGTCCAGTGTACCTTCATATCATCTTTGGAGCAATGTAGCAAACCCTTCAGGCTTCCAAATCCCATTTGCAATCTGTTACTATTTCTCTGGCCCTTAAAGGCCAAAGAGAACTGAAGAGGGATTTCAACAAGAGGTTATTTCCAAACCAAGAGAAATGAGCAAAACTCTCCTCATTCTATCTTATTCTGGATATGACCCAAATCGTACTTTTTTTCTGTGAAAAATACTTTTACCTCTTTGTAGAAAATAAAGTCTGGGCTCGTGAGCATGCCATTACTTGTTCTAAATGCCACAATATTCAGGGTAAACTACACTATCTGAAAAGTCCTTTTTACCTTGTAAACATTTACACTGTTCCCTTTACTTAGAAAGCCCTCTGCTTTTTTCCGTGTCAGGTAATGCTAACTCATTCTACAAGACAGAGCCAGTGTCTTCACCAATCTGTTGAGCCGTACCCAAATACTGTTGTTATAGGTCCTCCTTCCTCTGTTGCACAAGATTTGCACTGGGATTTGAAAATCTTTATTATTACTCAGCTGTTGGCAGACAGGAGCTACACGGTGTTATTTTCTGTATCGCCCAAAGCAAAACAGTAATAACTTCGGGGATTTCCCTTTCCGTAGCACTCATCCCAGGCGTGTGACTTACATACTAAGCTCTAGGAGGACAAGGAAATCATGTGGGTCCCATTTATGGTTGAAACTTCTCCAGCATAAGACACTTAGTAGACTACTTCACGTCTTTTAAGTAAATACAAATTCAGAGGCTGTCAGAATCGCACACCAAGGCGGCTGAATCTCCCCACATCAATGTGACCAGGCCCAGGATCCTGCAATTATTCCCACCCCACCCCTGTGGTGGTCACATGCATAAGACCTTTAGTTCATGGACATATTAAAAAAAAAAAAAGTTTCATGCCGTCAGATACGTCTAATGAGCACCTACTACATTCATGGTACTGGTACAAAAAACGAGTACTACTCCGCCTCCAGCTTCAACCAACACCTAGGGCTGGGAGAATTCTGATCACAAAAATAGAAACCAAACAGGCGAGATACATGCTGTATGCAGGGTTCAAGGCCACAACAGCCTTCACCTGACACAGTACAAGCCTAAACAAGAGCTTCACGGGCTCCCGGTCTCCGGAGGAGAGACGAGCTGCGAACGCGACAGACGTGGCAGAAACTCAGCTAGGCCCTGACAACAAGGGCCGCAGATGAACTGGGGTCTGGGGAGATGAGAGTTGGGGTCGGGGGTGGGGCGTAGGATTACTCGGCAGCGGGGGAGGCCCACCCTCAGCTGAAAAGTCCTCTCCGGTTTCTCACCGGCCTTAGAGGCCCTGGTGCCGGTGCTATCCAGGGACCCGCCCGTCTCCACGCTCCCGCTCCTTCCCGCCTAGAGTCACCACGGCCTTTTCCACCTTAGCGCAAGGT
The DNA here is from genome assembly GCA_004027475.1 of Anoura caudifer. Taxonomy (NCBI): domain Eukaryota; kingdom Metazoa; phylum Chordata; class Mammalia; order Chiroptera; family Phyllostomidae; genus Anoura; species Anoura caudifer. The sequence continues at coordinate 129,599 of PVKU01000504.1, forward strand.
CCGCCACCCGGGTTCCAGAAGAACTCGTAACCACGCACAACAAACGCCGCGGCCCGCTCTTCCGGGAATCCTCGCACTACCGCTGAGCAGAGCTTGAGCACCTCCGCGCTACCTCAGCTGGGACCCGGAAGCAGCCCGGAGCCGAAAAGGTCCGGCTGCCTCCGAGGCGGAAGGGGCGGGGCGGCGCTCACTGGCGGAATATTCGAGGTGAGGAAAGGGTGGTTTCTGGCGCGCAGGGAAAATGCTAAGTATCCTACAATGCGAGAGACAAACCCTCACAAAAAGAACTATCTGGTTCAACATTTCAATAGTGCCAAGATTGATATACTTAGAACTAAGGGAATTAAGAGAGCATAGAGAAGATAGAAGTTAAGCAAGTGGATTTAGTAACGGTTTAGATACAGATGTGAAGAAGGAGCAAATGATTTTAGGATACTTGCTTGAGTAACTGGGAGGACAAAAGGGTTAAGGAGAATAGAAACAAGGAATTAAATGTTGGATATAAGTCTAAGATGTCTGAATGAAGATACACAGTACACAGTAGGAAAGAAGAGGCAGACAATGAGAAGAATTCAAGCTAAACATCAGAGTTTTGGTAAGTGTTAGTACTAGATCAGAATCTCTACAGACTTAGTTTCAAGATTGCACTTTTGGCAAGCAGGTGATTTTGCAGCATGATAAAATTTGAGAACAATAGATTTAGGTTTCAGAGGAGAAGTCTGAAAAGGAGCAGACAGCGAGGCAGACAGAAAACAAGGGAAGAGCAGAGTCCTACATACCAAAGAAGGAGAAAGTTGAAAGCAGGGCTCTGTTGGTGCAAGAGGTTACTATAGAACAGTACTGGCCATTTGATGTATGATGAGAAACTCATATATGTAACTGTAAATGGTAAATTTTCTAGTACCAGTATCAGAAAAGTAAAAAGAAATGGGTGGAATTAATTTTATAAATATATTTTGTTTAACCCAATGTATCTGAAACATTATAAACATTTTACCATGTAATATAAAATTATCAATAAACTATGTTTTATCCCTTTTTCATACTAAATCTTAGAAATCTGGTGTGTATTTTATATCTATAGTACCTCTCAATTTGGACTAGCCACAGTTCAGGTATTGAGTAGCTACCTGTGGTCAGTAGCTACCATATTGGGTAGCATAATTGTATAAGGTCAAATAAGAAAAGAACTGAAATGTATTCTATAGTTATAGCAATGAGGTGTTTGTAGATGGTGTGGTAAGAGCTCTTTCAGTGAAGTGGGGGGTAGGAGCCAGAATATACCCAGTTAAAGAGTGGGGAATTAGAGATAACAGCTACCACAGAACATTTTCAAGAAGTTTTACTTTTATTACATTTTTTGGTACTTTTGAGTGTGAATTTAAGATCAGACAGTGCAATTCAGTCCAGTTAATTTGGACTTCTGCTTCTGCAGATTGCTTTCCTACTGAAAACAACTATTTTCAGATATTGGACAACAGGCAGAACAGAATTATGATCGCTGACAGAAGAGAAACAAATAAGGTAAATCCTTTGGTGACCCCAGCTTACTGCCTGCAGCCAGTGTTCAGCTACAGAGCAGGGAGGGGAACCTAAACAGAGACTACTGGCTTCTGTGAATGAAGGAGACATAGGTGGGAATTCGGGGAAGCTGATGGGCTGGTATTAGAGGGGAGGAGGTGGCACCAAATCTCGGAGGTCTGCCCGGGTTGTAGCTTTCCCCTTGTACCTTTGCCTGAGTTGATCTGTGCAATGGAAGGGTCAAACACCATGAAGTCTGAGAAAGAACCACCAAAAAGTAGTAGTCCAAACAATTTCTGATGCTGAGAACAGTTTGTGTTCCCATCAGCCAGAGTACAGAGATCTTGTAATAAGCACTTTGTCCCTACCAATCAAAATAAAAACAGTTGGAGCCTAGCCAGTGCAGTCTTTCTCCACCCTCTGCCTCCTATCTCTCTGTTTCTCTCTATCACTCTTCTGGTCCTCCAAGCCTCTCCATGTGGTCTCTCCTCTTAGACTAGTTTGGTCTTCCTCACAGCATACTAGCTGTAAGGTAGCTGGATTTATTACATGGTGGCTTAGGGCTTCCAGTGCTTATATTCCAGCAAGCAAGGTGAAATTGGCTTCACTTTTTGTGACCTACCCTCTGAAGTCATGTATTGTCACTTACACCTGTTCTGTTGGTTATATGTGAGTCACTGAGCTTGGCCCAGATCCAAGGAGAGGGAGTATAGCTTCCACTTCTTGTGGGGGAGGTATGAAAAAACTGCAATGTTTTAAAAATGCTGAAAATGGCACATTCTAGTATCAACTCTAATAACTACCATAATTTCAAAATAGTGATAAGTATAAATGATATTTTCAGATACCTGTAGCAGTTGTAACTTGATACAAAAAATCCTGACTTCTGTTGGTGATAAGGTAATGGGTACTGTAGACAGAATTATTAATACTGCAACAGAACTGATAGCTACTGCTAATAATAATTTATTGCCTGTATTGTAAGTAAATGAATTGCTCAATTTCAGTTAGAGGTTAGGGGAAATAAATTGATAACTATAACTGGGGGCATAGAAGAAAAACATTTAGGGTGTATATGAAGTCAGAGAGCACGAATATGTTAGAGACATAAATCTATGATGTGAAAATTCCAATTTCTATTCTAGTGTATAGGTGTTCTTGTATAGGACCAGTGAAGTCAGACAACTGGATTAATTCAAGGTAGAATTGTCAGTCAGGTGCATCAGAAGGACAAGGGACATCAGAGTTTAGAATTTTGTCAAGGAAATGACTGAATGGTAAGAATTATGAAAAAAGACACCACGTTGGTTTGGTTTACTATAGTATTCCCACAGCTTACGAATGTTAGTTGAGTAAAGGAATGGTTACAGTTATAAATCTCTGGAAACAAGTAAGAGAATGCTGATTGGCTATGAGAATGTGAAGAGAACTTAGGCTCTCAAAATCAAAACAGAAGGTGAAAGCAGTGATCATATTGAAAAAATAAAGAGTTGTGGTCAGAGAGTTGAACTGAAGTTTAAAACAGCAGCTGCTGGTGTGGTTCCCTGTGAGGCTAAGTCTTGGCCCCACATAAAAGGCACTTGGTGATGTCCAAAGGAACTGAGAATTAGGAAGACATGGAACATCAGCATGGAATGGGTCCCAAGTTTGGGATGAGATGGTGTAGTGCTCTGAAAGGGGATGTGGGGAATGAAGGAGGATGGATTCTTAGTAGTTTTTTTTCTTTTTGTAAGCTTTCATGTTGAATTTTAATATGTCACAGAAAAGTATACAAGTCTTAAGTCTATAGGTTGTTGAATTTTTATATCTGTGTGGTCACTACCCAGGTCCAGAAACTCCCAGTATCCCAGAGACCTTATTTACACTGCCCTCCAGTTATTGTCACCTGTCAACAAAGGTAACCATCATTCTAATTTCTTTCACCATAGACTAATTTTGCCTGTTTTTGAAATTTGGACTTGTACCATATATACTGTTTTGTGTCTTGACTTCTTACGCTCAACATTAAGTCTATGAGGTCTATCATGTTGTGTGTAGCAGTAGTTTGTTGTCATTTCCAAATTGTATTTCTGTCGCATGAAAGTGACACTATTTTCTTTTATCTCTTTTGCAGTGGATGGACATTGGGTTGATTTGTGGCTTTTACAAATAATGCTGCTGTGAACATTATGGTGCATGTATATTCACACTTATTGGGTATACGGTGGATAGCGGAATTGTTGGATTGCAGGCAACATACAAGTAGTTTGAGTAGATACCGCCAAAGAGTTTCCCCAAGTGATTGCATCAGCTTACACTCCTTCCAACACCAATTTACATTCCTACCTGTGCTCACCAACCCTTGGGATTATCAGTTGTTATTGATGGCTTTCATTTTTGTTATTCTGGAGGATGCATAAATAATTGTTTTCTAAAGCTAAATTGCTTCAGTGTATCACTTGTGCACAAAACAGAATTCTAACTAAGTGGGCTCTGGAATCAGATGCCTGGTTCAAATCTTGGCTCGGCCACTTATTAGTGGGATAACCTACGGACCTTACTTTAATTCTCTACACTTCCAATCTCTTCTATAAAACAGGGATAATATCATCTGCCTTACAGTGTTGTTGTGGGGAATAAATGAATGTGTGTATGGATAACATGCATATATACTTATATATGTTTGTGTGTGTGTATATCAATATAATGCCATATTTTGCCCTGTATGATGCACATCCACATTTTTGGGCCAAACTTCCAGGGAAAAAAATCTTTTGCTTTAATTTTTAATTTAATTATTTACTTAGTTATGTTTAGGTGCTTGCTTTTGGCATTATAAAGAAATTTGAGCATTTATTTTTGAACATATTATGGTACTAGAAATTTTATGTAACAAATAATTACAAAACACAAGAACAGATACAAGGTTATTTCAAGTACTACCCATGTATTATTTTTCCCTCAAAAATTTGGGCAAAGAAGTACACATTATACAGGGCAAAATATGGTATATAATATATCATAGTAAGCAGCTTAGGCCCAAGATGGTACTGCTTGTGCTAAGCCCCATGTTAGAAAACCAAAATTCAAGTAAGTTTCTATGGTTGCTCTTCCAGAAAAGGCCCAGAACCAATCAGTGCTTGACTGCTCAGCTAGTTACCTAACTAGCCTCCAAAACTTCTTTTTGCTCTGTGTATAAGGAAAATAACCCTGCTTTAACTAATTAGCAAATGCCTACTATGGCTTTTCTATTCTTGTTCCCTTCTGTCTGTAAAAGACTTTCATTTTGTACAGCTCTTTGGAACTCCTTTCCACCTGCTAGATTGGATACTGCCTGATACATGAATTGCTGAGTAAAGCCAGAAAGAACTTTAAAATGTACTCAGTTGAATCTTGTTATTTAGCATACACATATAGGAACTACCGTTATTGAGAACTTAGCTATATGCCAGGCATTATGCATTATGCTAGATTATATGAGGGGGCCCACAAAAAAACCGGAATTATCTTCTGGAGGGTGGGCCCCTTGTAATACAGGCTAGGTGTTTTAGGAACCCGTGTGTATGAGTGTACTAGCTGGCATTGTTGTGAGAAGCTGCGTTCAGTTTCAGTGAATTTTTTTTGAAGACTCAACATGTTTGCCCATTTCATGATGGGTGACCTATAAGTACATCTGCCCACACTACGCGGAGTGTTCAGCAGTTTTTGACCAAAAATGGCATTACACTTGTGTCCCACCCTCCCTGCTCACCATATCTCACCTTCAGTGACTTTTTGTTTGTTTGTTTCCCTGATGAAAAAATCCTCAAAGGCAAATGTTTTGCTGATGTGAAGGAGGTGAAACAAGAAACAGCAGAAGCACTAGAAGGCATCAAAATCACAAGTTCAAAAACTGGGGCAGTGGGAAAAAAGTCTTGATAGGTGTATTGCATCAAATGGAGAGCACTTTGAAGGTGACTGAAGTTTAAACATGTAAGAATAACTTTTTTATGAAATAGATTCTGTATATATGTATATACATATACAGGTAAAAATTGTCACTTTCCGTAGCCCCCTCTTCAATTAATTTGCTAAAGGAGCACACAGAACTCAGGAAAACATTTTACTTACTAGATTACTAGTTTATTAGAAAAGGATGTAACTCAAGAATGGCCTGATTTAGCTGGCACATAGGACAAGTGTGTGGAAGAGGTTCAAAGCCCTGCGTGCCCTCTGAGGTACAGCGTACTCCCAGAACCTTACATGTGTCCCCCTACTTGGGAGGCTCTCTGAACTTTTAGGTTTTTATGGAGGCTTCATTAAGTAGGCATGTTAGATTAAGTTATTGGTCATTGGTGATTGAACTTGATTTCTAGCCCCCTTCCCCTCTCAGAGGTGGGGTGGGTTCCCATCCTTTGGGGCTTCTTAATAGTCTCCTCCTTAACATAAACTCTGGTCTTGTTGTAAAGAGCTTGTTATGTATAACAAAGAAAGCTTTATCACTCTTACCTCTTAGGAAATTCCAAGGATTTTAGGGGCTCTCAGTCAGAAAATGAGACCAAAACCAAGATCACAATACCTTTCAATATATTTGTATATATTTACTATGTGCCATATATATACCCATATATATTAGGTTGGGCGTGGTGAGATAAGATGGCCGCCAGGGGCTGAAGCCCGCGAAAAACTGGCTGATGACAGATGAAGATGACTGGAGCAGCGGGAAAACCATGGCAATTCGCGCCTAAAGAGGACTGACCAATGATACGTCGACCGCACGTATAAAATTCTTTCCCCTCTTAGGCTTGGGCGCGACTTCCTCAGTCCCCAACCTGTGGACCGGAGAACCTCCCCCAGGTGCGCAACCCCCAATAAAGCTCTGTATTGCCCCATTTTGTGGCTGATTGGCATTATTTCCTCGGCGGAATACTAATAACCTTACAATATATACATATATATGGCACATAGTAAGCTCTCAATAACTGGTAGCTATAATTATTCTTGCTATTTATGGACTTCCAATTATATCAGAGAACACTGGAATAATCAGCCCAAACATGCTCTCTCATTTATGATATGCTATATTTTAATCTTGAAATATGGATATTAAACTGAGATGGGGAGTTGTTATTTGAACCTTTATCTCCTGACTTCACTTTCACCACTTTGTATCCTCATTTCTTGCAACAACATTTAAGAGTCATCTTGTTACAGAACACAGGTCCAAGGGGGGCAATTATTGGCCCGCGCAGGGACACCAGAAACTTACAGAACAGTCACCCACAGGTTCGTTATGTCCGCTGCCTTAGGAAAGACATCTCTCAAAGCCAGAGATTTGTGAAAAGGAAAGGAAATGTTTATTTAAAGCTATACAGACAAAGTAGTGACCTAATGTCTTCATTAAGATATCAAAGTCCTTTAAGATACCCACAGACACCCACAGTGCTTCCTTCTCCCCCTGCCCTAATTCAGGGTACCGTAACTCAGGAAAAGAAGCAAACATCCGGGATCCAGGCTCCTGACACCATCAGCTGTGTCACCGTCCAGGCAGGATCTCTGATTAATCCAAAGCCATGTGGCACCTACTCATGGCCTACTGGCAAGAGTTCTTCCACCCTTCTTCCAGGCAAAGTATCTCCTCCTTACCAGGCCACACAGCCAAAGGGAGCACCCCGAAGCCGCGTAGTCCTCTTCTACCAAAGCTGCAGGGGTTTGCACTCTGGCAAAACCTCGTGGTTCTCTCTGGCAAAGCTGCGAGGGGGTCTCCACTCTGCTAAAGCCGAGTGGTGATTCTCCCTCACAGGGCTGAGGGGTCCTGACTCTGCCAAAAGCACATGGTTCTTCCTCCAATGGCTGCAGTGTCTGGGTTTAAATCCCTGAGCCAATCTTCCTCTGCAGCCCCATTTCCGACTCCTCCTACAATTGGCTACACTTGCCAGCACTCCCGTATCCTTCCAGCTTTACTGGGCTGCCATAGTGAGTCTGGGCAGGTGTGGCCCCATGGCGTGGAGCCAATCATCTCCGGGCTCTCACGCAGGTGCTATAAACAGGGGGAGTTGCCTTCCAGTTACATTTTGGGTGAAAGTCACTCCCTTCTTCCTGGCTCAAAGCATGGCCACAGCTATTCAACATATCTATGAAACCAGTTAAAGGTTATAGATATGTTAAATGACCATTCCAGAGGTTAGCTACAAAACTGTTGCTATGCAAAACCGCTCTCAATGGCCCTGCTCCATTTGTCCCTTCCCCCAGCTCACACCTGAGGGGGAAGGGGTGAGGACATCTTATATGTCTTTCTAATATTTCCTTGACATCCTGAGTTCTGGGCCCCATTCCAAATCCCAATATTGGGCCCTGCCTCTTGGCTGCACCCTGTTACAATCTTACTTAAAGAAATGTGATATAGGAAATTTAACTAATGACTGGACAGTACGACAGTTGAAACTACATTTTTAGCTTTTGATTTTTCTTATTTGGAGCAAAGATTTCACACTGTTGTGGAGGTGGCATGGGGAAGGAAATACAGATCTGTTCAGAGGGTGCTACTCAAAATACTAGCCATATATACAGGAGAGAATTTGGCTCAAACAGAAACCCTTGCACTTTCCACTGCCATCATAATCATTATTTTATCTATTGAGATTCCTTTGGGTGTCCACAGTATGTTTGGCACTATATCAAGGAAAGAAGGTGATGAGTAGAGGGATGGTTTTAATCATTTTGCTCATGTTTGAAAATGACCCAAATGGTATAAAGAAAAAGCAGAAATAAATAATTAAATTTTTGTAATTCAACAGCACTTAGAATAATAAAAATATTAGAATTAGAAAAGTATCTGTGGGGTCAGTACATGGCCCTTCTCCCTCCCATGACTGAGGGCTAGTCAGAGGGCCTCTGACCAGAGGGAATGTGTATTATTTTGGGAATGGATTGTAACTCCCTCCTTATCTCCTTTTGGAAGTGGCTTCTGGTCCTGTGACTGCTTCTCGATCTTTCTTTCTGCATGTTCACACACTGAGGTAATGTAGCTTAGAGTCACACATAAGACACCATGCCTCCTTTGTCTGGGACCCCTTATAAGGAGCCTCACACTGCAGGAGGTGTGGTCTCTCTCTCACTGACCTGCCGCTGTACTCCCTTGTACTGTAAGTAATAAACGGCATGCCCAAAGTAATAAACGGCATGCCCACATCTGCTAGTCCACCCAGTGGTTTTTTCGGAATGTCATGACCATCTAAGCAGCTCCCTGGTTTGGGGCTGCTGCATTACAGTATTCAACAATTCTGTTGCATAACTTCAGAGGCTGATGAAACTCACTTTCAAAAACAGTAATTCTATCTAGCCAATATAAAAGTAATAGTAAAGGTTGCACAACCAATATGTAATAGAGAAAGCCAAGATTCATACCTAGGTCTTCCAATTCCAGTTCAAAATGCAGTTTTTTCCATATTCTCTCAGGCTGCATCTCAGTCTGTAAGTAAGGATCATATTCTCAGAAAACCAGAAAATATTACAGATATCTCTCTATTGAATTACTCTCTTGGAAAATTAGGAGTCAGGCCATTAACATGTACATGTTTTGTCTTTTCAACATTAGCCATTATTAGCGATAGGAAGAGAAGGTATTGATGGTTTTGGTGGGGATGCTTTGACTTGAGGGGCCTTATTTATATGGATAATATATGAGCACTTCTAAGTATTTTGGGGATTCCCTGAGAGACCCTCACTTGGGCCTTTCCACAGACTTTGAAGAGCAGTACTGCCAAAAGGCCAGCAGGGGGAGAGCAGAACGTTGTTTTTGCTAATTTTCACCAAGCTTCCTCTTACTTGGTTTTGCCTTTTATTCATTGCTGCCCCCAAACCCCGCCCCCGCCACCATTTGATGCATTCCTTAACAGTAGTGAGTAAAATGCTACCCTTTCCTGAACTTTTGGGGAGGGCAGAGAATGCTTTTTATCAACGATTGGACTTTTATTTAACTTATTGGTCAATAGGCTATCAAATGAACTAGATTCAGAAAGTTCTTAAAGTATAGTAGGAGTTTATTTGTGTAGTTTTCACATGCTTTCTTTCTCCATAATGGGTTAATTTAGTGATTTTAAATATATATAATCAAATTATATACATTCTTTTACTTCTAATATTTCAGAGAAGTAATAGTGTACTAAAGTTTGGAATTCTCTCAATCACTTGAATTTGATTTGAAAGAGGATAAATATACTGCCGACTCCAAAGAAAGTTTGAAATGATAACTTTTATAGTTAGAGATTTAGAAATAAAATCCATGTGAAAGTTAATTGAAGTAATCAGCTCCTCATTTTCCCATAAAGATTCAATACATTTACATATTCTTTATGGCTTTGTTTGTTTTTGTTTCCTCAGAGTTTGGGGTATAAAACTGAATATACCACACTCTTGTCCTCAAAGACTTCACAAGACACTGACACTAAAACATATTATTGAAAAGTTTATTGGCAGCATCAGACAATTAGACATATCCACAGGGCAGCAACGCATAAAACACAGGCATCCAACCCACAGGGTGTGTGGAGTACCTCCTGGAGGAGGGCCGCCTGAGCTAAGTCATAAAGGTTGAATAGGAATATATTGCACTCAAGATATTTATAGTCTGTCCTCAGCTTTTCTTTCCTCAGCTTTCCTCAGCTTTCCTCAGCTTTTCTAGGTGCTTCGGTCCCCCATTCATGTGATTATGGCAAGAGCAGACACCTGAAACATGCTGGGGCAATCAGTGTTCCTCTCTAGGTGGGGCTATCTTATTTTGGATCTGCATTGTTATTTTTTTAGGTATGCAGCATAGTGGTTAGACATTTACATAACTTATAAAATGATCATTCTGATAATTATAGTACCCACATAGTGCCATACATTGTTATTATAATATTATTGGCTATATTTCCTATGCTGTACTTGACATTCCTGTGACTATTTTGTAATTACCAATTTGAAATTCTTTTTTTAAAAAATACTATCTTTTTTTAAAAAAGATTTTATTCATTTATTTTTAGAGAGAGGGGAAGGGAAGGAGAAAGAAAGGAAGAGAAACATCAATGTGTGGTTGCCTCTCATGTGCCCCCTAATGGGGACCTGGCCTGCAATCCAGACATGTGCCCTAGACTGGGAATTGAACTGGTGACCCTTTGGTTTGCAGGCCTGCACTCAATCCACTGAGCTTCACCATCCAGGGCAATTTGAAATTCTTAACCCCTTTGCTTTTTTTCAGTCAGTTCTCCAAACCCCCTCTTATCTGGCAACAATCAATTTGTTCTCTGTATTTATGATTCTGCTTTTGTTTTGTCTGTTTATTTTGTTCTTTAGATTCCACATATAAGTGAAACCATATGGTATTTGTTCTCTGATTTATTTCACTTAGCATAATACCTTCTAGGTCCATCCATGTTGTTGCAAATGCTAAGAAGTCATTCTTTTTTATGGCTATGTAACATTCCATTTTATGTATGTATCATATCTTCTTTATCTAAATGTTTATTGATGGGCGCTTAGGTTGCTTCTATATCTTGGCCATTGTAAATAATGCTACAGTTAACATAAGAGTGCATATATCTTTTCAAATTAAGTTTTTTGATTTCTTCAGATAAATACCCAGAAGTGAAATTGCTCGTTCATAGAGTAGTTCTATTTATGTAGTCCTATTTTTTTAAGATTTCATTTATTTATTTTTAGAAAGGGGGAAGGGAGGGAGAATGGGAGAGAAACACCGATTTGTGAGAGAAACATCGATCGGTTGCCTCTCACACACACCCAACTGGGGACCTGTCTGGAAACCCAGGTATGTGCTGTATACTGGGAAACAAACCAGTGACCTTTACATCTGTGGGATGATGCCCAAGCTTGTGAGCCACATTAATTTGGGCTAGGATAGTTCTATTTTTAATTTTTGAGGTAACACTTTACTGTTCTCTATAATGAGGGCACCATTTTGCAGTCCTACCAGCATTGCAGGCGGTATCCCTTTTTTTCACATTCTCACCAACACTTGTTGTATGACAGGTGTGAGGTGATATCTCATTGTGATTTTATTTTGTATTTTTTCTAATGACTAGTGACATTGAGCATTTTTTCATATGTCTATTGACCATCTGTATGTCTTCCTTTGAGAAGTATGTATTCAAGTGTCGTACTTTTTTTTTTTTTTTTTTCAATTTGGATGGTTTGATTTTTGGGTGTGAAGTTGTGTGAGTTCTTTATGAATTTTGGATATTAACCTCTTATTGGATATATCATTGGTGACCATCTTCTCCCAATAGGTAAATTGTCTTTTTGTTTTGTTAATGGTTTTCTTTCCTGCACAAAACCTTCTTAGTTTGATGTAGTCCCATTTGTGTATTGTTTCTTTTGTATCCCTTGCTTGAGGAGATATATCAGAAAAAATATTGCTAACAGCAATGTTAGAGAGTTTACTGCCTATGTTTTCCTCTAGGAGTTTTATGGTTTTGGGTCTTACATTTAGATCTTCAATCCATTTTGACTTAATTCTTATATATGGTGTAAGAAGGTGGTCTAGTTTCATTTTTTTCATGTTCTGTCCAGTTTTTCCAACACCATTTATTGAAGAGACTGTCTTTACACCATTGTATATTCTTGCCTCCTTTGTCATATATTAATTAACCATATAGACTTGGGCTTACTTCTGGGCTTTCTGTTCTGTTCCATTGGTCCATGTATCTTTTTTTTTGTGCCAGTACCATGCTGTTTTGACTACTGTAGCTACAAAGTATAGTTTGATATCAGGTAGCATGATACCTCCAACTGTGTTCTTTCTCAAGATTGCTGTGGCCTCTCTAGTTTTTTTTTTCAGTATGGGACCCAGCAAAGCTTGGGAACTGTCAACTACTTGTTTTCTGCATTTTGGTAGGGGGAAGACAATAATAACAATGGTCTTAAGTTACGTTGACATACACAGAGAGAAGCAGAGACAAGCTGTGGAGAGAACCCATTCTCCTAGCATTCAAGCCATTCAACCCTGTGGTTCTAATGTTGCCTATAATAGATAGGCAGCTACTTCTTTGTCCTTCTGTTTCATGAGACACCTCATTATCCTTACAGTAAATTTCTACTTTTTCCCAAGTTAGTTTGAGCTGGCTTTCTTTGCAGCCACAGGAATCCCAGCTGTTAATAGTTACTTAGGCAGAGAGCAGGTGAAGGAAGTTTCAAGGGCCAGAGGAACAAAGACATAGAAACATAAAAAAGTGGCATGTATAGAGAAATACAAGCAGTTCAGTGTTGTTGAAATGTAAAATGAGAGAGAAAGAGTGCTGAAAGCTGAGGAGGGAGATCTGTCATTTTAAGGAGTTTAACTTACCCTGAAAGCAATGAAGAATCTTAGAATGGTTCATACGGTGAGTGACGTAGTCAGATTTGTGGTTTAGCTAGAACACTCTGGCAGGAGTTCTGTCAGTACTTCTCTCATCTCTGGGTTTATGGTACCCTGGGGGGAGGGGATGGGACATTTGAGATAAAATTTAAAAATCCAGTTCTTCGTGTCAGGTAGCCACATGTGTGTGATCAGTACTGCATGGGACAGCATGTACATGAAACGTTTCCATCATTGCAGAAAGGTCTGTTGGACAGCACTGATCTAGGTAATCTGAGGGTCTGTTTATATCATCTGGGTTTTCTTTTTGTCTTATTTCTTGGTATATCTTGTCATCTTAAATAATGGATATTGTATATGAAAAAATTGCTTATGTTACAAATGCTTTTATCTTCTTTGAGAAATGGCTCACCCTGTTCTCTGTCAGGAAGCTAGGGTGTGAGGTCAGATCACCTTAATTTGATCAGCAACCGAGTTGCCATAAATTATCTTTGTTGGAATTTTATTAAGACAAGTATAAAACTGCTTTGCCCGCACTCTTGGGATCTAACTCTCCAAGGGTCAACATGAAAGGCTGGGTGTTTATTAGGGTCTCTTCTTATTATGGGTCATATGCTCTTACATTTATCTCCCTGGCACTTTCAGTCCATTGAAAACTCTGCTATGCTTTTAAGTGGCAGTCTACCTAGATTCTGAGCCTCTTGCTTTGTGTATCTTAAAAATTTGGCTCCATGTCAGGTTTGCCTTTCCCCCATCCATGATGTCTTATTGACTCTGGACTCTTTTTTTAATTTTTTCTGTCCTGTACAATTACCAGAAACAGTTTCAGCTACTTTTCTTCCTAGGAATGACACAGATTCTTCACCTTTTAGCCCCAGCTAAGTATTAGGAAATTCCCAAAGGGGAGTCCTTCTCAGCTCACCTTTCTCTGCTTTACTTTTTTACTTCTTTTTAGGATCTTGGGCCTTTAAGTCCTGGCTGCCTCAGTAGCTCTCAAGGTTTTCAAACAGAGATTTTTTTTAAAAAATCTTTTTTTTTAGTTTTTCTTTTTTAAATATACTTTATTGATTGTGCTATTCCAGTTGTCCCATTTTTTTCTTCCCTCTATTCCCCTCCACCTTGTACCCCCACCCCACCCACCAGCATTCCGCCACCTTAGTTCATGTCCATGGGTCATACATAAAAGTTCTAGTTTTTCTTGATGGGAACATTTATTGGTTTGCTACAAGTTATGCTGTTATAGCTGGAAATAGAATCCCTTCCATTTCACTTGCATTCATGGTTAATATCAAACTGACAGGAGAGTCACTTTATTTTAAGCAATATTTCTGTGTAGTTACAGCTCTTTCTTGGTATCAGTATGACTGCTGTGGTGCTTGTATCTGTAAGCCTTTAATAAAATATTGGAAAAATTCATATAATTTGATGAGGATTTTATTTTATTTTTTATTTTAGGCAAACTTCTGAGGGCTCTATTAACAAGTGCCATTTATTAACCATCTAAGAAATGCCTTATTGTTATATATTGCTTCTGATATTAATAACCATTCTGCAACACATTTATTATTATTCCAATTTTACTGATAAGATACCGAGGGCCCAGAGTGATAAAAATGACTTTCCCTTGGCAAATCCAGGTCTGACTGAGTTTAAAATCCTCAGCGTTATATTGCATTATTCTTGAGAAGGTAGGAAAGTTTAGGAAGACTCTGTTCTTCACATCTCGTCACACTTAGCTCTAGTCATTTGCTGTAATCCAATTTAGCCCTTGTAGCTGATATCTCAAAGAAATAAAAATAGAAATAGTGACAAACTGGCCATGTTTACTATACGAAAAGGCTCCAAAATAATTTTAATGAGTTAAACTGTAGCAGTTTTAGTAGTAGTCTAGTAACCATTAGCATGTTCTCTGCTTCAGGCAATTTAGCTGGCTGGGCCTAGATAGGAATGTCACAGACGAGTACCCTTTTCATTAAGTAAATTAGCAATGCTATAGCATTCATTATCTATAGTAGTTATTTTAAGCTTGGAGTGCTATGCAGAGCTATGTAGAAGATGCTTGGCATTATCTATTGTCTTACCTGCTATCTGGGAAGAAAGTTTCTTGAACCCACACTGAAAAGTAGACAGGACTTGAAAACTTTTTTCCCCTAACTTCTTGCTTAAGTACAGATTTTGAACTACCCATCGCTTGTTTTCTTACTCCCTAGCCTTCTTCTTCAGTGCCCTCCTATTAACCCCATTCTTTGTGATGTTTATTCTAATCTGAAATAGAATGATGGGAAATTACTGTGGATATCATACAGTTCCTAAGTCAGATGTTACCGAAGTGATAGTTGAGGAATGATTCTAATTCATTCAGAACCAGAAGGTTTGTTTTGAGCTGTTACTCTGTCTAGAAACATTTAGAAAAAGGCGAGTCTAAATATTACAAGAAAGAATCTAATCTTACGAATGGCTTATTACAATCATATTCATAGTTCAGAGAATGCTGTTAAATGTATCTTTTCTGTGCCATTGGTTTACCTTTCAGTCCTAACAGTACAGTTGGGTACCAAGAAATATTTTCTTGTTCAGAATGTCCTTTTATTGGCTCTGTTCTGTCTCCTCCTACCTCCAGCATAGTTCTTATAAATTTTGCTGCCACAGGAAACGTATTTCAAGACTCCGTGTTTGAACGATGATGGTGAATCCCTATTTTCTTAAATAGACCACCTATAAGGCAAACACATTTTTTAAGAATCATAAGTCAGTATTAGAGCATTAACTTAGCTGCACTTTTATGGAAGAAGGTCCTCTGTGCATTAGAAATAAGAGAAGAAAATGATGGAGTAAAGGAAAAAGAGGTCCCTATGGTCTAAGATTGTTAATACAGAAAGTAGGATGACATGACTAATGGGAGATTTTAAGAAATGTTTTTCTTTTTTATGTAAAAAATATGTAGTGCTCTATCACTCTAGGGATAGTGGTGATTCATGTGTGTTTATTAATCATGTACTCTCTGTCAGGCCCTAGGCTGGGCACAAATAGTTATGTATCTGGTAAATAAAGAAGGTGTGGTTTCTGCCTTGGTGCATAAACAGTCTAGTTGGGAAGACAGAACAAACATGTTAAAACAGCGATAAGTCCAACAAAGAAAAAATAAGAGGATTTGGTTATAGGGAATATGAGGGATATAATGTATACATGCATTAATTGTATATAAAAATAGAAGTCATCAACATATAGATGTCATTTAAAGCTTTAGATATCTAGAAATCAACAAGGGAAAGAGGTTGCTGAGATAAGAAAAGAGATTCTTGGACTACCCCCCGAGGGACTTACTTTTTGTGGGGGGAGACATTCTAAATGAGGCTGAATCTAGTCCTACCTGCTAAGATTGCCTGAAAGTTCATTATCAGGCATTTTATTTCACAGACTTTTCCAATTGCTTGGCTTTTACAAGAACCCTGGGGACTTACAAGGTCCTCAAAGGCCAACACAACAGTCTATTCAAGGTTAATCACTCTAGTGTGTGGTTCATTTCCACTGTATCAAGTTTAACCAGAGGGACCCTCACTTAGACTTCTAGGAGTGTAACACTTCTTACTTAATTATAGCCTTCTATAGCCTTTTCACTGCAGGCAGTTTAGGCAGGATCAGCCCTGACACACACAGCAGATTTGCAGTCCTAGAGAATCAGCAACCAAGAGCCCACCAGGTCACACTCCATAAAGCTCTATTCTTTGCTCTTTTCCAAAGCTTCTTTAATTCTCTAAATGGACTTAGACCTTTGAAGCATAAATACCTCTTTTAGGGGCTGTCTTCGAGGTAGTGGATTTCTGCCTGGCAACTCCTTCTTCTGGCTCTGAAACCCAATATGATTATTTATTTTCCCTTAGAGTTTATGCAGAGTCCAGGCCTTAGAAATCAAGGCCTGACCATACCTCCTTTCTCCTTTCTTCCTTATGAGTATGAACGTAGAGTATCCAGAAACAAAACAAAATTATTATTTCAACAGATTATTCTGTCACTTTAAACTGCAGAATATACTTAAAATAAGTTTAAGAGAAAAATATACAATTCACTACTGGTTAGGATAGAAACTGGTGCAGCATTTCTGGAAATTAAACTAATAGTATAAGTATGAAACAGCAATCACATTTTTGAGTATATATCACACAGAAATTTTCCTGCATGTGCATCAATAAGGGTATTCATCACTGTTGGAATTCAGAGACAACCTCGGTGGTCATTATTAAGGGAATGGATAAGTAAAAATATGGAATTTCCTATTTATGTAATTGTGTCATCTCTAACTAAGGACAGTATATTTCTTTTTTTGCAGTTGTTTTCTTACCTAATTGCACTGGCTAGAACAATTAATTTATCATCATGTTGCATAGAAAATGACTCAGAGAAACTGATCTTAGTGGCAGCATGCTTTTTATTCTCCACTAAGAATTATGTAGCAGTAGGGTCTTTTGGTAAAAGTTTTATATCAGGTTGTATTTCTTTCTATTCCTAGTTTTCTGGGAGTCTTTGTTATGCACAGATGTTAGTTTTTGTCCAATTCATTTAATGTATTAATTGAGATAATTGTATGATTGTTCTCTTATGTTAATATCGTGAATTATATTGATTGATTTAAAAATGTTAAACCAATTTTGCATTCCTAGGATACACCTCAATTTAGCTACAATATTCTTTTTTCTACATTGATGTGTTCCATTTATTAATATTTTGTTAACTTTTGCATCTATATTCTTGAGGGTTATTGATCAGCACTTTTCTCCGCTTGTAATGTGTTTTGGTATCAGGGTTATTTGGCATCATGAAAGACTCGGGAAGTGTTCTCTCTTCTATTTCCTAGGATAGCTTGTGTAAGACTGATGTTATATCATCCTAAATATTTAATGGAATTCTCCATCTGGGTGAAACAGAAAATGAGACCACCATTTTCTTTGGAGGAAGGTTTCTAATTACAATTTAAATTTCCCCAGCATGGATGGAACTGGAGAGCATTATGCTAAGTGAAATAAGCCAGGAGGTGAGGGACAGATACCATGTGATCTCACCTTTAACTGGAACATAATCAACAAAAGAAAAAACAAACAAAATATAACCAGAGACATTGAAATTAAGAAAAATCTAACAACAGCCAGAGGGGAGGAGGGTGGGGACAGCAGGGAGAAGGGTTTTCAGGAACTACTATAAATGACACATGGACAAAACCAAGGAAGAGGGTGGAAGCAAGGGAGGGAGGTGGGTTTGGCTGGGGTGGGGGGAGTGGTGGGGAGAAAATGCAGACAACTGTAATTGAACAACAATAAAGTAATTTAATAAAATAAAAAATATTTATGTCTAAAAAAATTAGGATAATATAAACAGCCTCTGAGACCTTCAAACATTCCAATATTTTCATCATGGTGGTGCCAGAAGGTGAGGAGAAAGAGCAAGAAGCTGGAAAAATATCTGAAAAACCAGTAAAAGTAAACTTCTAATTTGGTGGAGGAAATAGACATGCAAGTCCAGAAAGCACATAGAATCCCAATTATGATGGATGCAAAGAGGCCCACTCCAAGACACATCATTGTTAAAAGACCAAAGGCTAACTAAGACAACACAGGAGAGGATTGAATGTGGGAGGTGGGTGGTGGGTAGGGTGGAGGAGAATGATGGGGGAGATATGGGCACAACTGTAATTGAACAATAATAAAATAAAATGAAGTTATGGAAGAAGAAAAAGAATTTCCTTAATAGATATCAGTCTGTTCAGATTTCATTTTCTTTCCGTATTGGTTTTGGAATTTGTGCCAATGAATTTATTCATTTTATCTCAGTGTGGATGAATTACTTTTGATACTAAAAAATACTGATTATTTCTCTAGGAAGAACCAAGATGTGTCTTGCAGTAATTAAGTTGGAAGGCTATTAGAGGAAGCAAAGGAAAATAGATTGAAGTATGTGGCCTTTCTGGGGTTTCTGTTGAATGTCTCAGGTTTTCATAGGTCTGTCTGGCCACAGTTCAAACATTTCCAGTAGCTATTCAGCTTATAGCACCCTGATATTTGCTTTTTCATTGTAGTTGCTCTTTGACCAGTAATATGGCATCTTAGAATTTAGCTGAGACTCTTGAGTTGGATGTAGATTTCTGGCATTTTTTCCTAGCTTAGTTCTGTTCCCTTCTCTCTGGTACTCTGCCTCAAAAATTGGAGCTACTCAGCCTCCCAAACTCTTATTGCTGTTTCTTTGGCTCTGTAGATAAGCCTTCTTTGCATGGCTTATACCTCTCCACTTTGCAGTCTGGACAATTCCTTTGGGAAGAAAAGGGGTGTAACCTTAAGTGATCACAGTTCTGTACCACTGTTGTCTAAAGTCTGAAAACAGTTCTTAGATTAATTTTGTCCAATTTTTTGTTTGTTTATGGTGAGATGTTTATTCTGTACCAGTTACTCTTTCAGGACCAAAAGGGGATGGTCATTCTAGAAGTCTATAGTAATCCTCTCCTAGGCCTGAATTAATTAGATTTTTATATTAACTCCTGAACCAATCACTAGCTATGGATGTGTAATTAGCATCTTTGATGCAAGCTAATGAGAGTTCACTATTGAGGTTGGCAAACTTTCTTAAGGCTACATTTAAAAAAGAAAGCATATCAAAGGAATAAGAGACAACTATTTGGTGTAAGTTAAATGTTTCATATCTTGATGATAATGCTGGTCACACAACTTTATACTTTCAAAACTCATCTGATTGTCAACTTAAAATTGGTGAATTTTATCATAGTTAAATTATTGCAGTAAAATCAATTAAAAATGATTATTGACATAAATATGTCACCTGCCAGTTTTCATATGGAATGCATAGAGGTGTAATCTGACATTCACCTTAAAGAAAAATTTGATCATGTGTCTTTACTGGACTTTTATAGGTCCTGTCTTCTCAGGCAAATATCTCTGGCTTCACAATCACACCTTATTCATGTCATCGCTACTTGACAGCACCTACATTTGCAAGCAAATATTTTCAAGAATGAAATACATTAAGAGTAAAATTAGAATCAAAATATCTGATGAGCACCTTGGGAACTCACTGGGAATTGCAACTACTTCTATCAAATCAGATACTGATGCACTAGTTTCTCAAATACAATGTCCAACATCCCACTAGTTTTATGCTGCCCTCTTTTCTTTTCTTTTTGTAATAAAAACAAATAAAAACAATCAATGACATTTTATTACTTAGATATGTACATTTTCTACTTTAGTGATCACAAATTTCGGACCTGCTCCATGATTTTAAAAGATTATCGAAAGGGCTGCTGCATAATTAGGGTTATTATGTGAGGACTTTTTTGCTTATCTGTGGTGGTGGATATCATGAAAATAATGCATGGACCTTTTTTTGCTCATCAGTTTTCCTTAGTGTTTGTGTACTTAATGTGTGGCCCAAGACAACTCTTCTTCTTCCATTGTGGCCCAGAGATGCCAAAAAGTTGGACATCCCCTGGTTTAAGATTTCCCAGTTCACTCACATTTACAGAGTAGTTTGTTCAGATCAAAATACAAATAAGATCTCTATATTGCAGTTCTCTGGGTGTATCATTTGTCTGTTGCTACAGTAACACTTTTATAACAAAACCCACAATAATTTGGAGGTAAAACAAGCAAACAAGTGGATAAACAACAAAAAAATGATTGCTAATGTATCTGGGGTCAGCATGATAGCCTTGTTGATTTTATCTAGATTCATTTGCATATCTGAGTTTGGCTGTCTATATGTACTGGCTCACCTGGAGTGACTTGGATGATTTGGTCTTAATCCATTTGTCTGTCATCATCCAGTAGGCTGCCCAGGCATGATCTCATGGTGATGCAAAGGAGTGAGAGAGCAAGCAGTAGTATGCAAGCATGTTGGGGTTTAGACTTATAATTAGCACACCATTGCTTCTGTTTCATTCTTTTGGCCAAAATAAGTCATTATGCCAAGTCACAGTGTCATACTGGAAAGCACTGCAAAGTTCCATTGCACAGGGTGGGGTGAAGAATGGGCAATTTTTGTAATCTACTGCAATGGATGTATCTTTTAATCTATTGGTTTTCCCTTTGTTTCTCTTAATTTTCATTCTTGCAATTTACTTGTTGGAAAATACTATTTCATTTTGTTTTTGCTCGGAAGACTGTCACTTTCTCCTGATTTTTATTCTTGTAATCTTATTTGTCATGTTTCTATATCTTCATATTTCCTATGGATTATAGTTAAATCTAATGGGCTGATCAGATTTTTTTAACCAAAACTATGTTATGGAGTGTGTTGTATATTCCTAATGGTAGGCACATCCTATTTAGTTATCTCTTTTTGTGATGTTAGAGGTCATCATTGATTTTTACCTAATTCCATTATTTCATTATGAGTAGCAGAATGGTGATACTTTCATTTTTAAGCTGGACTATCTCTAGAAAGAAAAACTTTTTCCCTCGTTAATTATTAGATTTCTCTGAGATACATTTGGAATAGGAAAGGCTCATTCCTTCTTAGTTCAAGATTCTACCTAAATATCAATTATCAAGGAGTCTTTTCCTAATAACAATGCTTTTATTTTTTCTTTATCCTGCTTTCTTTCTTACTTGGGCTCTTCATGTTTTATTAGTTACATATTTACTTATTTTTATCTGTCTCTTCTGGTTAGAATGTAAGATCCGTGAGGTCAAGACTTAGTCTGTTTAGTCTGGTCACGATGGCAGCATTGGTAAACATGGGTCATCCCCTTGCACAACCACATCAGAATTACAACTAAAATATAGAACAAGCATCAATCAGAACTGTCAGAAATCAAGTTGAATAGAAGTCTGACAACTATAGAATTAAAGAAACTACATCTATCCATACTGATAGGAGGGACAGAGACATGCAACAGTCTCATTCCTCACCCAATGTGGTGGATAAAAGTTTGGGAGGCATGTCTTAGGAGTGAAGAGTCCCAACCCAATACCAGGCCCCACAGCCCAGGGTTCCTATACCAGGAGGATAAGCCCCCATAATTCCTGGCCATAAAAACCAGTAGGGATTGAGTTGGTGGAAGAAACCTCTGGAGTCCTAAGCAGATCCTCTCAAAGAACCCACTCATGGACTCACCTACTCAGACTCATTCCCTCTGAGCTCTAGCACCAGGGTAGCAGCTTGAAAGGCACCAGTGGCACATGGGGAGAAACTGAAGTATCTGGCATCAGGTGAGAGCTGGGACATAGCTTTCTCCCAGACAGAAAGGCAAGTGGAAGCCATTGTCCCATTTCTGAACCCTCCCCCCAACAGAGCCACAGAGCTGGCAGGTGGGTGTAATATCTGAGACTCATAAACCTGGCGAACACTGACCCACCCAGGAAATCTCCTGTACTCTGTCCCACCCAACTTACTGTCATACCCCAATTGTTAAAAGTGACTTTTCCATACGAATGACTGGTTTTAGTTCATGCTTCACAACCTCTTAAATCATCTCAAACAAGCAATAGCTGGCCTCAGTGAGCCCCTAGCCCCCTGTACCTCTTGTTAAGTGGCCCCAGGCCTGGCACTAGAGCAGTCAGCCTAGATTTATAGCTAGTCTTCACCTGGGAAAATCCAATCCTAGCACAAGTAGCAGCCATCTCAGATTGCTTTATAGCAGGGGACCAGTCAGAGTGGTCCCGGGCAGAAAACAAGAAGGGGCTGACCTTGTCTGCACCACTGGGAAACCCCAGAGCTTGTGTACCCAGTGGACAGCTACAGGCCATGTTGGAACATCACCACCCTGTCCCTGAACAGCTGATGCTCCACAGAGGGTGGAGGTAGGTGGTCAGTGGTCATAGCCAGTCCTTGCAGCTAACTGTCCTGGGTAAATCCCTTCCATTGACCTGCTGATAGCAATCAAGGCTCAACTACAAAAGGGAATGTACTCAGCCCACATGAAGGGTGCACCTTGAGGACCCAGCTTAGATGATAATACGTAGAAACAAACACAGGGAGGCTACCAAAACAAGGAGACAAGGAAACATGGCCGAAATGAAAAAGAACTAAACAAAATGGAGATAAGCACTCTATCAGTTGCAGAGTTCAAAACACTGGTTATAAGGATGCTCAAGGAACTTAATGAGGACCTCATCAAT
Source organism: Anoura caudifer (assembly GCA_004027475.1). Lineage (NCBI taxonomy): Eukaryota > Metazoa > Chordata > Mammalia > Chiroptera > Phyllostomidae > Anoura > Anoura caudifer. Next base: position 152,552 of record PVKU01000504.1, read on the forward strand.
ATAAAAAAGAGCCAGTCAAAAACAAAGGATACACTAATTGAAATAAAGAACAGTTTACAGGGAAACAATGGTAGAGTGGATAAAGCTGAGAATCAAATCAATGATTTGCAACGTAAGGAAGCAAAAAACAACCAATCAAAACAGGAAGAAAAAAGAATCTGAAAAAAAGAGGATAGTATAAACAGCCTCTGGGTGAACTTCAAATGTTACAACATTCACATCATAGCAATGCTGGAAGGAGAAGAGATAGAGCAGGAAATTGGAAATCTGCCCTGGCTGGTGTGGCTCAGTGGATTCAGTGCCAGCCTGAGAACTGAAATGTTATCAATTCAATTCCCAGTCAGGGCACATGCCTGTGTTGTGGGCCAGATCCCCCCAGTTGGCGGCATGTAAGAGGCAACTGACGTACCTTCTACACATTAATGTTTCTCTCCCTGTCCTTCTCCCTCCCTTCCCCTCTCTCTAAAAGAATAAATAAAATCTTTAAAAAAAAGAAATTGGAAATCTATTTGAAAAAATAATGAACGAAAATTTTCCTAATTTGGTGAAGGAAATAGACATGTAAGTCCAGGAAACACAGAGAGTCTCAAAGGAGATGGTTGCAAGGAGGTCCACTCCGAGACACATCATAATTAAAATGCCAAAGGTTAAAGATAAAGAGAAAATTTTAAAAGCAGCAAGAGAAAAGGAGTTAGGTACCTACAAGGGTGTTTCTAGAAAAATGTTAGCTGATTGGTCAAAAGAAACTTCGCAGGCTAGAAGGGATTGGCAAGAAATATTCAAAGTCATGAAAAGCAGGGACCTAAAGCCAAGATTGCTCTACCCACAAAGACATCATTTAGAATGAAAGGGCAGATAAAGAAATTCTCAGAAGAAAAAAACTAAAAGAGTTTGTCATTACCAAACCATTATTATATAACATGTTAAAGGGACTTATTTGAGAAAAAGAAGATCAAAACTATGAATAATAAAATGGCAACAAATACGTATCTATCTACAAGTGAATCTAAAACACAAACTAAGCAATCACAAAGAACAGAGACAGAATCATGGATACAGAGAGCATTTGGGTTGTTGCCAGATGGGAGAGGGATGTGGAGGAATGAGTGAAGAGGTGAAGGGATTAAGAAGTACAAATAGGTATTTACAATATAGCTATGGGGATGTTGTATATGGTAGAAGAAATGGTCTAGTTTTGCAACAGGGTTGGTCAGACCAGAGATTGCTGGAAACTAGGGACCCCAACTCAGGCAAGGGACCCCAGATCTGGTAGAGCCAGCACCTCTCCCTCAGAAGGGAGGGAGTTACATAAGTGCTGGTTAGGAAATATCCAGGATGGTAGATTAAAATGGCAACCAAGCAGCCTGGCCAGTGTCTTCCTGAAGGGTGGGGCTGTAGAAGGAGGCCGCTCCTGGGTCAAACTGTAAACCAAGACTGTGTGACTGTCCGAATGTGCCAGCAGTGGAGCCACTCATCATATAGCTGGGGGTAACTCATATAGCCCTGCTTGAGCTGAGGGGGCTGGATTCCCCACCCCAGACAAACAGATGCTTGTACACCTGTGCATAGCTGGGAAACTGCCCTTACTATAAAAATGGCAGCCGAAAGAGGGTCAAAGATGCTGGAGAGCTGACAAGAACAGCAGAGTGACGCACCTTGAGGAAAAGCCTGACACTTCCTCATGCAGGGATTTCCAAGCCCAATTCAAAACCAGAGCGTGATGGGAAGCACAAAGCTTTTTCACCCCTTCTGGGTAGCCTGTCTGCTAGAGGGAGCCCAGGGTTCTGAGACCTGGCAGATTCCTGGAGACCACATGGTTTGGAAACACTCTCAGCGCCCCTCCTGCATAGAAGGTGGATCTGTGGGAGACCTGCCTGGCCAAGCATACATACACTGGTGAACTGATGGCCAGAGGAAAAGCGGCTCCAGAGGAGAGAAACTGGTGCTGTGAGAAGGACTGAGGCAGGTTCCCACAGACTCATGAGAGATGCTTGGAACTGAACTGTGGCCAAGAATTCTGAGCTGCGGACGTCTGCATTGCTTGAAGGATGGTACTTTTAAGTGGAATATTTTGAAACTGGTCTGGCTTGGTGGAGGGTGGCAAGGTTATTTGTTTCTGGGTGTTTTAAAGGGAGTGGGACTTAATGGCAGAAATCTGCCATTATTCTAAAACTGTATGGTCATTAAGTAAACAACTCCTTTCCTTTTTTACCAAACTCTTATCTCTTGAGTTACACCTCTTGGAGGTGAGCAGTTGAACCCCACTGCTGTTCTGGAACAGCTTTGGCTGGTTCTGTAACAGTTTCAGTTTTTGCACATATCTGTCCAGTTTTCCCAGTATCATCTATTGAAGAGAGGGTCTTTACCCCATTGTGTATTCTTGCTTTCTTTGTGGTAGATTAATTGACCATATAGGTGTCGGTTGATTTCTGGGCTCTCTATTCTTTTCCCTTGATATATGTGTCTGTTTTTATGCCAATACCATGCTGTTTGATTACTATAGTCTTGTAGTATACTTTGATATCATTATAGCATTATTTATAATAGCCATGAAATGGAAGCAACCTAAGTGTCCATCAATGGATAAAGAAGGTGTAGTACATATATACAATGGAATATTACTCAGACAAAAAAGAATGAAATCTTACCATTTGTGACAGCATACATGGACCTAGATGGTATTATGCTAAATGAAATAAGTGAGGCAGAGGAAGACAAATACCATAAGATTTCACTTATATGTGGAATCTAAGAAATAAAGTAAATGAACAAACAAAAACAAACTCATAGATAGAATAAATTGGCGGTCACGAGATGGGAGAGGAGTTGGGGGGTGGGCAAAAAAGTTCAAAGGGATTGCAAAGTACAAATTACCATTATAAAAATAGTCATGGGGATGTAAAGTACAGCATAGGAATATAGTCAATAATATTGTAACTATATTATATATAATAACTATATATGGTGTCAGATGAATACCAGATTTATTAGGGTGATTACTTGGTAAGGTATATAAATGTCTACTCACTGTGTTGCACACCTGAAACTAATACAATATTGTATATCAACTGTAACTGAAAAAAATTTTTTTAAATTTCCCAGTTTAGAAAAGAAACCTTTGCTTATTCTCACCTGTGTTTCTTTACACCTAATTATAGCAACTATATGTGTTTATTTCAACTGGGTACAAGACCATTTAGAATATAACTGATTTGTATGCTTAGAATGACAGGTTGTTGAAATTTGGGAAATCCAGTGGTCCCATGCAAGAAATAGCAAAATCCTCAAGGTGAAATTCAGGAGGCATGGATGTTTTTGTGTAGGTTGTCAAAATTCTTGTGCTGCTTATTTCTACTGTGATAAAACCAACCAATAAATTCGAATAATTAGTGATCCAGTAAAAATACTTAAGAACAGTCTCTGATTTATAAACTAGGCATTTTCCTGCCTTCTTCCCCATTCTCAAAGTTCACTGGGTGTAATCATGTAACATTTTTAATTTTGTATGTTTTTTATTTGATATTTTCCCAATTTTCTTTGGGCTCTTCTATGGTGGTTCTAAACTTAGAACAATCTCCTTGGGATTCTGATGCCCTTTCAGTTTACTTCTTAAATGTTCTTAAATATTGACAATCATCAGTTAAACTCCTACAGTCCTGTCTTTCCCCATGGATTTTATACTAGATTTGATTTCTTTTCTTATTTGTACTTTCCATTGCAGAGGAAGTCACAGCTGGCATGTTGCCCTAAATACTTATGCTGTACCCCAATCCTTCTTTTAAAAATATAATTTGATATTTTAACAGCTGCTGCTCAGCCCAGAGAGATTTCAGAATCAGTGAACATTTGAGACGAAAAAATAGTTATATTCCTTGTGCATTTATTATGTGCTAAGAGTTTCTAGGTGCTTCATTTCAACAGATATGTTTTGTTCACCAATCCATGCTCAGTATCTCACATGTTGCCTGGGACAGAATGCCCACTGAGTATTATTTTTTGAAAGTTTTAATAAACATCCATGCTGCAAGACTAGAAAGAAATTGTTGATGAATAGTGGGCTATTTTCCCTGTCTTTGTGAGTGTATTTGTGAGGCAGTCCTGTTCGTATACTTGTAAAAGAAAACCTAGATTACTTTAATCTGTTTAATAGATGAGGCCCATCTATTCTCAGTGACTTTGGGAATCCCTGGGAGAACTTTTATTTTTGAACTATTATTTTGGCTAGTGGATAGGCCTTGGGCAGTATATAAAGAACCATGCTTACTCTAGAAGTAATGTATCTGGAATATAATACCTTTGTCAAATGTTGTTATTCTAACTTCTTTAACACTGCAAAGCATTATTCTTTCAAAGATAATGTTTGGTTTAAATTGTAGACCAACCCCCGTGGATAACAGTTCCACAGGAGGAAAATTTCATATCTTAACATTTTAATTTATATTTTAAGGGACAAACTCAGGCTAGTTTTCATTTGGCATTAATGATATTTGTGTTATCCACAACATTTCTTCCTATTAGCAGAATTAATCAAGGGTTGATTATACCTCCTCCACAAAACCATTTTGTTTTTCAGTTGTCCCATCTTCCATGGCTTCATATGCCTATGACACAGATCATGATTAATCACTCACTTTAAATATTTTGTACAACAGAACTGCTGCCTTTCTCAACCCTGAAAAGCCTGAGGAAGGCTACCATCACTTCCAGCATAGAGGAAGAGGTACCTCGCAATAGCCTCAGGGTCTCCTGCAGCTGGGAAGTAATTTTTCACAGAAATGTATTTTAAAATTTAGAGCAGTTGTATGCCTTTTCTTTTAAATTGCTGAGTGGTTTAATGTCTTTTTAATGTGAGAAGCCATTTGCATTGTCCTGAAGTGTTACAACCTTTAAAATAATCACACAATTGCGCTAGGCTCCATTTGCTCCCAGATTTTATGTGCTGTAGTAACAGTGAAGGAAAAATCTTACTCATTTCTCAAACACTGTTGGCTTTTTTGTTGCTACTAATGCAAAGGTTTGGTTTTTAATTTGTTGTTGGTTTCTGCAAAGCACAAATCATATTATTGGTTTTAAATGATGATAGATGCTATTATTTTAGCTTTATGAGAAAACAAAACAAGATTGTAGTGTGAAAATTCAATTTTAAATTGCTTGATTAATTTATTTTAGTGGCATATAGCAAAGAGTATTCTCTATTATGCTGGAATAAGCCAATTTACTGTAAATCAGCCTAACAAATGAAATGCCTGGAGGTACTTTATAAATTGAAGCACTGTTTTTGTTGTAGTGAATATAAATTAATTAAATGCAAATTTCTAAGACAGTTTAAAAATGTTTCTAGGAATTTATGTATATAAATCTTTGACCCAATTTTAATACTCAATTATATTCAGCTATGGTTTTGTTTATGTCTTCTCAGTTCTGACAGAAATCTGAAATTGCCAACCACTTTGAACTATAGATTTCCTTCCATTTGGTTGGTCAGGAAGGCTGTTCATGTTTCATTCTTACTGGCCAAGCTATAGGCTCAATATTTGTGTCCTCCAAAACTTATATGTTGAAATGTAATCCCCAATGTGATGGCATTTGGAGGTGGGGCCTTTGAGAAGTAATTAGGTCAAGAGGTCAAAGTCCTCATGAATGGAATAAATGCTCTTATAAAAGAGCCCCCAGAGGGTCCCTTTCCTCCCCTGCCATCATGCAAAGGCAGAGCAAAAAAAGACAGTATCTATGAAATAGGATATGGTTTCTTACCAGGCATCAAATCTGCTGGTGCCTTGATCTTAGACTTGCTAGCCTTCAAGACGATGAGAAATAAATTTCTGTGGTTTATAGGCCCCCCAGTCTGTAGTACTCTGTTTTAGCAGCATGAACTGGCTAAAATAGGCCAGATGCTAGCTTAAATGAGAGGGTGGTGAATCTTCACAAAAATATGAGTTGACAGTGAAATATTATGTAGTGTCAACATAAGAAACATCCAAACCTGTAGAGAGTTTTTATGAGTTTATTTGAGCCAAACTGATGATGATTGCCAGGAAGATAAATTTCAATGATTGAGAAAATGCTCTGAAGAAGGATAGTTTTACAGCTTATTTTATATGTTAGAAACAAAGGAGGAGACAAAAGGGGGGTTACATTAGATTCATTGGTGGTAGATTAGAAAGGTTGGAGAAAGTGAAGAGGGGGATATTTGGGATTGGATAAAGAGTAAAATAGATACATACTTCTTTTACACTGGTGGGTATAAATAGTTAACAATCAACATTTATAGCACATAGAGGTGGTAGTTGGGGAACAAAGTAACAGTGAGGATTCTGTGATCTGCTCTGGTGCTCTGGTGTAGTGGTTGTGCCCTGAGGGATCTAGAAAAGAAAATTTCTCTGATGTTCCAAAGATATGTTTTCTTAGGTGCAAAACCCCCCCAGTAGACGAGATTTCACTTGTATATGGAATCCACTGAATGAAATAAACAAACAGACAAACTAGAAACAGACTCATAGACACAGAGAGCAGACTGACAGTTGTCAGAAGGGAATGGGGTTGGGATGCTAAGTGAAATAGATGAAGGGAGTAAGCAAAAAAGAAAGAAAAAACCTCATTGACATAGACAACAGTATGGTGACTACCAGAGGGAAAAGGATGTGAGGGCAGGTAGAAGAGGGTAAAGGGAAGATAAATGGTGATGGAGACTAGATTTTGGGTGGTGAACACACAGTATAAGATACAGGTTATATATTATAGAATTGTACACTTGAAACCGATATAATTTTGTAAACCAATGTCATACCAATAAATTCAATAATTTTAAAAAAAGATAAAGATTGACAGTTTTCAGTGAAGCTTCAGAGCCAGGACATGACCACTGGTGAAGCCATGACTCTGCTTTTAGATGGGAATTTTTATTGTTCAGACCATCCTCTATGGTTACTTTCACTCCCTGAGTTTGTGAGGCCCACCATGTAGACTTTCCCTGAACTTGTCAGGTTTAGTGTGTGGTACCTTTTTCTTCCACAGTAGCCAATGCAACATGAAGTAATATTATACTTAGAGGACTTTCCATAGATTCCACTGAGGGAGGAAAGTGTGATGAAGAAAAGCATGCAAAAAGGATTGTTGTGTATACATGTAAGTGTGCCATATGTGTGCACACCTACATATCTCAATATTTAGAAATGTAGAGATATATAATTATAGACAGCAAATGTACTTGTTGTTAACATTGGTTTCCCAGGGAGTGAAGTGGGTGGAAATAGAATCAATAAATTTTTTAAATTTATTTTATTTTAGCTTTCAAAATTTTATTAAACTTATTGGTGTGGCATTGATTAATATAGTTATATATTTGAAGTGTACAATTCTATAATCGTCATCTGAATATGGCATTGTGTGTTTACCACCCTAAGTCAAATCTCCTTCCATCACCATGTATTTGACCCAATAAAAAATTCAAAGAAGTAAATGCTACCCTAAATTTCAAGTTTTATATTTGTCAAAATGAACATATTCATACCAGGTAACATTGTTTTCTGAGGAGATAGGAGGCACAATGGGAGCTCTTCTCTATTTCCAGAGCCGTAAGTAAATTAGATTTTTTATACTTAAAAACTTAAATATTGAATATTAAGTAAGGAAAACTAGAAATCTGATAGTTTTGTTCAAAAAGGTAATATAATTTTTGTAACATAAAATAATCAACTGCCCTTAATTATTGGTAAACAAAAGCCCCAAGGTCTGTGCATTATAGGGTGTGTATTTTCTGTAGTAAATAAGCAATTATTTAGCATCTAATATGGGTCAAGTCCTATGTTAGGTGCTGGGCCTGCTAAATTGAAGTAAAATGGTGAAAACTTCAGGGAACCCATAGTATAGTTGGGAAGACCAACAATTTATTTATAGCAGGTTTGCCAAGTGAAAAGGGGAAGAAGGGAAAGCTTTCCAGGCAGAGGAAACAGTATATGCAAAACCTCAGATGTGAGAAGGAACATGACATATATAGGGCCTGTGGGATAGAATGTGCTTGAATGATATAGGACAGGAAAGCTAGAGGAGAAGAGAAAGTTTAGGGATATCAGGAGATAAAGTTAAGGTGAGTTTGGATGAGATCGTGTAATCACTTAGTGGGCATGCTGTGAAGACCTTGGGCTCTCTACTATAATAATGAAGAGAGCTCTGGCAAGTATTAGCATGGAAGTGACATGGTTAGTTTTCTCCTTTTAGAAAGGTAACTCTAAGCATCATGCTAAGCAAAATAATTCAGATGAAAAAGGATAAGGACCATATGATTTCATTCATGTGGGATGTAAAACAGAAAGCAACAAACAAACAAACAAACTCATAGATACAGATAACAGAAAGGTGGTTACCAGAGGGAAGGGGGTTGGGAGAAGGATGCGGAAGGTAAAGGGGATCAAATTTATGGTGATGGAAGGAGACAAGACTGGGTAGTGAGCACACAATGAAATGTATACATGATGTATTATAGAATTGTACACTTGAAACTTATATACTGTTATTAACCAACATTACTCCAATAAACTTAATAAAGAAAAAAAAAAAAAAAGAAAAGTAACTCCAGCAGCAAGGTGGAAGATGTAGTTGAGGAGTAAGAGATGCAAGGCTGTGAAACCATTTAGGAAACTTTTGCCAAAGACAAACAGGAGAAAATAGGGTAGTCAGAAGAAGAAGGAGATATTGTGGGAGAATAATATAAAGGTAGAATTAATAGAATATAGTGATCTTTGTGAGAGGTTGGCCAACAAAGAGAGGAGTTAAATATACCTCCAAATTTTCTAAGAATAAAGTCAATATAATAACTAATTCTCCCACATTAACTTGAGAAGGGAGAAGGGCTTAGATTTAGAATATGCTCCTAAACAGACCAGCTCTAAACACAAAACTTATTTTATTGAACATTTATTGCATATCAGGTCAAACACATTACATGTACTGTCTGTTTACTAACATTTATTCAATGAATACATATTGAGTGTCAACTGTGTGCCTGATAATGTTTTAGGTATTGTTGTTATCACTTCCATCTTATAAATGAGGAAACTAAAGCTTGAAGAGGATAAGGAACTTGCCCATGGTATCACAGCTGTTTGATGGTTGAGCCAGGACTAGAACACAGGTTAATCCAGCTTTCAAATGCTTTTCAACAACCATGCTATGTTGCCTTTTGGACATTTTGTGGAGTGTGGAGTAGACTCCTTGTTCTAGGAGACACTACCTACCCAGTTTTACTTTTACTCTAGCGCCCCCTTGTGTCTCTAAATAACATGATTTCATTGATACTTTTTAATTTTTTCAAGCTACTGATTTCTCTGTATGAAATATAAGGATGTGTTTTTTTCTCCCTGCTCCCCCCACACATATTCAACCTTTTGCCTTCTATATTCCCAATACAACAATGATCTAATTTATTTGATATGGTCACTATTATATAATTATATAAATGCTATATAATTATTTAATATGTTCACTATTTTTATGACTGTATTCCTTAATCACAGCTAAACGATGATCAGGGTATGATTATTTTTCCTACACAATTTTTTTTAATCCTCACCTGAGGATATGTTCACTGATTATAGAGAGAGAGGAAGGGAGAGAAAGAGAGAAAAATTGCTGTGACAGAGAAACTTTGATCAATTGCTTCCTGTATGCACCCTGACTGGAGATTGAACATGCATCCTAGATATGTGCCCTGACCAGAAATCAACCCAGCAACCTTTTGGTGCACAGGACAATGTTCAACATCTTATTAAACTTTGTTATGACATCCCTGATTTCATTGTGTCAAAATATTGCAGAAAATATAGCTATAAGCCACACTCAATACCAGATTCGAATGGACAAAAATGATTATTAATTCCTACAATTTTGCATCAGTTCTTGCCAGTGGCTTCTTTTTATGGTGGTGTAGTCACAGGAGAGTGGGGTAAGAGCTTGGAGCCAGGGTTCTGATTCTGGTGCTGCCATGGAACAGTCCTCGTGATCTTGGCTGTGATCTTTATATCCTTGGCCTTTAATTTTTCCATCTCAAAAATTTAAGAAATGAACTAGGGACTCTCCAGTGTCCCCACCCACTCTATGATTTTCTCTTAGCTTTGTTTCCCTACTATATCAGAAAATGACTTTTAAAAATTAGATAAAATTTAAATAGAGAAGTACTTTTAGATATACAACCAAATCATTTTTAATGTTTTCAAAGGTGAGGACAGATAATGTTTACAGAAGCACTAGGAAACATACTTTTAATTTTTTTGCTAATATTATAAACATGTACATATGTTAGCAAACAGTAAAAAAAATTCAAATCTGTGAATAGTGGCTAACATCTTTATTAAAAAAACAAGATTGAAATAAATTAGTTAAACATAAGTGTGAAACAAGTATGTAACTAAGAGAGGTAAAACCTTTAAAAGAAATCAACTTATGAAATAGTTCCAATATGTACCTTGTTGAAAGAAATCATAGATTTGGGAGAACATGGATCAACAGAAGAGAGTACTGATTGGCATTGCTGGTGCAGCCTCATCAGCCTTCCTCTTTCGGTGTTTTCCTGCTCCTACCTTTCTGACCTGACTTTCCTTAAGGAAGCCATTGTTGAGTTTCTTACTAAATTCCAGGCATGGTGCTAGGCATTGAGGCTACAGTCATGAAGAAGATGCTGGCCCTGCTTTTGAGCGCCCAAGAATCTATCAGAAGAATGCTGCATTTAGTACTTTCACTCATTCCCAATTCATTTTCTCCTTCCTCCCTCCAGCCGTAGGTATCCTTATCTCTAAAGAATAAAGGATTGCTTGAAAGGGTTTCTGAGATTATCAGGCAGAAAAGCCCTCATGTGTCTGTAAGTAATTAAGACTATATAAAACTTACAGCACCAGACCCAGGTTACACGGTTAAGTAGTGACAGGCTCCTGCGTCCCTGCAAACGCTCAATCCTTGTACTCTCTAGCTCTGGAAAGCCAGGATCAGTGGGATCTGATGCTCCTCAATCCCACACAGTGCTTGCAGCCTGAGCATGTTGTACACACACAGACTTTTTGGATATCTTGGTCCTTCAGGACAAGGGTAGGCAGCCTGAAATGTCTACTGCTCTTTATTCTTTTATTTCATTGAAGGAGCAGAAGCTGGGCCCCAGGCCTTTCGTGGTGCAGTCAGTACTGTCTTTATCACATGTGCCACAGTGACATTTAGTGGCTACTGGGTACGTATGCATGGAGTCTGCATGGTGAACACAGCCAGGCACTCTCACTGTCTCATATACCAGCTCCTTGAATGTACATATTTTCTGGATATTGCTCTTGAGTCCATTCTTGTACACCAGATCCTGGGGAGTATAGGAAGGGTAGAGTTAGGTTATAATATTCTGGATGGTTTGACTTAGTGTAATTAAAATGAGACAGAAATTCACTACTGCTTGCTCTAACATTTACCCATTGAAGCTCACTTATGGAATTTCTAACCAAAGAAATATGATCTCATAAATGACCTACCTGTATGCTATACCATATTCCTGATTGTTCTGGAAATCTTACAGAAAATATAATTCACTTTTTCCTATTCTTTATATCAAATATTATTATTTTCCCATGCTGTAGAGAAACTTTGAATTTTTAATATATACATAGAAAAATGATGAGCAAGGGAAACACGATATTTTAAGTTGACTTTTTGTACTTAGTTAAAAGCTATATTAATGATAATTCAAACCATAAAATACTGAAGTTTAAGTTCTTAGAAAGTATTTCCAAATACATTGTCCCTGTGTGTTGACAGAAGGTCAAAGAAACATAATATGAAATATTAATGCTTAACATGACTATGAAGGCTCAGACATAAGATTCAAATATTCCGCTGTCTTGTAGACATTTTCATCCCTTATATGCTTTCGCAGTGCTTTCAGTTTCAAAGGATACATTATTTGCATATAAGAACTTTTAATCTAGTCAGAACAGTGTGTTCTAACACGCTCTAATAAAACAATTATTTTTCTGAGGAAAGAAATTGGCACTGATGTTTAATTTATTTCAGTACTATGCTAATGAAGTCTATATCCCAAGAAGTTTAAATAAATTGTGCAGTAAGTGGAGGTTGATCACACTCATCACACTCATAAAGTACCCAATGAGGTATATTGCATTAAAAAGCTGCTCTTTTGAATTTCCGTTTATAGAATGGAATTCTGCACAGAAAACCAGGCACTATAGGGTTCAAATATAAAGAAAAAGCAGAAGCTGCCTCCTTACTTGGATTGATGCAAAGAAACTGCATGACTGCAAAATAATGGCTTTATGCCTCTGTGCCTTGGTTTTCACAAGAGTGTAAAGAGGTGAGTGGGTTTGCAGATTCATTTTGATTCTAACAGTCTGCAAGGATTGATTGTGTTCTTAGGCTGCTTTTTGGCATTTGTACTCAGGAGAGTCAATATGATAGTTTTTATAATATGGCAGTTTGTGTTTTTATGTGGCTTAGAAACATACTTTGGGACATTTTGCAATCTCTATTGCAAAGATGTGGATTCAATTACATAGAAATAGAAATGCATAATATACAAAAATACATCTACATAGAAACTAGCTTTTTGGGATTATTGTAGGTCTTCTATTACTAAATCTATATATGCTCACATGTTTATCTCTCCATATGTAAAATCTAGCATAGAATTCTTTTTTTAAAAAAATGCAGAGTTGGCATATTACCAAATTGATCAGATTAAATATGAGGCTTCCCTAAATTTACCCTAATCAAATCCAAACCCAAATATCTAACTGATATAATTAACCTTAATTATAACACAGACAGCATTGGCTAAGGGACTCATGGCTACTACTTGGAAAACTTAAAATACTGATAAAGTGAGAAGTAATGAAAATTGCCTTCTGCAGAAGGCAAAAGAGACAAAATGGCCTTTTGCCTCCAGCTAAGTGAAGTTCCTACCCTGTTGTAGCAGTAGCCTGCACACCAAGTGGTGTTGATACTGAGGCAGAAGTGACATTCTTTCTTCTCCACTGTGATGGTGATGTTGGTCAGCTCACAGCTATTGCAGCAAATTGCTTTCCAGCAACAGAAGAGAAAGAAAAACTGGACTGACTTCATCCTAGACTAGGAAGCAAACAATTAAGGTCCATGACAAACCACAAAACCAAGGAACTGTAACCATTACATAAGTTGACCAAACCAAAGTGAGTTGGTCTACTCATCTGCCCCAGTCACATTTGCTTCAGCAATTATTTTCCTTCCTTTCTCTTTTCTTTCTAGTTTCTTAAACAGATAGTTCTTTTCACCTTCCTCCTCCTTCATTTTTCTTGCCAAAGTAGAAACATATTATAGGTCAGAACTCCAATATAATAATTTAAGTAGAGTAGTATATAAAGATTAGAGTATTACTGCTGACTGTCTTAAAGTGATTTTTCTGAAGCAAGTAATTGTGATTATCATATTTGTCTCTTTATTATCATTTTAAATACTATTTTTATTTTTAAAAGGAAATTCTATATTACAAAATTAGTTCATTATTTTTAACATCTCATAAAGATTTTCATTTGCTATTGCCCATCTTTGTTTAAGATAAGACTATTTCAGAGACCAGACAATTAGTTTGTAAAGTCAATTGCTTGCTAACAGAGATAACACTGTATTAATCATATTTAAGAAGTCAGGTTAACAAGCACTGATTTCCTACATAACAGTAGTTCAAAAGCTCTAGATTTGTTCTTCAGATCCTGAAAAATCTGTAATTTCAAAGTTAACTGTCACCACTTGATAACTGTAGATGCTGAGACTCACCTGTGGTTGAGTGCCTTGTCTGGGGAAAGCTTTAGACTGATTTCAGTCTCACTTCACCTTTTATACAAAATCGTGTGCAACTAACACCTTGTGGATTTGTCAGGTATTAATAAGAACAATGTTAGCCTGAAGCTTGCTGTAAGTGAATCAGTGTTTAGATAGACAGGGAGATCAAGCCTTACTAAGGTAGTCTAAGTGATGTAGATCATGAAAAATAATGTTACCAGAGATGATGATTTTGCACAAATTAAATTTGATATAGTACACACCCACACCTTTACCTTGTCAAATTAAATGTGACTCTAAGTTTTTCTTTTGTATCTTTAACTTGGAGAATTTATAATCCTTTGCAAATATTGCTTTGGCCTTCTTGAAGGGGTGCATCAAAAAGATGTGGTTAATGTTGAGCACACCCATGCCTTTCCCCACCCTCTTCTCAGGCGCATTTTCTCTGGTATATCCATGCCTTTTCCCTCTCCTTTCCCCAGGGACATTACCTTTGCTTTTCTTTTTCCTAAGCTCCAATGATCCTTCTTTTTCTTGTTTCCTGAGCTCATGCAGCAGAGCTGGCTTACTTCTTCTACCTCTGTGACTTTTTAAAATAAACTTTTCCTTGCACTTGAGTTTTGAATCTGAATTTTCTTAGCCAGAACTCAAGTACCAATAAAAAGACATTATTTAATAAATTGCTCTGCAATCATATTGAAAACTGTAAGGGAAGAAACAGAGTTTTTCTCATGACTGATTCCTATCTAAAGTATAAACTGTATTTACTTTTACCTCCCATGTCCAGACTACCTTATTTCAAATGTTATTTTTTAAGACTTTATAAGAGTTTTTTTAAAGATTTTATGTATTTATTTTTAGAGAGAGGGGAAGGGAGGGAGAAAGAGAGGGAGAGAAAGATCAAGGTGTGGTTGACTCTCATGTGGCCCCCACTGGGGACCTGACCCACAACCCAGGCGTGTGCCCTGACTGGGAATCAAACCAGCGACCCTTTGGTTCACAGCCCGTGCTCTATCCACTGAGCTACACCAGCCAGGGCTCAAATGTTATTTTTTGATGCTTGTAATTTTCTAACTATTCTGCTGATTCATTTCTGTAGATCTTTGCATGTGTAATGTTTGTCCTGCTTGTCAAATTCTTCCTTCCTTCCTGTGTTCTCCAACACCACTCCCACCTTTGGCAAATTGCTCAACCTTTAACATTCACCTGCCAGAATTTCAAATGGGTGACAGAAGAGAATTTCAATCATTACCACCTGTTTGTAATCATTTATCTACCTCTGTTTCTCCCAGTAGAGTATGAGTTCTTTGGAGACTGGGATTGATTTGTTGAACAAATATTTATTAATTAAGCAGTGTGTCTAGTGCAAAGGAACAATGGTGGAAATATCAGGATATGATGTCAGAGATATAATAGGAGTCAAATCATACAGGGCCTTTTAGGCCAATGAAAAGACTTTGGTTTTGACTGTAAGAGGGGACCGATTGTTGGATTTTGAGGAGAGGAGTGACGTTATCTGATTTAGGTCTAAAAGTATCCCTCTGACTGCTGTATTGCTAATATAAGGGAACAAAAGTAGGAATAGGAGACCCAGTAGATGCTATTGCAGCAACCCAGGTGAGAAATCATACTTGTTTAGACTAGTGTGATAGCAATGGAGGTAATGAGACATAATCTGACTATGGATATGTTCTGAAATTATGGGAAAAGGTAAGGAGTTCAGTATGAGGATATTGAGCTCAAGGTGTCTAAGACATAAGTAGAATGATGAATCTAAATATTGGGAGAAATGGTATATTGGCTGAAGGTATAAATTTGAGAGTCATTGACATGAACCTAGATGAGTGGACATAATAGAGAAGATAAAATGGCCAAGAGTTAAGTCTACTCTATTCCAACATCAAGGGAGAAAGAGAGGGAGAGAAACGTTGATACGAAAGAGAGATATTAGTTGCCTCTTGCATCCTCTCAGTGGGGAACTTGGCCTGCAACCCAGGCATCTGCTCTAACGAGGAATTGAACCAGTGACCTTTTGGTTCGCAAGCCAATGCTCAACCTACTGAGCCACACCAGCTAGGGCTTACATGCCTTTTATTTCTTCTTGTCTGATCACTGTGGCTAGGACTTCCAGTACTATATTGAATAAGAGTGGTGAAAGGTGAAAGTGGACACCCATGTCTTGTTCCTGATCTTAAGGGAAACAGTTTTAGTTTTTGCCCATTGAGTATGTTGTTGGCTGTAGGTTTTTTGTATATGGTCTTTATTAGGTTGAGGTATGGTCCCTCTGTTCCCACTTGCTGAGTGTTTTTATCAGATGCTTTTTCTCCATTTATTGATATAATCATGTGATTTTTGTCTTTCATTTTGTTTATGGGATGTATCACATTTATTGATGTGTGAATATTGTACATCTTTGCATCCCTGGAATAAATCCCACTTGATCATGGTATATGATCTTTTTAATGTATTGCAGGATCCAGTTTGCTAGTATTTTTTTTTTTAGTATTTTAGCATCTATGTTCATCAGAGATATTGGCCTGTAATTTTCTTTCTTTGTTGTGTCTTTACCTGGTTTTGGGATTAGGATAATACAGGCCTCATAAAAAAAGTTTGGGAGTCTTCCCTCTTCTTGAACTTTTTGGAATGGTTTGAGAAGGATAGATGTTAGTTCTTCTTTGAATATTTGGTAAAATTTGCCTGTAAAGCCATCTGGTCCATGGCTTTTGAGTGCTGGGAGGTTTTTTTTTAAATTATTGTTTCAATCCCATTAGTTGTTATCAGTCTATTCAGGTTTCCTGCCTCTTCATGATTCTGTTTTGGATGATTGTATGTTTATAGAAATGTATCCATTTCACCTGGGTTGTCCAATTTCTTAGCATATAGTTTTTCATAGTAATTTCTTATAATCCTTTGCATTTCTGGGGTATCAGTTGCTACATTTCCTCTTTCATTTCTGATTTTATCTATTTGGGTCCTCTCTCTTTTTTCTTGATGATTTTGATTAATGGTTTGTCAATTTTGTTTATTTACAGAACATTTCACCCCAAAGAAGCAAAATATACATTCTTCCCAAATGCATATGGATCATTTTCAAAGATAGACTATAAAATAAACCTTAATGAATTCCAGAAAATTGAAATCACATTAAGAATTTTCTCAGATCATAATGACTCGAAACTAGAAATCAACCTCAAGAAAAAAACTCAAAAACATTCAAGTACATGGAGGCTGAAAAACATGTTATTAAATGACAAATGGGTTAACAATGAAATCAAGGAAGAAATCAAAAAGTACCTGGAAACAAATAAGAATGAACACCCAACATACCAAAACCTATGGAACACAGCAAGAAAATTCCTGAGAGGGAAGTTCATAGCATTACAGGCCTACCTAAAAAAGATAGAAAAATCTCAAATCAACAGCCTAACCCTATCCTAAAAGAACTAGAGGAACAACAACAAACAAAGCCCATAATGTTCCTTGTGTGGACTCTCCTGTTGTGTTTGCGTGCCGATTGTTGTTGGCCCGTTCATTGGTGGGAAACTGCCCTGCAGCTGGCCGACCATGAAGCTCAACCCCCACCACATCTTATATACTGTTGTATAGGCGCTGGCAGAACAAAGCAAAAACAACACAAAACCACCACCAAAATAAGTAACCCCCCAACCATATGAGAAGACCAGAGGAAAGAAAAGTAATTATAGGAGGAGAAAGGGGATGAGAACTAATACTAATAATGAATTGAAAGACAAAAATGGGGAAAAGGAACACAGAAAAAGTAACAAAAATAATAAAAGGAGAGAAGAATGGAACAATAGAGTAGTCAAAGATAAAAGTAAAATAGGAGATATGAAAGAAAATTTAGAGCATCAGAAATAAAAAGATAAAAAGATAAAAAATAATAAAAAGGCTATGAAAAAGACAAAATAGTGAAAATAATGAAGAAAGAACCGAGTGGATTATCTCAGTAGAGTTTAGGGCTTACCTGCTGGTTTCTTCCTTTGGGTCCGAGTTTGGTGTAAGGCAATGTTAGGTGCTGTCCTTGTCTAGCCCTTGTTAGCCTTTTTGAAGCTACAAGCAATCCGCTGTTTATGATGGGTTCCTCTCGGCTTGGCTGCTCCTTGGATGGGCCAAGCTGTTCTGCACAGCTGGCTTTTATCAGCACTGGGTCCAGGGATGTGTTAGCAAATTTTTCACATCCCTGCAGGATCTGCCTCTGCCTGTTTACCTGCCGGTCTGTTGTCAGTAGACCCCTGACTATTTCTGAGAGGGCCTCTAGCAAAAACAAGGGGCTATGATTCCTGGATCTCCCATGGGAGGCGCCTTTTAGACTTCGGGGAAGATGGTGAGTATGTTCCTCCTTCCCCGAGCCAGTAGTCTAAGTTTGTTCAGGATTATTTCCCTGTATTTGCTTGGGCTGGGCCCCTTGTAGGCCTCCAGAGCCAAGATTTTGGGTCTGCTGGACCCTGGGAAGGTATTTCTGTGGCTCCCCCATGAGGGGAAAGCACCCATCTGTTTCTAGGAAAATGTATGGATTAGCTGCACCATACAGCCAGTCTCTGATAACCCCTGAGTCTATTTACGTTGCTGTCTCCTCAGCAAGCATTAAGATGCAGGATGGGACAAAAGAAAGAAGAATAAACCCCCCCCCCCAAAACAAAAAAACTAAGACAGGGCAAAACTGAAAAAAGAACAAAAAACTACAGGATTGAGTGAACAAGTTTGACATGTGGAGTTTCAGAGGGTGGAGGGAGCAGCATCCCACTGGATAAGGTAACTGATTTTCCCCTGGAAGGGCTAGCTCTTCTCAAGAAAGATGGCTGCTGTGGAGCCCAGGTATGTCCTGGTCCCCAGCATCCCCCAGCCACTCCCCCAAGTCTCTCTGCAGTGCTTCCCACTCCAGCCTCCTAGCATGACTCCAGTCCGTGCCACTGTCCCTTTGCTGGGGCCCTAGGTGAGTAGCTGCCAACACAAAACCTGTGCTTTGCCCCTTTAATGAAAAAAAAAATGGTGGGTTTGTCCACAGAGGTTTTTGTCTCTCCTCAGCAGAGACAGCCCCACGGCTGGATACTACATGGTGGGCTGATCTTGGGACTAGCTCTCTGTGCTTGAGGGCCTGGTCTGTGGTCCTGCTTCTCCCATAAATACACTTCCCTTATGGGTGGGCCTGGCCCTTGCCCTTCCTACTGGTCTAGGGGTGGATTTTTGGCCACCTTTGGTTAAAAGTCACTTTTTCACTTTTTCAGGTAGTGTTTGATTTAACTCATGTGATTGTCCTTCTCCATTAATTTTATTTCCAGTCTGGTCTGGGAGGCAGTGTGCAATATATTCTTCTACTCTGCCACCATTTGCCAGTTCTCCCTGATTAATTTAATTTTCTCATTAAAGTAAAATATACAGTCATCATCTGAAAATAAGGATGGTGGATGAATTGTCCTGGGTTTAAGGAGAGAGGAAAAGATTTGGATAGTTGTCTGAGACTGGTAGAGGGATTGAGTTAGCAGTGAGTTATGTGTAATATAATAGCCTACGAGCATTAAGGGTCCACTGAGGTTTATGGTAAAACATTTAACACAAGACCACTCAATGTGGATGTGCATTTTTCTTTTGCCCAATTTAACTGCAAAAATTAAGGCAAATGGGTGATAAATAGTTGGATTTATCTAGGATTATGATTTTTTTCAAATGTGTGTGACAAAGATAAAACTTAGTAACGTATCTGACACTGAAGGTACTAATTAAACATTTATGTAAGTGATATTGGAATTAAGAAATATTTTGAATACTGTTATTACTATGTAAGTAAGCATATTATAAAAGTTATAGAGTGAAGAATTAAATTTCATATAATCTGTATTAAATGAAATATAATCATGATTCCTGGAAAATTATAAATCATTTCAATTTTCTAAAAGTATACCAACAATATTGTGATTATTAATTACATGTCATATTATGAAATTCACTTTTTATGTTACCTATGTTGTTACCAAAGTATATATATGTGAATATGTGAACTTACATGTTTTATTTATTTATGTATTTATTTATAGAGAGAGGGGAGGAGGGGAGAAAAAGAGTCAGAGAAACATCAATGTGTGGTTGTCTCTTGTGCACCCCCTACTGGGGACCTGGCCCACAACCCAGGCATGTGCCCTGACTAGGAATCAAACTGGTGACCCTTTGGTTCTCAGGCTAGCACTCAACCTGCTGAGCCACGCCAGCCAGGGCAAACTTACATGTTTTTATGACTAATCTTTATACAGTTGTATTAGTTCCTTATATAGTCACTTGAAAATGTTAACAGCTGCTTTTTATTGAGTACCCACTATGCCCCAGGCACTTAACCAAATACTTTAAATCTATAATCACATATAATCTTTATAACAATTTTTTAAAGGACTTACTATTAGCAATCTTTTATGCCCAAGACTATTGAACCTATAAGTAGCAAGGCTGGAATTTATAGTCAGGTCTGTTTGCCTCCCAATCAGAGGGCTGCTCATTGAGCCATGCTGACCTCATGGGTTAGAATTCTCATCAATCCCATTAGTTGGAGAAAGACCAAGACAGAAGCTGTTTAAAATTTAGGTAGCTATTCCAAATGTTCATGTTTATATTTCCATTTACATTTTGGTCAGAGCCCTGTCCCCCATGCCCCAATCACCTTATTTTCCTTGGCCTGTCCAGAGGTCCCTAGGCATCTCTCCCAGTTCAAGCCTCTTGTAGCCTGGTTTATTTGATTATCTTATTTTCTGATTAGGTGTCATTGTTTTCACAGGGGCTGTTGAAATCTTTTATGTATGGAAATTTAGGGATCTTTCTTATTCATCTCTGTATCCCCAGCAGGAATAGAGTTATTAATACACACTAGGCATTAATAAACTTTTGTTGAAAAGATTGAAAAACAAATCACTTGTGGTCTCCCATTATATTTGCTGGACCATAACCTGTTTGTTGTCCTATGCACTCCTCACTCCTGCTCTATTCTGCTATCTGCTTTGTGGTGGACTTCTGCAGGTTGCCCTTCCCAAGCTGCAGTGTCAGCATGCTTTTGCCTCTGTGGAAGGAAATTGGGGAGTGAAAGAAAGGAAGAAATCAGAGTATTTCCTTTACATTCTTCTTTTCTTGGAAGTTTTCTCTTGGACCCTGGTTATATCAGACAGCTCTCCCTCAGTGTTCCCAGATTTTGTGAGGAAATTCCTATTGTGGCTTAAGCTAGTGGTCTCAGCTTCTGGCTCTGGAAACACCAGTTGCCTCCCTCCAGTCTTGAGGGTAAATGGGACTTCTCCTGTTGCTGATCTTTGGGTTGCCTTATTTCCCCTCTCTGGTTTCTCAGCAATTCTAACATTTGGGTAATCAGTGTCCTGGATTAAATTCCTTCTCTTTTACAGGTTGGGAGTGGCTTCTGTTTTCCTGGTTGGGAACTGACTGATAACACCCACTTTCATTTCTATCTCTCTATCACTGGATTTTAGTACAGTAATATTAATTAACTTAATGTTTAACAAAATATTGAACATTATTCAGCAAGACCCTATGTCAAATTTTTACTTTACTGGCTTGAAACATCTTACTTTCTAAAATCTCATGTATTTTTTCCTTTTCTTTGGTTAGGAAAAGGTGTTATTCCTTGGGTCTGAAATATGTTCCTCATCTTCTTTACATCTAAATTACTCTTACAAGCATTTCTGCAAGAATCTATTTGGATGTGGCTTCTTCTAGGAGGCATTCACTCATTCTACCTTACATAGTACTCAATGCTCACTCTCAGTCTAGTACTTTAATTTTGTATTTCCTTACTTCCCAGTACCTACCTTAGTGTTATCACTCATCGCATTATATTTTAAATGCACAGAAACAATGATCTGGTCCAGATGGTGACTGGTAAATCCTGCAGTCACATCCTCCCATCACCAAATCAAAATTACAACTAAATTATAGAACGATCAACCTGGATAACCATCTGAAGACTAGGTGAGCAGAAATTCTGTCACTCAGGACATAAAGAAGAAACCATGGTGATACTGATAGGAGGGACAGACACTAAACGGGCTGGCCCTTCACCCACTGTGGCAATTGAGAATCTAGAGGACTATCTTAGCAGCAGAGGTCCTCCCTGAGGAGGGGGGGGGGGGGTCTGAGCCGCACACCAGGCTCATCAGCTTGGAATATCAGTTCCAGGAAGAAGAGCCTCCTTAATATCTGGCTTTGAAAATCAGTAGGGATTCCATCTATGCAGATGAGACTGAAGGCTGCTGGAGACCTAGACATCCTCCTAAAGGGCCAATTCACAAACTCTGACTCACAGACGATTACCTTGGGCTGTGGTAGTGGAACAGATAGCTGTTCAGGAGGCATCAGAGACATACAGGGAAAAGCTGAGTTTTGTGGCTTCAGGCTGAAGGCTCCCTGAGGACTCTCTGATGCCATGCCCTGCTTGACCTGCACACCGCCCAAGGCTCTCTCAGCATGGCCCCCCTCCCGCTCACCCCTTCCACCCTGCCCACATTTAAAGCTCATACTGAGTTAGCCTGGTCAACTCCACTAGCTCCAAAGTTACGAATTTCTGAGACCATGCCCCACTGCAAAGATCTACATGCCTCGGGCAGTTTGCAGCTGGCCTTTGTATATCCTGTGGCTTTTGCTGAGTGGCCTCAGGCCCAGGACTGGAGCCAAATCTGAATGTGTATTAACTTGGTCAACACTACTTGCCCCACCATGGTGACTCCCTGAGACTCTGCCTTACCCAATTTTTATATTGCCTGAGGTTCTTTCAGCAGCTGAGCCTTGCAGGCAGCTGGAAAGTAGCATCAAGTCTCAGAGTGCTGTGGGTCTTTTGCTGACCTCCCCAGGTTTAGTACTGGTAGCAGCTGGCCTTGATGGCCCCTGCCATGCACATCCAGGCCTAGCAAAGGCAGCTAGCTACCAATAGCAGATTGCTTTGTAGATCCTAACAGTTAAACCCTGGCCAGATACAGTCTATGTCTGACATTAACTTGTGCCACAGTCCCTCTGAAGAGGCCCTAGGACCAATTCACCTAGTGGATGGCTTTAGATCACCATATTAACAGATCCATAAGCAGCACATCCAAAAGGAGGTCTTGGTAGGTACCAGACCCTGCCTGGGTGAGTCCCGTTCTTTGGGGTTAGCTCCCACCATAGTAGCTCAAATGCTGTGATCATGTGAATCCTCACTGCCAGCCAGCCTGAGGGTCAGTCTCATCCATTGATGTACCAACAGCAATCAAGGCTCAACTACAACAGGAGAGCTGATACAACTCACCCACGAGGCACTCCTGGAGCACCCAGCTCAGAGTATCAGGGAGACTGTGTAACTGGGATCCACAGGACACCTACTACAAAGGCCACCCTGCCAAAACTGGGTAAGAAGTAGCAGATCTACCTAATACATAGAAACAAATACAAAGAGGCAGCTAAAATGAGAACACAAAGAAACATTTCCCAAATGAAAAAATAGAAGTCTTCAGAAAAATAACTAAATGAAATGGAGGCAAGCAATATACCAGATACAGAACTCAAAACACTGGCTATATGAATTCTAAAGGAACTTAGGGCAAGAATGAATGAACTTAGAACTTTAACAGAGCGATAGTAAGCATTAAAAAAGGACATAGAAACCATAAAAAAGAACCAGTTAGAAATGAATACAATAATTGAAATGAAGAACATACTAGAAGGAATTAGCAGCAGATTACATGAACTAGAGTATTGAATCAGAGATTTAGAAGATAATGTGGTAGAAGACACCCAATTAGAACAGCAAAAATAAAAAAAATAATAAAAATGAAGATAGTTTAGGGATCTCTGGGACAACATCAAGCATAATATTTGCATTATAGGGGTACCAGAAGGAGAAGGGAGAGAGAGCAAGGGATTGAGAACCTGTTGGAAGAAATAATGACGGAAAGCTTCCCTAATCTGGCAAAGGGAAAAGACATATAAGTCTAGGAAGCACAGAGATCCCCAAACAAGATGAATCCAAATACGTCATCATAATTAAACTCATCATAATTAAAATGGCAAAGGTTAAAGACAAACAGAGAATCTTAAAGGCAACAAGAGAAGATTGTTAGTTACTTATAATGGAACTCCCATAAGACTCAGCTGATTTCTCAACCAAAACTTTTCAGGCCAGAAGAGATTGGCACAAATATTCAAAGTGAGGACTTAAAATCAATAATACTCCACCCAGCAAGGCTAGTTATAATGGAAAAAAGAGATAAGTAGTTTCCCAGACAGGAAAAAGCTAAAGGAGTTCACTGACACCAAACCAGTATAGAAAGAAATATAAAGGGATTTCTTTAAGACAAAGAGAAAAAGTAACATAAATATGGATAATAAAATGGCAAAAACAACACACCTATCCATAATCACTTTCAATGTAAATGGATTACATACTCTAATCTAAAGACACAAGGTATTGTTCTTGGTTTCTCTTTTTGATAGCTCATTATTGGTGTATAAAAATGCTGTCAATTTCTGGGTATTGACTTTGTATCTTGCCACTTTGCTGAATTCATTTATTAGGTCTAGTAATTTTTTGGTGGAGTTTTTAGGGTTTTCTATGTACAATATCACATTGCGAATAATGACAGGTTTAGTTCCTCCTTTCCAATTTGGATGCCATTGATTTCTTTTTCTTGTATGATTGCAGTGTCTAGGACTTCCAGGACTATGTTGAATAAGAGTGGTGAAAGCAGACATCCCTGTCTTGTTCCTGATCTTAAGAGGAACACTTTTAATTTTAGCCCATTGTGAATGACATTAGCTGTGTTTTTATATATAGCCTTTATTATGTTGAGGTATAATCACTCTAGTCCGAGTTTGCTGAGAGTTTTTATCATAAATGGGTGCTAGATTTTATCAAATACTTTTTATGCATCTATCAATAGGACCATATGATTTTTGTCTTTCATTTTGTTTATGTGATATATTACATTTATTGATTTATGAACATTTTACCAACCTTGCATCCCTGGAATGAATCCCACTTGATCATGATATGATCATTTTGATGTATTACTGGGTCCAGTTTGCTAATATTTTGTTGACGATTTTAGCATCTATGTTCGTTGGAAATATTGATGCCTGTAATTTTATTCCTTTGCTGTGTATTTACCTGGTTTTGGGCTTAAGATAATACTGGCCTCATAAAAAGAACATGACAATTTTTCCTCCTCTTGAATTTTTTTGAATAGTCTGAGAAGGATCGGTATTAATTCTTCTTTGAATGACTGGTAAAATTCTCCTGTGAACTTTTGTGTGCTAGGAGTTTTGGATTGCTGCTTCAATTTCATTTGTTATTATTGGTCTATTCAGGTTTTCTGCTTCTTTCTGATTCAGTTTTGGGAGATTGTATGTTTCTAGACATTTATCCATTTCGCCCAGATTTACCAATTTCTTGGCATATAATTGCTCATAGTAATTTCTCACAATCCCTTATAATTCTCTGGTATCAGTTGTTATTTCACCTCTTTCATTTCTGATTTAATTTATTTGGGCCCTCTCTCTCTCTCTTTCTTTTTTTTTTTTTTTTTGATAATCTGGTTAAAATTTATCAGTCTTATATATCTTTTCAAAGCACCAGCTCCTGGCTTCACTGATCTTCTGTATTGTTTTTTTTTTTTTTTTAGTCTCTATGTTGTTAATTTCTGCTCTGACTTTGATTATCTCCTTCCTTCTACTTGTCCAGGGATTTGTTTGTTGTTGTTTTTCTAGTTCTTTTAAGTGCAGTGTTAGGTTATATATTTGAGATTTGTCTTGCTTCTTGAGGTAGGTCTATAGTGCTCTGAACTTTCCTGTCAGGATTGCTTTTGCTGTGTCCCATAGATTTGGGGTTGTTGTATGTTCATTTTCATTCATTTCCAGTAATTTTTGTTCCCCCCTTGATTCCATTGGTTACTCATTTGTTATTTAATGACATGCTATTTAGCCTCTAAGTATTTGAATGTTTTTGAGTCTTTTTATTGAGATTGATTTCCAATTTCATGCCATTGTGATCTGAGAAAATACTTGCTATGAATTCGATTTAGTTGACTTTGTTAAGGCTTCCTGACCTAACATGTGGTCTTTCTTTGAGAATGATCTGTGTGCACTTGAGAGGAGTGTATATTCTGCTGCTTTGTGAAATGTTCTATAAATATCAATTAAATACATTTGATCTAGTGTGTCATTTAATGTCAGCATATCCTTGTTGATTTTTTTTTGTGGAAGATCTGTCTTTTGTTGACAGTGGGGTGATAAAATCCCTTGTTATGACAGTCTTATTGTTAAAATCTTCCTTAAAGACCACCAAGGTTTTGTTGTTTTTTTTTTTAAATATTTAGTTGCTCCTTATTAGGTACATATATGTTTACAAGGGTTATGTCCTCTTGTTGGATTGATTCCTGTAGTATTATGTACTGACCCTCTTTTTACGGACCTGTCTTTTTTATAGTGACCTGTCTTTTTATGGACTTTGTTTTGAAGTCTATTTTTGTCAGATATAAGTATTGCTGCCTGAGATTTTTTTTTCATTTCTATTTGCATGGAGTATTTTTTTCCATCCCTTTACTCTCAACCTGTGGAAATCTTTTGTTTTGAGGTGGGTCTCTTGTAGGTAGCATATATAAGGGCCATGTTTTCTTATCTATTCAGGTACTCTGTGTATTTTATTGGAGCATTTAATCCATTTACACTTAAGGTTATTATAGATAGGTAATTATTTATTGCCATTTTTTATTGTACCTGTCTTTTTCTCTCTCCCTATTTCTTCCTCTTCTTAAAGAAGATCCTTTAACATTTCTTGCAATGCTTGTTTGGTGGCAGCGAGCTCCTTTAACCTTTCTTTTTCTGGGAAGCTCTTTATTTGTCCTAAAATTTTAAATGATAGCCTAGCTGGGAAGAACAATCTAGGTTGTGTGTTCTTAGCTTTCATCACTCTGAATATTTCTTATCATTCTCTTCCAGCCTGTAGTATTTCTGTTGAGAAATAAGCTGAGATTCTTATAGGGTCCCCCTTGTACGTAACTGACTTTCTCTCTCTTGCTGCCTTTGAAGTTCTCTCTTTGTCTTAAAACTTTGCCATTTTAATCATCATGTGTCTTGGTATGGGTCTCTTTAGGTTCACCTTGATTGGGATTCTCTGTGCTTCCTGAACTTGTATAACCTTTTCCTTCACCAGGTTAGGAAAGTTTTCTGCCATTATCTGTTCAAATAGTTCTCTATCCCTCTATCACACACATTTCCTGCTAGTAGTCCTATGATGTGGATGTTATTATGCTTGGTATTGTTCCAAATGTTCCTTAGATTTTCCTCATTTCTCTGAAGTCTCCTTTCTTTTTCATTTTCTCTTTCGGTGGATACTCTTATCTTGTCCTCTAATTTGCTGTTCACAGGAGACTCACTGTAGATAAAAAAATGCAAAGATGAAAGTAAATAGATGGAAAAAGATATTTCATGCAAATAGAAATGAAAAAAAGCTAGGGTCTCAATACTTATATCAGACAAAATAACCTTTAAAGCAAAGGCTACAATAAGAGACAAAGAAGTACATTACATAATGATAATGGGATCAATCAAACAAGAGGATATAACCCTTGAAACCTTGATGCACCCAAGATAGGAGCACCTAAATATAAAAAGCAATTATTGCTTGGCATAAAGGGAAAGACTGACAGTAATACAATTGTGGTAGGGGACTTTGACATTCCACTGACATCAGTGGAATAGATGTTCCAGAAAGAAAATCAACAAGGAAATAGCAGCTTTGATTGACACATTAGTCCAGATGATTGTAATTGATATTTTTAGAGTATTTCACCGCAAAAAAGCAGAATAAACATCTTTTCATATGCAAGTGGAATGTTTTCCAAGATAGACCGCATGTTAGGCCACAAGTCTCAGTAAATTTAAGAAGATTGAAATTATATCTAACATTTTTTCTGACCACAGTGGTATGAAACTAGAAATCAATTAAGAGAAAAAATTTGAAAACACACAAACACCTGGAGGCTAAATAACATGTTACCAAGCAATGGGTTAACAAGAGGATCAGGGAAGAAATCAAGATACCTTGAGACAAATAAAAAGAAAAACACAGTGACCCCAAATCTATGGATCATAGCAAAAGAAGTTCTAATAGAGAAATTTATAGCAATACAGGCCTACCTCAAGAAACAAGAAAAATATCAAATAAATAATCTAATATTATACCTAAAGAACTTGAAAAAGAACAACAAAAAAAGCCCAAAATGGGTAGAAGGAGAAAAAAATAATAAAGATCAGAGCAGAAATAAATGCAATAGTCTCAAAAAAATACAAAAGATCAATGAAAACATGATCTAGTTTTATGAAAAGATAAACAAGATTAATAAATGTTTAACCAGACTCATAGAGAAAAAAGAGAGAGGACTCAAATAAAATAAGAAATGGGAGCAGTAACAACTAACACCACAGAAATACAAAGGATTATAAGGAAATACTACAAACTATGATATGCCAGCAAATTACCCAGTCTGGAAGAAATGGATAAATTCCTAACCACATACATTCTTCTAAGACTTAATCAAAAACAGAAGACCAGAATAGACTAATTACTACCAACAAAACCAAATCAGTAATCAAAATATTCCTAGCAAACAAAAGTCCTTGACTGGATGTCTTCACAGGTGAGTTTTCTTTAACATTCAAAGGACAACTAACGCCTATCATTCTCAAACTATTCCAGAAATAGTTAAGAGGAGAAAATGCTCCCAAGTTCATTTTATGAGGTCACCATTATTTCAATTCCTAAAGCAAAGACACTACAAAGAAGAAAATTATAGGCCAAAATCCTGATGAACATAGATACAGAAATCCTCAACAAAACATTGGGATACTGAATTCAAAAATACATTGAAAAGATCATACACCATGATCAAGTGGCATTTATTTTTGGAATGCAAAGAAGGTGCAATATCCACAAATCAATTAATGTGATACAGCACAAATAAAAGGAAGGATAAAAGTCATATGAGCCAATCAATAGATACTGGAAAAAAGCATTTGACAATATCTAGTACCCATTTATGATAAAAACTCTCAGAGCGCAAAGTGGGAATAGAGAGAGCATACCTCAACATAGTAAAAGCTATTTATGACAAAACTACTGATAATATTATATTCAGTGGAGAAAAACTAAAAGCATGTTACTTAAATTAGGAACAAGACAGGGATGTCCACTTTCACCACTCTTACTCAACATAGTACTGGAAGTCCTAGCCTCAACAATCAGACAAAAATAAAAAAAAAAAATAAAAACAAAAACAAAAGTAAATACGTAAAAGGCTTCAGTATTGGAAAGGAAGAGGAAAAATGTCATTATTTTCAGGTGACATGATATTTATATATAGAGAACCCTAAAGATCTTACAAAAAAACTACTAGAACTGATAAACAAAATTCAGAAAAGCAGCAGGATATAAAACTAATATTCAGATATTGGCTGCATTTTTATATACCAATAATGAACTATCAAAAAGGAATGAAGAAAGTGATCTTATTACAATTGTACAAAGTATACCTAGGAATAAATAACCAAGAGGTAAATATCTTGGACTTGGAAAATTTTAAGTCATTGAAAAAACAAATTAAGAAGATACAAAAAATGGAAGTTTATATTGTGCTATAGATAGGAAGAAGTAACATCTTTTTAAATGTCCATACTACTCAAAGGAATTTATAGTTAGATTCAGTGTAGTTCATAACAAAATCCCAATGGCATTTTTTACAGAACTAGAACAAATAATCCTAAAATTTATATGGAACTACAAAAGACTCTGAATAGCTACAGCAATCTTGTTTTTTTAAAAAAAGTTGGAGGTATTATACTACCTAGTATAAAACTATATTACAAGGCTATCGTAATCAAAATAGCATGTTACTGGCATAAAAACAGAGACATAGAAATCCATGGAACAAAACAGAGACCCCAGAAATAAACCCATGCATATACGGTCAATTAATATATGACAAAGGAGGCAACAACATATATTGAGGTAAATACAGTCTATTCAATAAATGGGGTTGGGAAAGATGGACAAATATGTGCAAAAAAATGAAAGTAGGCCACATTCTTACACCATATACAAGAATAAACTCAAAAATGGATTAAAGATCTAAATGTAAGAACCCAAACCATAAAGCTCCTAGAAGAAAAGAGAGGCAGTAAACTCTCTGACATTTCTCTTAGGAATATTTTTTTTCTGACATATCTCCTCAGTCAAGGGAAAGAAATGAAAAAATAAATAGGACTACATCAAACTAAAAAGTTTTTGCACAGTGAAGAAAAGCATCAACAAAATGAAAAGGCAATGTACTGAATGGGAGAAAATATTGCCAGTGATATCCAATAAGCAATTAATATATAAAATTTATAAAGAACTCATATGACTCAACACCAAATAAACAAAGAATCCAATAAAAATATGGGCAGAGGACCTGAATAGACAGTTCTCTAAAGAGGACATACAGATGGCTAATAGGCATATGAAAAGATGCTCAACATGACTAATAATTAGAGAAATGCAAATTAAAACCACAATGAGATATCCCCTCACTCCTGTCAGAATGGGTATGACCAATAAGTCAACAAACAACTGGTGGTGGTGAGGATGCAGAGAAAAGTGAACCCTCATGCACTGTTGGTAAGATTACATTTGGTGCAGCTACTGTGGAAAACAGTATGGAGGTTCCTCAAAAAATTAAAAATAAAATTACTTTATGACTCAGCAGTTCTAGTTCTGGATATATATCTGAAAAAATCCAAAACACTAATTCAAAATAATATATGTACCCTTATGTACTTTGCAGCATTATTTATAATGGCCAAGATATGGAAGCAATCCAAAGAGTCATCCATAGGAGTGGATGAAAAAGCTGTGGTACATATATACAAAGGAATATTACTTGGCCATAAAAAGAATGAAATCTTACATTTTCTACAAAATGGATGGACTTATAGTATATGATACTTGGTGTCAGACACCAATATGTCAGACAGTGCTTACTGGTACGGCTCAGTGGATTAGTCATCCTTCTGCAAACTGAAAGGTCGCTGGTGCAATTCCTGGTCAGGACACATGCCTGGGTTGCAGGCCATGTCCCTGGTTGGGGGCATGTTAGAGGCAGCTGATTGTGTCTCTCTTCCTTCCTTATCCTCTCTCTAAAAATAAATAAAATTTTTTTAAAAAAGGAATGTCAGACAGATAGAGATACATACCATATGACTTCACTTATATGTGGAATCTAAAGAACAAAATAAGTGAAAAAACAAAACAGACATAGACTCATATATAGAGAACAAACTGAGGGTTTGCCAGATGGAAGGGGGTTGGGGAGATGGGTAAAAAAGGTGAAGGGATTAAGGAATACAAATTGGTAGGTATAAAATAATCACAGAATTATAAAGTACAGCATAGGGACCTGGCTGGTGTGGCTCAGTGGATTGAATACTGGCCTGTGAACCAAAAGGTTACCGGTTTGATCCCTGGTCAGGGCATATGCCTGGGTTACAGGCCTGGTCCCCAGATGGGGGCATGTGAGAGGCAACCCAGTCAAGTATCTCTCACACATTGATGTTTCTTTCCCTCTCTTTCTCCCTCCCTTCCCATCTCTCTAAAAATAAATAAATAAAATCTTTTAAAAAAAGTACAGCATAGGAAATATAGTCAATAATATTATGATAACTATTTATAGTGGTAGGTGGGAACTAGAATATTGGGATGATCACTTTGTAAATTATTCACTATATGAATGTCCAACAATTATTCTGCATACCTGAAACTTATATAAATGTTATTGATATTTATATAGATACAATAAATATAATAATATAATATTTGTTATATATCAATAATATAATAAATATAATATTTGTGTTTATATAAGTATAAATATTATATGTATAATATAGAAATATGGTAATTATAAAATAAAATTTTAAAATGCACGGCAGACTTCTCTCATGAATCCTGGTAGAGTAATGGCCTCAACTGTGTGAGGATACCCTGGACTTTCTCCCTGTATAAATATTCAATGACCTATATTCTTCTTTCATTTATAAAGAATTTTTTTCAAATCATGTTTTATGTTCAGATTTAAAAATGGGATATTAAATATGTGCTTATATCTTGATAAATTATTTGCCTTTTATGGTATGGTATCTTTTGCCTGTTTTTATGTACAGGGGTGGTCAAAAGTAGGTTTACAGTTGGCTGTATGGAAAAAGATATCCAAGTTATGATTATTACAATAACTTTACTAATTCAAAAGAATGCCACTCACAGCCCTGACTGGTGTGGCTCAATTGGTTGGGCGTCATCCCACAAAGGGAAGGGTCACAATGGATTCCCAGCCAGAGTAGATCCTGGGTTGTAGGCCGGGACCCCCATTGGGGGAGTGCAGGAGGCAACCAATTGATGTTTCTCTCACCCATCAATGTTTCTCTCCATCTTTCTCCCTCCCTTCCTCTCTCTCTAAAAATAAATAAATAAAATCTTTAAGAAAAGAATGTCACTCACAGCTGTAAACTCATTTTGCTCACTTCTATATGTTTTGTAATACGAATATAAAACAAGTTCATCAGCTTCCTGTGGTAGGGTGAGTGGAAGGGGCAGCAGGTGCCATGTCCAGCTGCAAAGGTGGCAAGAAGCCCCTGAAAGAGCCCAAGAAGCAGACCAAGGAGATGGATGAGATAAGGCATTCAAGCAGAAGCAAAAAGAGGAGAAGAAACCTGAGAGGCTAAAAGCAAAGGCTTGAGGAAGGACCCCCTGGCCACCAGTGGAATTGAGATGTCTGGCAAGAAGTGAGCTGTTGGCTGTGCTTGGGGCAATGGTGATCCTTGATTCCATCTGCGTTTTAGCTTCTGGATTCCCTATCATAAAGTCTGTTTCCATCTATAGCTAGAATGAAGTGTTGCCTTGGAGCCGTTTATACATTTAAGAATAAACTTTTCCAAAAATTATAATAATCATGCAGTGGCTCATTTCTTTAGTTCAGCCATTTTAACTTTAGTTAGCTGTAAAGTCAGAGTAAACTCAGTCCAGAATCCTGTCAGAGTGTGTTCTTCAGTCTTTGTTCTTTCCTAAATTCTTTCTGTACCACCTGAAATTAACAAATCATTTGAAAAAAAGAAGTTTAGTATACCTAACTTTTCTAATTTAAATTTATCCATTTTAGTCATTTCAATTCCTCTCGTTTATTTAAATTACAAAGTAATCTATAACATGTACAATATTTCTGTAGAAAGTGCTACGTTTTTATTGTTTTTACCCTACCAACTTATCTAACAATAGTATAGAACTGCACTGTCTAACTTGGTAGCTACCAGCCACTTGTGGCTATTACCCATTGAAATGCAGCTAAGTCCAAGTTAAGATTTACTGTAAATATAAAATATCCACTGGATTTCAAAGACAAAATAAAACATGTAGACTGTCCCAAAGATTTGTGTATTGATTACCTTGAAATGATGTTATTTTGGGTATATTAGATTAAAAGTATATTTAGTCAATCTCACCTATTCCTTTTACTTTTTTAAGTACTTTAAAATGTGGTTACTAGAAAAATTTAAATCACAGAAGTGGCTTGCATTATATTTCTATTGCACTGCATAGAACTTGCTGGCTAATGGGTAAATTGGCAGAGGTCACAAGACCTGCTTACTGGCCTAATATCCAGCCCTTGTGCATCATACATTGCCAGGGTAGGTCAGCCAATATAACCATGAAAGATAATAAAGTGAAAAGCCACCGGTTGCCAATGTTTATTAATAGGAAGATACAGTGATGTACTGTATAGTTTTCAGTGAAAGGATTAGGGGGGTTAGTCTTCATATTAGCAGGTAAACTGCTTGTTCTCATTCACTGGAATAGTCAGAAGGAACTTTATTTCATCAGATGATACAGTAACACACTGTGAACAATGAAATGAAATGTAATGTTCATCTCTGTTGTATTTTCCTTTCCCAGAGAAAGATGGAGCAAAGTGGTATAGATTTTTCCTGACAGGAATTCTGTTAAAAGCATCAATGGCACTCAAAATATTCCATGAATTTCAGTAATAAGTCAGTACATTTGGTATCAGTCAACTGATAATGCATGAAGCTAAACATATTTCCTAGGCTTTATAGCAATTGTATCTTACATAGAGTAAGCATTCAGTAAATACATATGGATTTGATTTTTGTTTTGATGCTGGTTGGCAAGTTTCTAGAAACTAAAGCAAAAAGCACTGATAATGTGATGTACATCCAAGTAATGATATATTGATACTTAATATGGGCTATGCTGAAAAGATAATAATCTACCCATGGGCCAGGAGCTAGCCACAGCAAAAAATGCACATTCCATTTGTTTTTACATCATTTTGTTTTAGGAAAGAGCATCTTATATGCAGGGGTGGGCAAAAATAGGTTTACAGTTGTTTGTATGGAAGATAACACAATAATAAATAATAATACAAGAATAAACTCTGTGTTTTGTATACCGACAGCTATAAACCTGCTTTTGCCCCACTGTGTACGTGTACTCACACATACACACTCATACACATATACATATAAGCATACATAGAAAACACTGATATGTAATAATAGTTTATGGTACTGTCACAGCTTCCTTAAGCTCGTGCATATCTTTGAGGAAAGTATTGATCTCATTTTACAGAATACAAACATTTATTGAACATTTACACTAAACCAGTCACTGTACTAAATTTTTACATGCATGGCACTACTGAGTGTTCTCAGCAGCCTTGTGAAGTACATATTTCTATTATGTATAAATTATAAATAAAGAAATGAGGGTCAAAGCAGTGCATTAAATACCCAGTGTGACAGTAAGTGGCAAAGTTTTAATTCCAAACCGTGCAAAGGGACTCCAGAGTCCCTGGTACTCTTCCTTTACTCACATAACTATTTTCTAGGCAGACCAGACCAGTGGAAGAGAAGCAGAATCTTAAGAAGGAGAGAGAAAGAAAAGGTAAGAAAGCTATACAGTGAATCACTAATTCAAAGAAGCTTGTTAGAAAGCTGGAGTCTGAAACAGTCAGTGGGATAAAGAGCCAGTACACTCAAAGAATGGGTTAACTTTTAATGAACATGTAAGCGCTAAGCTTAGTGCCAAGTATTTTATATGCACCATTTTAGCTGACTTAATTTTCACAGGAATAATAAAACAAGTACTATAATCTCCATTTTAGAGATGAGGAAACTGGCATGGAGAGTTCAAATATCTTTACCATGTTCATGTAGCTGGTAAATGGAGAATCTGATATTCAAATCCAAGCTTTGTGGTTCTTGGGTCTACGCTTTCACCTATGAGACTATTCTACTAGCCACTCTCATCAGAACATAATTCAGCCTATTTTTAGAATAAATACATGTGTAACTCTGTGGCCTTTAGAATGAATTTTTATTCCTTCACTGTGTGTGTAAAGTGGTTTGTGCTGGCAGACCAAGATACTGTCTTATCTTCTACAAAAAAAGAAAGTTCCTCCTAATAAAACCTGTCATTCTCAAAAAGCATTAAGAAAAAATGAGGCAAGAAGCATTTCCTAGATAAT
Source organism: Anoura caudifer (assembly GCA_004027475.1). Taxonomy (NCBI): domain Eukaryota; kingdom Metazoa; phylum Chordata; class Mammalia; order Chiroptera; family Phyllostomidae; genus Anoura; species Anoura caudifer. Next base: position 187,957 of record PVKU01000504.1, read on the forward strand.
TCAACCATCATTATGCCATAGACAAATCATCAAGTTATATGCCGTCCCACATAATCTAGCTTCCTTGTATTTACATTAAGGCCATGTGAGTAGTTCTTGCCAGTGGGCTCTAGGGATAAGTGTAGTGTATTTATTACAATATATGTGGGCTGAGGTGGTAAAAATTTCAAGCGTGACTCTTCAAGGGAGCTATCTCCTTTCTGTGGTTACTGCATAGGCTCCATCTTCCAGGTGGTGTGGCTAGAAAATGGCTAGAAATCGGTACTCTGACAACTTATGTTTTTGAGCAAATGTGTAGAGTATAGTTTCTTCTGACTCATATTAGATATGTAGCATGGAAAGAAATAAACCTTTATTGTGACAAATCATTGAGAATTGAGGTTTTTTGGAACTGTACCATAACCCAGCCTATTCTGCCTAAATAGTCTCTCTACCAGGTTACCTTCAGGGCATGTCAGCAGTCTGCTTGACTTTGTATCATGCCAAACCACAGGGAGATTAAAAATAGATGCAAAGACTGGAATCTGCTCTTACATGATTTTCAGACTCCTTTGCCTGGATTTATTCTCTCCCTTGATGCAGTTTAGAATTACCAGGGCTTTGCAGGCATTCTCTATTTCCACCGTTTTTTAACGAACAACAGAAGCAAAAATAATGGCAGCAAAACTGAACATTCCATCGCTTTGGCTGGTGTGACTCAGTGGTTGAGTGCTGGCCTGTGAATCAAAGGGTCACCAGTTTGATTCCCAGTCAGGGCACATGCCTGGGTTGTGGGCCAGGTCTCCAGTAGGGGTGGGTGCTTGAGAGGCAACCACACATTGATGTTTCTCTCCCTCTCTTTCTCCCTCCTTTCTCCTCTCTCTGAATATAAATAAATAAAATCTTTAAAAGGCTAAACATTCCAGAAAATTATAAAGAAAACCACCAGCTGATTTCATAGCTGCTCTGCTTGTCCTAAATGGCTAGGGTAATAATCACTGGGACCTAGAATTTTGCCTGAGAAAAGAATAACTTACGTTATGAAGATCTAATCCTGTGTCTAACAATAAGAAATATAGGGAGATGGTTGAGAGACCAGGTTGATGGTGTGAGTCTTCATAAATATTGGCAATTTCTAGAGAGCTTCCCTTTCTTTCTCTGATTGGCCATTGACCCTGTTTGAATCACCTCGTATTAGACCACATACTTTTGTTTCTGGCCCTTTGCCCTCTTGACATATACCTGCCACATTTTATGGAACACACCAAGGCACATCATAATTACATTACCCAAGATTAAAATGAAGGAGAGAATTCTAGAAGCAGCAAGGGATAAGGGGACAGTCACCTACAAAGAAGTTCCCATCAGACTGTCAGCTGATTTCTCAAAAGAGCCCTTCCAGGCAACAAGGGGCTGGAAAGAAGTATTCCAAGTCATAAAAGTCAAGGACCTACATCCAAGATTGCTCTATCCAGCGAAGCTGTCATTTAGAATGGAAGGGAAGATAAAGTGCTTCTCAGATAAGGTCAAGTTAAAGGAGTTCATCATTACCAAGCCCTTATTATATAAAATGTTAAAAGGACTTATCTAAGAAAAAGAGGATAAAAAATATGACACTGAAAAGACAGCAAACTCACAGATATTAACAACCACACCTAAAACAAAAGCAAACTAAGCAAATAATAGAACAGGAACAGAAACACAGAAATGGAGATCATATGGAGAGTTAGCAACAGGGGAATGGGAGGAGGAGAGCGGGGGAAAAGGTACAGAGAATACGTAGCATAGACAGTAGGTAGAAAATAGACAGAGGGAGGGCAAGAATAGTGTGGGAAATGTAGAAGCTAAAGAACTTATGACACATGGACATGAACTAAAGGGGGGGAATGTGGGTGGGACGGAGTGTGCAGTGTGGAGGGGAATGATAGGGGAGAAATGGGACAACTGTAATAGCATAATCAATAAAATATATTAAAAATCTAAACAGAGATTGGAGATAAGTTGAATGAGAGTCATAAAAATTTAAAGGAAACAAAAGATTGATTGATTTAATTCTACTTTGCATTGAGAGTTATTTATTTCACATTTCAAAAATTACTTTAACCTTTATTATCAGAGTTTACTTTTAATCAATGCTTAGAACAGATTTTTTTTTTTTTTTTAAGTAGCAGGACAGACATCACTATTACAATAAGGCAGGGAGTTAAACCACAGTTACCTACAGTTACAATGAGTGACAGAATTTTGACTCTTATCTTGATTTTTTACAAAAACATGGAATTTAAAGCATTCTATTTTAGGTGTCTCTAGAGTTAACTTTTAGCACAGAGAAAAGGTAGCGATTTCTGGAGCCCAATGTAACAGAGACTGCTAGTTGTCCCCTGATACCTATTCTTCTTTTCTCCCATAGGAGTAGAATTCTTAGATGACCATATGTCTGCCCAAAACAAAGAGTAAAATGTCCCCACCTTCCTTCTTCCCAGGAATGGCCATGATTTGAACAAAAAGATATAACTAAAATCTGTGGCAGCTTTTAGACACTTTGGGAGATAGGTAGCAAGCAACTTTTACCTTTTTCTTCTTTTTTAAAAATTATTCTTTTATTTATTTAAATTGTTGTTCTTGTACAGTTTTCTGTCTTTTACTCCCAACCCAGCCCTCTGCCCCAGCCCTCCCCACCTCCTTCCCATTTCCATCCCCCTAGTTTTTATCCATGTGTCCTTTATACTTGTTCCTGTAAACCCTTCCTCTTTTCCTCTGAAATTCCCTCCCCTCTCCCCTCTGGTGACTGTCAACCTGTTCTCAATTTCAGTGTCTTTGGTTATATTTTGCTTGTTTGTTTGTTTTAGGTTCCTGTTAAAGGTGAGATCATATGGTATTTGTCTTTCACTGCCTGGCTTATTTCACTCAGCATGATGCTCTCCAGTTCCATCCATGATGTTGCAAAGGGTAGGAGCTCCTTCTTTCTTTCTGCTGCATAGAATTCCATTGTGTAAATGTACCATAGTTTTTTTGAGCCATTCATTTACTGATGGGCACCTTGGTTGCTTCCAACACTTGGCTATTGTAAATTGTGCTGCTATGAACATAGGGGTGTATAGGTTCTTTTGGACTGGTGTTTCAGGGTTCTTAGGATAAAATCCTAGCAGTGGAATTGCTGGGTCAAAAGGCAGATCCATTTTTAGTTTTCTTAGACAATTCCATACTGCTTTCCATAGTGGCTGTACCAGTCTGCAGTCCCACCAACTGCACTAGGGTCCCCCTTTCTCCACAACTTCTCCTACAGTTGTTGTTTGTTGCTTTGTTTATGATGGCCATTCTGACTGGTGTGAAGTGGTATCTCATTGTGGTTTTGATTTGCATCTCTCTGATAGCTAGTGATATTGAGCATCTTTTCATGTGTCTCTGGATCCTCTGCATGTCCTCCTTGGAGAAGTGTCTGTTCAAGTCCTTTGCCCATTTTTTAATTGGGTTTCTTGTCTTCTTAGAGTGGAGTTGTGTAAGTTCTTTATATGTTTTGGAGATTAAACCCTTGTCTGAGGTATCATTGGCAAATATGTTTTCCCATACAGTCGGTTCTCTTTTTATTTTAATACTGTTTTCTTTAGCTGTTCAGAACCTTTTTATCTTGATGAGATCCCATTTGTTTATTCTTTCCTTTATGTCCATTGCTTTAGAGGACATATCCTCTAAAAGTTGCTGTGTGAAATATCTGAGATTTCCCTGCCTATGTTCTCTTCTAGGACTTTAATGGTGTCATGGCTTATATTTAAATCTTTTATCCACTTTGAATTTATTTTTGTGTATGGTGTAAGTTGGTGCTCGAGTTTCATTTTTTTTGCATGTAGCTGTCCATTCTCCCAGCTCCACTTGTTGAAGAGGCTATTTTTACTCCATTTTATGTTGCTGCCCCCTTTGTCGAATATTAATTGGTGGTAGAGACTTGGGTTTATTTCTGGACTCTCTGTTCTGTTCCACTGGTCCATGTGCCTGTTTTTATGCCAGTACCAGGCTGTTTTGATTACAGTGGCCTTGTAATACAGTTTGGTATCAGGTATTGTGATCTCTCCTACTTTGCTCTTCTTTCTCAAAATTGCTGCAGCTATTTGGGGTTGTTTATGGTTCCATATAAATTTTTGAAGTGTTTGTTCTATGTCTGTGAAATATGCCATTGGTACTTTAATAGGTATTGCATTGAATTTGTAAATTGCTTTGGGTAGTATGGACATTTTGATGATGTTAATTCTTCCAATCCACGAACAAAGTATATGTTTCCATTTGTTTGTGTCTTCCTTGATTTCTTTCTTTAGTGTTGTGTAGTTTTCTGCATACAGGTCTTTTACCTCCTTGGTTAGGTTTATTCCTAGATATTTTATTTTTCTTTTTGCTACATCAAATGAGATTTTTTCTTGATTTCTGCTTCTGCTGTTTCATTGTTGGTATACAAAAATGCCTTTGATTTCTGGATATTGACTTTGTATCCTTCTGTTTGGCCAAATTAGGTCAAGCAGTTTTTCTGGCTGAGTCTATACAATTTTCTATGTACAGTATCATGTCATCTGCAAACAATGATAGTTTTGTTTCCTCCTTTCCGTTTTGGATGCCTTTTATTTTCTTTTCTTGTATAATCACTGTGGCTAAGACTTCTAATACTATATTGAATAGAAGTGGTGAAAGTGGACATCCTTGTCTTGTTCTGATCTTAGTGGAAAAGATTTTAGTTTTTGCCCATTGAGTATGATGTTGGCTGTAGGCCTCTCATATATTGCCTTTATTATGTTGAGGAATGCTCCCTCTATTCCCACTTTGCTGAGTGTTTTTTATCATAAATGGGTATTGTACGTTATCAAATGCTTTTTCTGCATCTATTGATATGATCATGTGATTTTTGTCTTTGCTTTTGTTTATGTGATGTATTACATTTACTGACTTGCAAATATTGACCCATCCTTGCATCCCAGGGATGAATCCCACTTGGTCATGGTATATGATCTTTTTCATGTATTGTTGAATGCGGTTTGCCAATATTTTGTTGAGGATTTTAGCATCTATGTTCATCAGCGATATTGGCCTGAAGTTTTCTTTCTTTGTTGTGTCTTTATCTGGTTTTGGGATTAGGATGATGCTGGCTTCATAGAAAGAGTTTGGGAGTCTTTCTTCATTTTGGATTTTTTTTTCTTCTTTATCCTTCCACCATTCCACTCCTTGTCATGAGGCTTTTTGGGGCAAAGGTGGGAAGGCTGTGCTCTTGAGTTGGTGATGCAGTGACCTGGAAAGCACATGAGCTGCTGAGGGCTTTGCAGATCAGAGCTGCCAGTCCAGCCCCATACTGTGTAACTTTAGAATTTCACTTGAAAGGGAAAACAATCTCTATGTTGTTTAAGCCACTGATATTTTGGGTCCTCATTACTTGAAGCTGAATGAATTTAACCAGTAAATATGGTCAAAGAGTTATCTCAGGGCAGAGCCCAGATTCTTAGGTCAAATGCTTGGGAGAACTAGCTTTTATAGAGTCTGTGGAAGGCAGAGGATGCCTATAGTAACTTAAGATGAACCTGAGATTAAGCTTTGCACTAGATCAGGGAAATATCAAAACTGGGGAAATTGCCATTTTATAGCTGCATGTTTTCATCTTCTAAACTATGGAGATTTTAATCATCTTTTGTGCAGAAACTTTTAGTTAGACAAACACATATGTGACATGAAGAATTTTCTGTCTTCATTCTTTTCTTTCTTGGTGCTTGTGGGAAAGGGGTCTTTTGGTATAATGTATCAATGTGATGCTATTAAAGACAAAAAGGAATGTTTGACTTAGAGATGCTCAGCTATGAAGAATTTGAAAATTTATTTCATTCTACAACTATGGAGGGGCCAGAAATAAAGGTATGTATGGCCTTGTTTTTGGAGAGAGCATGAAAACCAGCAGCCAGGAGCAGAAGTGAGGAAATAAGAGAATCTAGAGGGAGATCTAGGAGAGAGATGATTCCCAGATACTCATATGAGGCTGACTCTGTATGGATCAAAAGGGATCAGGGTAAGAGAAGAGATATTTACATGCCCCTCTATGAGTAGTCCTCAGGGAATAATAAGATGTTTATTTCTAATATGTTTATTCGCCTTTATGTCTGTCCAATGCTGTGGACCATAGAAGAAGGGGTTACATAAAGCCAAACATTTCTTATCAAATGGACATGTTTGTGGAGGGGAACCGATTGGAAGGACTATGCCATGTTGGTAAGATGAGAATTTGGGGAAATATATTTTTAGTAACTAGTTTTAGACTATCCTGAGGAGAAAGAACTTGCATATTTTTGTTGCATAGTTGACAACTTTGGAGAAAGGTGTGTGGGTTCTTGTTTGGGGACCTGCTCCAGGAAAATGAAAGAAGTGTTTTCTTTGGAGTTCAAGTAACAAAATGAGGCACAGAGTTCGAGGGAGAGGAACACTTTCTTACCTCAGCTGGAAAGCCAGTGTCCCTCTCCTTCCCATCTCAGCAGTTTTCAGCAGCAGTATCCTTGGCAGAAACTTTGGCATGGTGTGCCTGGCATCATCCACAGTGGGCACTGCCCTCAAGTCCTGGACAGGGAGAGCCAGAGTGTGAGAGAAGACATGGCAGAATGAAACTAGGTAAAGAATGAAACTGAACAGCTGGTTTGTGGGCATATGTGGAAGCTCTTTGTGGACATCCTAAATGTTGGGGACACTGGGGGCAGCAGGATTCTCCCTGAGATGGTGGGAATGGGGAGGGGCTAAAGGTCATCAATATTTGGATATATGGTGAATCATAAGGTAGCAGAATGGGGATTCGTCAAAACAGTGGGCTGAAGATTTTTTAAAGAGAAAGAGTCAATACATAGCCCAGAGAAAAGTGAGGACACAATGTCTAGTAAGAGCTCGGGTGTGAGTAACTTCAAAGGGACACATGGGGGATGGATATAGTTGACAACTGTATAGTAGAAATTGTGATTTTATATAGTATTCTGTAGTCTCAGGATTACATTAGTAAAACTGAATTCTGTTGTGGCCTGTATCAGAGGTTAGCAAACTTTTCTGATAAGGGACAGGTAGTGCCACCTAACCAACCTAACGAATTAACCCTAAGCTTTCTTCACAAATCAGAATGCTGGGGAAACTCTGAAAGGGTTATTATTTTTAAAAAACAAAAAGAAACCACTACAGTCAACAGAGAATCTTCTTACTCAGATTTTAAACTGTGAGATGGGATTTTTGTAGCAAAAAAAAAAGTCTCCCCTTTGGCATTTCCAGTGTTTTTATTCAGTACCAATTCTTTTTCCATTCTCAAACCAGTAAATTTCATCCAATGTACTAATAAAAGCAGTTTCAGTTAAATACTCCTACTTCTGAGCAATTTCTCTTGATGTGACATTTCTGCAGACATTACTATTTTAAAAGGTACAAGCCTGAAAGAATAGTTTAAAAAAAAAGTGCTTTTGTGTGGGTTGGCACACTAAAGGATTTTTTTTTTTCAAATTGGTCATAGAGGTTTTGAAATGGGTGGAAAGAGTGTATATTATAGTCTTGTGCACCATTTTAGAAGATGACAGGCAGCTTCATTTTAATAAAGTTTTGACCCAAGAATTGTCAAAGACATAAAAGCCCATTTGATTTGTAACTTGAACAGATAGGATATGAGGTAATCTAGAGAGTGTTCACAGCATTGGAAACTTGCAGTTTTCATTTGTGCAAACTTCTACCGCAGCACTCTTCAGGAATACTGAAATAGACTCAACTTTCAAACAAGTGGTTCTTTGAAAATCCTTATTGTTCCCCAGGAACCTTTCCAGTTCCATATTGGAGAGACTCATACTTGATAACAAATGTCTCTTACTAGGAAAATGTAGTAATAGTAAATACCAGCTTGCAAAGGATTTTCTTGTGGTTTTTGCTACAGTGGCAAAAGGCATAGTAGAGGCTGAAAACAATCAATGAATATACTGAAGTAAATCAGTATTCTGTAGTGTTAGTATTATACTAGTAAAACTTAACTTTCTCGTGGTCTATGTCAGAGGTTAGCAAATGTTTCTGAAAAGGGACAGATAGTAAATATTTTAGGCTTTGTGGGTTTTTTAGTCCATTTGGGCTGCTATAACAAAATATGACCGAGTAAGTAGCTTATAAACAACAAACTTATTTCTCACAGTTCTGGGAGGCCAGAAGTCTAAGACCAAGGCATTGGCACATTGTCTGGTGAGAACCCACTTCCTGAGTCATAGATGGCCATCTTATTGTGTCCTCACATGGATCATAGGGTAGGGGAGCTCTGTGGGGTCACTTTTATAAAAGCACTAATCCCATTCGTAAGGGTTCCACCCTCATGATCTAAGCTCCTCCCAAAGTCCCCACCTCTATATACCAACACATTGGGGATTAGGCTTTAGCATATGAATTTTTGCAGGGACTAGTATAAATGCCAGATAACCAATTTAGTGGATTAGCCCTAAACGAACCCACAAATGTTCAGTCTGTGGCAGTGAGCCATATTGTCCCTATTGAAATGTTGCAGCTCTACCCCGTAGTGAGGATGCAACCATAGATGATACATAAATGAATAGGCGTGTCTATGTTCTAAAATTCTAGTGAAACTTTATTTTTGAAAACTGGCAGTAGGTCAGGTTTGGCCTGTGGGCTGCAGTTTGTAGATTCCTGTTCTCTATTGTCTGAGTTGAACTGTATAGTAATGAAGAGCAACTAACAGTGAATGATTCTCAAACATGGTCTCAGGGACAGCAGTATCTGGGGACTCGTTAGAAATGCACAACATTATCCCTCATTCTTGACATATAAATCAGAAATTCTAGGGCATGGGGCCCAGCAGCATGTGATTTAAGAAGCCCTTCATTAAATTCCTTCTTTTTGTGATTACCTCCTCAACTAGAATACTAAGGGGGGAGGAATCTGCCTATGCTCTTTTAATGAGCTTTTGGAGGAGGAGATATTATATATTGTTTGTTAAAATGTATTGAAATAAAGAATCATTACATTTAAAAAGAAGCCCTTCAGGTGATTCTGATGCATGCTTGTTTGAGAACCACTGTTGTGGGTAGAGCTTTTGTACTTGACAGGAACAGAAATCTACCCAAGGTCATTCAAATAAACACCTTACTGAAGCTGCTGCATCAGGCAATCTCCAATATCTTGGTGTCTTACATCAGAAGTTTATTTTTTGCTTCTGTAGCAGGTCCTTGTGGGTAGGTGGCCTCTGTGTTGTGGCTTCGCTGCCTGGAACTCTTGGCTCTAAAGTTGTTGCCATAGAGGAAGAGATAGCTGGAGGATTGGGTTTTGCACAGTGTTTCTAAGTGCCAGGGTTGAAAGTGGCCAGTATCAGTGCTTCTTGAACTTTACTGTGCATCAGAATCACCTGGGATCTTGATACAATGAAGATTTTGGCTCAGGAGGTCACAGGTGGAGGCTGGGATTCTGCATTTCTAACAAACTCCAATGTGATGGTGATGCCACTATCCTGCAGACCACGTGTTGAGAACATAGGGCTCACCTCCCTTCAAGGCACATCCCATTCATCTGAATCTCTCACTTGGCCCCAACAGAGGCGTTGTGTGCCCAGGAAGAGGCATTATTTCTGCTGTATGAGCCTGTAATAAGCAACCCCATGGAGTCAGGGCTAGAAATGATCTCTGAGGCTGCATAGTCACCATGGTAGGCTAATAATGCTACCATCCCCCTCCCCCAAATGTCTACATCCTAATTCCCTTAGCTTGCTGCATTACCTTATATGACAAGAGGGACACTGAAGCTTTAATTAAGGATCTTGAGATGGAGGGATTATCCTGAATTACTTGGATGGGTCCAATGTAAATACCAGGGTCCTAATAAAGGGAAGCAAAAGTTTTATAATAGGGACATAGAAGAGAAGGCTACATGACAACAGAAGTAGAAGGAGAGAAAATATATTGCAAGATGAAGTCTCAGAAGTAAATAGCGTATCAGTTTGGCAACTTAGGAGGTGTGAAAATGTTATATATAATTCTTTATCTGCATCTCTGATTCTTAGCTCAGATTCCTAGAGGTAGGATTGTGGGGAGATTATATATACATGTTTGGTGAGGGAGGCTTCACGTAGACTGGCTCAGATTGACTGGAGCTTTTAAGTTCTATTGGTGTAGGCTCCCAGCCATCTTGGTGGCTGCTCTTGGTTAGGGACCATCTTGCACCTAAGGCAGGAAGATTGTGGCTGCAAAGAAGATGAAAAAGTTGCTGGAATTGATCAACTGTTTATGAAGAGTGGAAAGTACATGCTGGGGTACAAGCAGACTCTAAAGATGATCAGACAAGACAAAGCAAAACTGGTCATCCTCATCAACAACTTTCCAGCCTTGAGGAAATCTGAAATTGAGCACTATGCCATGTTGGTCAAAATGGGTGCCCATCACTACAGTAGCAATAATATTGTATTGGGCACAGTGTGTGGAAAATACTACAGGGTATGCACACTAGCTATCATTGATACAGGTGATTTTGATATCATTGGAGACATGCCAAAACAGACTGGTGAAAAGTAAATCATGCAAAATTTCTCTTTAATAAAACTGGCTGGAGCTTGGTTTTAAAAAACATTCCATGTGGCCTGAAGAAGCAGTTCTGTTTCTTTCTGCATTATGGCTTTTAGGGAGCAGGGCCTTGGTTCTTCCTCTGCTGAAAACAGGTCTAGGGAGGAAGGACCAAGGGGAAGCTAGTCCTAAGTTGTTAACATACAGTGGGGAAATGGCTGATGTCACCTCTGAGGTGCTGCCCATTTAGTCTGGACACAATCATGGGAATGTGGTTAAATGTACACATCTTGTCATGAAAGCTACTGGGCTTTATCCCTTTGCATGTAATGGCATCCATGTATTAGACTGCTGACACTTTGAGACTTGGGCCATTGATTTAGTGCAGAGTATTGCAATACAGGAACTCCAAAGTGGGGAGCTGCTTAAGTGTTCATGATATCCCCCCCAACAAAAATCCCCCAGAAGACTAGTAGATGTTGACACACCATTTATTACTCATGTTATAGTGCATCAATGATGACAGGTGGGTTCCAGTATGAGGCTCGTTATAAGGGGTCCCAGACAAAGAAGGCACATTTCCTACATGTGATTCTAACTAAACTATATTACCTCAATGTGTGCATTCAGAAAGAAAAGGTTAAAAGAATCACAGGATCAGAAGCTGCTCCCAAAAAGAGATAAGGAGGGAGTTGGAATCCATTGTTTTGGGAAACAATACACATTCCCTCTGGCCAGAGACCCTCTGACTAGCCCTCAGTCATGGGAGGAGGAAAGGCCATGTGTAGTGACTCCACAAGTATTCATTTGTATCAGAGCAAATCAGTTATAATTCAACTAGCTTACCTGTGCAAGGATAAGATGGGTAATACTAGGTTCCTGCCCTTGGGGATCTTACAGTCTATCAAGTTGGACAAATACATGGGTAATAGGCTATAATACAATATGATTTGGGCTACATTATGTTCCAATAAGATCACAGAAAAGGTAGCAACTAGTTCCAACAAGACTCACAGGAGCCTTCACAGGTATTCACAGAGATTTTCCAAATACAGGAGAATACATGTTGTGGGAGACTAGAAAGTGGAAATGAAATGTGGTAATCAGGAATATCATAGAGCAAAAAGATGGTAAAAAATGAAGTTGGAATGCCTTAAAAGCCCAATTTCCTGATATCAAAATTTGCCAAGATCAACTCTGTTTCTTTAGGAGGTTCTTAAGATCTATAACTGTAATTTTCATTTCTTCTGACACTTGCCTATGCAAAAAACTCTGTCAAACAAATGAGAGAAGACAGACCACCTGTTCAGCCTGCAGAGCTCAGGTGCCCACGAAGCAGCTGCTAGGATGACTCATGGAGTATTCCCTGGTGCTTTGTTGCCTGGAAATAGGAAAGGCACCCCTGGCCATGACTGTGGCTTTTTGGAGTAATCTCATTAGCAGTCTAGTTGGAACTTTCCCAAGGTTCACCTCGTGGTTACTTACATTCTTGACCTTTAAAATGAGTTTCAGTCTTAATTCCAAGGTGAGTTGAGGGTAAGAAGCTCAAACCAGGGGCTCTGATGGGTGTCTCTGTTGAGCCCTGCTGTTATTGCAGGCTGTTGAGAACAAGGATCAGCCACAGGCATCCTAAATGGCACAAGAGACAATGAGAAGTTGATGTTTGGGGAAGTAGGGGTAACAGGTCAGTGAGAGAAGAGCAATGATTTTATTATTTGTAATCGTAGAGAAGATATTCTGACTGACATACAGTGTATGAGGGATCTTGCTATTAAACTTAATCTGCTTCATGTGAATTTAGAGGATGGAGGACGGCTTTGTCTTGTTATTTCTTGAACAGCCAGCACACATTTATGGAACTGAGAAACCCTCTCCATTCTAGGGCTGTTCGTGATCATCAATTGTGCTTCACAAAGAAATATTTTTAAAAATTTAAACACATTTTGAAATCTGAACTTCAGATATCAAGATTAGAGGTTGTTTTAGTTCCTTTGTGCATTTGGAGGTCAGGGATTTTAGACTTTAAAATTGCAATTGAGACTTTTAGTTTCTTCCTAGGAGGTTTATCTCACCGCACATGGCTGCCATCAGGTGAGAGATGGAACTAGATATTTGCTTTAGCTGCTCAGCCTGCCTGCTCCCTGTCAGGTGCAGCTGAACACATACCACCACAGCCCAGAGCCTCACTGTGCTTACCCATAAAATAAAAACAGAATGGATAGTTCCTCCATCACAGATCTCCTTCTTGAAAGCACAGTTGCAAAACAATACAATACTTAAGTGCTAAATGATCCATTACCTGTTTGATCTGATAATTGACTTTGTTCTCTGATAGGATTTTACTCTTTTTGTAATTTTTAAAAATTTTTTAAAATTTATTTTAATTGTTGTTCTTGTACAGTTTCCTTTTACTCCCAACCCAGCCCTCTGCCCCAGCCCTCCCCACCTCCTTCCCATTTCCATCCCCCTAGTTTTTATCCATGTGTCCTTCATACTTGTTCCTGTAAACCCTTCCTCTTTTCCCCTGAAATTCCCTCCCCTCTCCCCTCTGGTGACTGTCAACCTGTTCTCAATTTCAGTGTCTTTGGTTATATTTTGCTTGTTTGTTTGTTTTAGGTTCCTGTTAAAGGTGAGATCATATGGTATTTGTCTTTCACTGCCTGGCTTATTTCACTCAGCATGATGCTCTCCAGTTCCATCCATGATGTTGCAAAGGGTAGGAGCTCCTTCTTTCTTTCTGCTGCATAGAATTCCATGGTGTAAATGTACCAGTTTCTTGATCCATTCATTTACTGATGGGCACCTAGGTTGCTTCCAACACTTGGCTATTGTAAATTGTGCTGCTATGAACATAGGGGTGCATAGGTTCTTTTGGACTGGTGTTTCAGGGTTCTTAGGATAAAATCCTAGCAGTGGAATTGCTGGGTCAAAAGGCAGATCCATTTTTAGTTTTCTTAGACAATTCCATACTGCTTTCCATAGTGGTTGTACCAGTCTGCAGTCCCACCAACAGTGCACTAGGGTCCCCTTTTCTCCACAACCTCTCCAACACTTGTTGTTTGTTGCTTTGTTTATGATGGCCATTCTGACTGGTGTGAAGTGGTATCTCATTGTGGTTTTGATTTGCATCTCTCTGATAGCTAGTGATATTGAGCATCTTTTCATGTGTCTCTGGATCCTCTGCATGTCCTCCTTGGAGAAGTGTCTGTTCAAGTCCTTTGCCCATTTTTTAATTGGGTTTCTTGTCTTCTTAGAGTGGAGTTGTGTAAGTTCTTTATATGTTTTGGAGATTAAACCCTTGTCTGAGGTATCATTGGCAAATATGTTTTCCCATACAGTCGGTTCTCTTTTTATTTTAATACTGTTTTCTTCAGCCGTGCAGAAGCTGTTTACCTTGATGAGATCCCATTTGTTTATTCTTTTCTTTATGTGTATTGCTTTAGGGGACATATCAGTAAAAATGTTGCTGCGTGAAATATCTGAGATTTTCCTGCCTCGGGCCTCTTTTCTACAGAAACTTTCCCCACAGTTGTACTCTGTCTGTATTTTGCTAATTCCCTCACTAGCACATCATTACTTTAGATAAAAGCCTTTTTTAGAAGTAGTGTAGATATATTGATTTTGAAGATTCTTTAAATCCATTTTGGAAGATGGTGGAGTATAGATAATTAGTGGTGCTTTAAGTCAAGCTGTCATTCTTCCAGACCTGGACTGATAGCCGGAATGCACTGAGATACTCTGGACCTTGGAGAAGGTTCTAGGGAGGCCCACAGAGCCAAAGCTGAGGGTGGGGCTTTGAGCAATGCACCATGATTCTGTAAATCTGGAGCTTTTGAACAGTTGGCAGCCACCCCCCACCCCCACCAAAAGCATGGTATACACAATGCTGTGTTTAGGAAGCAGCAGGGTCTTTGGGGCAGGGCCCTCCTGCCAGCCTTGGGGTGTAAGAGAAACCACTGAAGAAGGAATAAAGAACTGAGTTTGTCAGAAGTGGAGGAGCCTTTTGATACAATCTATTTGAGTAGGGCAAGTTCCTGGAAGGTAGGCCTCTGTTTCTTGCTCAAGACCTATGGCTGGTATCTTAATTAATCTTGATGTCTCCACTTGCATTTGCCTATTGAATTCCAACGCTTCCTCAGAATCCTTTTGAACCAGCAACCCAGACAATGCCTGCTATGGCCAACACACAGATGACTATTCAGGTCTCTTCATAAAGGACTTGGTACCCATCTGTCAAGAGTATAGTTAGTTAAGGCCTTCAGTTAGATCCTTCAAGGTCTGTCTCAGCTTTTGAGCTGAGGTTGAACTCTTCTCTGGGTGGCTCCCTTTCATTTTCTGAATAGGGCAATGGTATAAGGGCTCTGCCATTTCTTGTCAATCTGGGATGCCTATAAGTGGCAATCTGTGCTCTAGAGCTCCTAGATGGGCTGGCAGAGATAGCTCCATCTCTCTAACCCACTTCTTCTCCATCTCCTTTTACAGATATTGCTCCCAACCCTATATCATGTCTGCATCCAAATGACCCCACCCAGTATATAACTTAATCAGCTGGGCGAGAAAGACACACCAACATTTACTGAGCACTTATCATGTGTCAGGAATTGTTCTAGATAACCAATATGTATTTTCTTTTAAAATCCTCACACAACCTTATATGCTAGGAACTATCATTATTTTGAAGGTGGAGAAACCGTGGTGCAGAGTACATAAATTACATGCTCAAGGTGAAAAAACTGAGTGGGATCAAGATTTGAGTGTCGATAGGCTGACTCAATTGCCCTAATTGTTTTTCTAGGCTAGTTTATTTGCCATTCCTGGGCTGGTTCAACACCTTAGCCATCATTTAAGCAGGCAGATTTGCTCAAGTGCTAGGCTGTTAATATGTATGTGGGAAAAGATGGGTCCCCATATTCTTTCTGGTATTTCCAGCCTGTAGCATGTTGCCTGCACATAATAGGAGCCTGACAGAGCTTTGATAATGAATGAACAAAGGAGAGTTGAACATGCTAGCATCCCAACTGAGATAAAGGAACATGACACAAAGGATAGTGATTCCTGTGGGGAGGAGATAATGACTGTGCATGGGGTAGGTGTGACATGGAGAGAGAATTTATAGACTGTGAAAATTAGGTGTGAGCTTTTGTAATTTTGAGATCCCTCTAGTTTCAACCTAGCTGATGTGCTGATGTGAAAGAAAGTATAAAGTAGTTAACTCTAATAGGTTTTACCTTGTTGTATCTATATTCTTCCTTCACCAAAACAGAACAATGTTCCTTAAAATTCAACTGGGATATTGAAAGTTAACAAGTATCTCTGAGCAGGAAGTTGATTTTGTGTTTTAAGATGTAGTTTGAGCCCTGGGCTGGTGTAGCTCAGTGGATTGAGCACAGACCTGTGAACCAAGGGATCGCGGTTCGATTCCCAGTCAGGGCACATGCCTGGATTGCAGGCCAGTTCCGGGCAAGGGATGCATGAGAAGCAACCAAACATTGATATTTCTCCCCCTCTCTCCCTCTCTCCTTCCTTTTCCCTCTAAAGATAAATAAATAAAATGCTTAAAAAAAGATGTAGTTTGAAGTCATTCAATTACTTTATTTCTCATTCTTCTTCTCATTCTTGTGTTGAAATCCATAATGGGTTGGGAACTCTGGAGGTAGTGGTTAAGATTTAGAAATATCCCTAGAGATCAACCCTGGATGTCTATTCAGGGATTGGATTGCTGGGGCCCTGCTAGTGAAATTAAACCATGATGTGCTCACATTTTGCATGCTTATAAATCTACATGGTGTCATAAGTACATCTTTGTAAATGCAACCCCCTTTGAGAATTGTAATGAGAGATTTGAGTTAGTGGCCTCTCTTTTATGCCCCCCCCCCCACTATGTCTTAGTACATTTGTTTGTCTCTTTTTCAGGACTATAAATTCACCACTGTTTCTCTAGCTGATTTCTAATCCACTTAAAATGATATACTTCTGTAAACTTTTGTTGAATAAATAAAAAAGAACAGCTTGAAATAGCTGAGGGGGCTTGGGCTCTGGTTTTTGAATCCACTTGTGTATTTCACTAGCTATGTGAGCACAGGCTACACACATTTTTGAGTCTTTGCACCATTTTAGATTAATAAAGAATAATGTTCTTATATGGTTCTGTGAAGTGCAATTGATAAGCTTCATGTATATTTGCCTCATAATAGAGACTTAGTATTTATCTCTTCCATCTTTGATAGAAGTATTGTCATAAAGCTTTACTTTAATTATATTCTGAATAACCAAAGAAATGGTTTTGCCTTTTTAAGATCACAAAGGAAATCTACTCTACAGTGGTTATGTTTTGCTTTCTACTGGTTTGTCAGTTTCCATCACTGATATTGAAGCTTTTGTACTGAAGCTCTTCTCTGAACAATGCAAATAACAGAAAATGCTGCAGTTAAATCCAGTTAGAGTTAACCAAAAAAGGAGACTTTCTAATTTGAGATTTGACACCCATTTCAGCTAAGAGTAAGGCTTGGCAAATATTTAAATGTATTACACTTCTTGAAAGGACTTCTATTGAATTTTATAAAGAAAGATTAAAGCTGGCTGGGGTGGAGGGGTGTGGAATGCTGTGGGGAAAATGCAGCCAACTGTACTTGAATGACAATAAAATAAAATTAAAAAAAAAGAAAGATTAAAGCCTTAAAGCCTTAAGGTTTACGTTTCAATTCTTTATATTTTCTACTTTTATATAGTGAAATCCTTTGAATCTTTTTCTTTTATAAGTGTAACCATTGTGCCACAAGAATTTTTAAAACATGCAATACTTTGACTATTTAGTTGGGGGCACTTACCTGTGTCTTTTCATTTAGATTGCCAAATAAAAAATGACAATAGTCAACACAACAATAGCCATCTGGTGTGAATGCCCACTCTTGGACCATAAATATATAGGTCATGTAATAGAGTTGCATCTTATTCATCATGTGGCATAATAAGGTTGTGTCTGATTGGTTACTTCTTAGTACCGGAAATCCTTAAATACAAGCATAGGCATCTGACTTTTTATTATTTATTTATTTAGCACTAAATTTTTTAAAAGTCACTTTGGAGCCAAAAAAGGTAGGTAATTACTATTATTATTTTATGTAAATGAATAAAAATTATACCTTTTTTGGGTCAAATCAGCAAAAATATATTTTTTGGTGTGCTGCATAATTTTAGTAATTAGTTTACATGTGCCAGAGATGAAAAAAGTTGAAAATTGCTGTACTAGAGAATTTATCTTTATTACAGTGAGGAGTCTGGTATTTTAATTCATGGTTGAATTCCATGTTTTTCTAAAACATGAATGATCAATTGGGCAACTTTAGAGTATTTAGTGTTTATTGAATGCTTAATGTGTCCTAGGTATTTTGCTAAGTGCTACACACACACGCACACACACACACACACACACATATACTTTCATTTAAACTTCATAACAATTCTGGAATGTAGGCACTATTATTATCCCCAAATTACAGATGAGAAAACTGAAATTCAGAAAAATTAATATAACTTACCTGAAACATTTTATAACTGGTCTTGCTGGAATATTATGATTCTGATTCACTTTAGATCACAGGCTTATAAACCATTAAACATGATAGTTTAAAAAAATAGAGATTGGTATTTGTAGATCTGTTTTTGTATATTTCATGTAAGGAATATATTTTGTCTAGGAACTCATAGAATCATAAAATTAGAAGAGAGCTTAAGGGTCATCTAATCTAGTCACTAATTGGTGGGATGAGGTTTATTTAGTTAGGATCTTTGGCGAGCACTTGCAGTTGAGGAAAGGAGCCACCTGTTCTTGTGCATCTCACAACTTGCTATATCTTCTTAAATAATCTTTTTGTGTCTGAGAGTTTTTTTATGTGTAAAATGTTGACAATAACATTAGCCGACATATCTCAAAGCACTGTCACTTAAGTTGATGTATATGGAAAGGTTTTGAAAAGCATCTTATATAAAGTGTTATAGTGGTGAGTGCCTTTACATATTTACTCCACAATGAAATTCCAATGAGACTTTGATGCAGGTCGAAGCGAGCAGCACCCTACCTTATCTACACATGTAATTACAATAAAATGTTGTAGAAAATTCTGTATACAAGCCTACAACCTAACATATACATTATCTTCAATATTTAGAGACTAACAACATGTTAAGAAGAACATTAACATGTTAAGAAGATTAAAATATTAAGGAATAATTACTACATATTAATACATTTGGACAATATTTATAGTGTCAAAATGTTTTTAAAAGTCATTCTTAAAGCTTAAAAGACCAGTGTGTGCTGGGTCTAGTATTTCTGCTAAGTGATTAGATTGAACAGGGATAGAGAGTGAGTATGGTTACATTTCTACTGACCCTGAAATAAATATCAAAGGACAGAGCACTATTAAATTCCAGACATAATAATCCAAGTGTATGAAAATACCTGAATCCTGAGTAACTGTCTCTCCTTATAATAAGTGATCATTTTAAAGAGGATGCTACATGTGAAAGCTGTGAAAGTCACTAAGTCCTCACCAAAAACTCATCCCTTCCCCCAAACAGGTATGTCAGTAGCATCAACATTTTCAAATGTCAGCTGTTGGATTCTTATTTAATTCTGTTTGGTATGAAACAGAATTAGTTCATTCATTCAAAAAGCCATTTTTTGAGCACCTGTTATGTACCAGGCACCATGGCAGGCTTCAAGGGGTATTAGAGATAAATAATAGATAGGATTTTTCCTGAAGAGTCTACAGCACAGTGCAACAGAGAGACACACACAGACATCAACTTTATGTACGAAATTGATTAAGGGTGGTGTTGTCCTTGAAGGATGGTAGGACAAAGATGAGCAGGATAAATACGAAAGGCATTCCTGTGTGAGGAGGTTACATGCACAAAGGGACACAGACCACAGAATTTGGCGCAAGGATGTGAGAACAATTCTGTCATTACTGAAGGGTTTGGAAGGGTACTAAAGGGCCTTAAAGTTTAAAGGGGATTATAGTCATACTGTGGAGGGCCTTGGATGATGAACTAATTGTTCTATTGCCAACAGGAGCCATGGTGGTGGCCTTGAGCTGAGGGTAGAGGTATAATTCAGTAGGGCCCTAGATGGTTTGTTTATAGGGTTTATTTCAGGACCTGCAGTTTGATACTGTGTTATCCCCTTTCCTTGAAACTTTATGTCCTCATTCTCTTCTAGTCTTCCTCATACTACATGGGTCACAACTTCTCTCTCTTTCACAGGCTTCTCTCCCTCTGCCTGCCTCTGCCATTGACTCTGCTCATGCTCTAGGCTCTCCTAATGTGAGCTCATTCATTCATGCTTAGACATGAAAGACTCCCAGGTCTTTACCTCCAGGCCAGTGCGCTATGCTCTGCTGCAGAGCCGTGTCTCTAATATCCTCTAAAAATCTCCCCCTGAATGGATACTGTTAAGAGTTGCTCTCCCTGACCATCTTCTAATGTGTGTGTTGGAATTTTAACCCCCCAGTGCCTCTGAATGTGACTATATTTGAAGATAGGTTCTTTAAAGAGGTAATTAAATTATGGGCCCTAATCCATTATCTGGTGTCTTTATAAGGAGAGGAGATTAGGGCACAGACACACAGTGGGAAATGTGAAGATAGCCATTTACAAGCCAAGGAGAGAGAGCTCAGAAGAAATCAACCCTGCAGACATCTTGATATTGGACTTTTAACCTCCAATATCGTGAGGAAATTAATTTGTGTTGTTAATGTTACTCAGTCTGTGACACTGTCCTTTGTTATGAGAATTCTAACTAATATAGATATCACACTAAAATGAATCCATACCATTGCCTCCCTGCCAGGCACTGAAAATCAGACTCTTGTAGGGGATGAAGTTCAGAATTAGCCACTAGAACTCTCTCTCAAACATTTATCAGGACAGCCAGATATGGGGAGGGTATTATGATTCACTGGAAAGAGTATTGTGTTGGAAGTTAGAATTAATGTCTGAGCAATGAAAGAAAAGTAAGAATATTTTAAGAAAAGATTTTACTTATTTTATTCTTAGAGAGAGGGGGAGGGAGGGACAGAAACATTGATGTGTGAGTGATACATCAATCATTTGCCTCTTGCACACCCCCACCTGGGGACCTGGTCTGCAACCCAGGCATGCACCTGACTGGGAATTGAACCGGCAGCCTTTGGGTTTGCAGGCCAATGCTCAATCCACTGAGCCACACCAGCCAGGGCAAAAGTAAGAACATTTAGATTAGCAACTACAAAAAAATAATAAAGTCACTTGAAATCCCACCACATTCATATATACAGGGTCCGGCAGAAGTAACACCTGCATGAGTGTGGTTGGTAGGGTAATAATATGAGTATAATAATTTATAGTTTTAATTTGAACATTTCACCTAAAATGTCATATAGTATGCTTGAGTGTGATATTGTTATGTTACAGAATTACACATTTATGATTTTGTAATAAAAGATTTTGTAATAAAAAGGGTGTTATTTCTACTGGACCCTGTACATTTCCCAACTTTCTGCCATGCGCACAATATATCACAATATATATTTTTTATGGCAAACATGGTATGTTACTATCATACTGTCCTTTATCTGCTTTTTTCACTTGTCAATGCGCTGTGAATATCATACATATGTAATGTTAGATATACAAGATTTGTCTCTAAGCCAATATCATGTCTGGGTTCTCAGAGCTTAGAGCAATAAATAGCTGTACCAACACCCAGTGCATTGTAAGCTGCATAGAGTCAAAGGTGATTTACCTCCCCAATACCATCTTCCCTGTACCCTTGCTGCTTTGTTTCAGGGCAGCAATATGCCCAGCCTCAAGCAGTACAATACATCATGGGTTGGCTGATGTAGTCTTGGACAATGCTGTTACTCTTTGCCAGAGATTTAGTAGGTTTCACACCTTCCCTAGCAGCTGGGTATAGCTAATATAACTCGTGTTGACCAGTAAAACATACAACAAAATCTGATTACCGGGATGGGGGCCAGGGGAAGCATCTGAGAACAGAGAACTCTCATGTCCTTCATGACCTCAATGAGCAACTGGACCACCCTGCCATTGCTAACTCCATTCTCGTCGCTGAGAATTCTAAGCTCGTATTTACTGAACCCATATTTTTAAAAACTTGCAGCTAAAAGTATTCCTACCTGAAATAAAAGCTGAGTAGAGATTCCCCCCCACCAGTATCTGTATTAGTTTTCTACTGTGACCGTAACAAAACACCACAAACTTAGAAGCTCAACAATACAAACATATTATCTTACTGTTCTGGAGGTCAGATGTCTGAAATGGATCTCTCTGGGCTAAAATCAAGGTGTTGATGGGCTGTGTTCTTTTCTGGAGGCCCTAGGGAAGAATGTTTCTGTGCTTTCTCCAGCTTCTCTAGAAGATACCCATGTGACTTGACTCATGCCTGCCCACGTTTCTTCTGTCAGCCAGCAACATTTCTTCTCTTTATGCCTTTCTTTCGTGGTTACATGTTGCTCTGACTGACTTTCTTTGTCAAGGACCCTTGTGATTACATTGGACTCTAGAACAATCTCCCCATTTTAAGGTCAACTGATGTGCAATCGTAATTTCAACTTCAACCTTAATTTCCCTTTGACATGTGACATAATTTATTCACAGGCTCGAGAGATGAAAGTGTGGACATTTTAGGGGGGCAGAGCTTTGTTGTGCCTACCACGGTGCCCAAATGGTACTCTTACTAAACAACAGCAATAACAACAACATGAGGAGCAGCAGCAACAATAAAACTGCTGCCTTCTGAGGGGTTGCAGTGTTGTGGAAGGAGAGGCGGTCTGGGTTCGGTCTTGTTTGTGGGTCTGCCATTGAACTGGGCTGTCTGTGTCCTGTCTCTGGGTTTCATTTTGCTCATCTCTTAGAGGAAACTGTTGTCCTAGACCAATAATTTTTAATTTTTAGTAGCAAATCTCTTTTAAATAAAATAGAAATATATAAAGCCTTTATGGCTACAATGATAGATGCAGTTTATGCAAGAAAAGGGTCTAATTCTCATTCTTCCCTGTACCCTCACACTTAGTCATTTTACTGGGTTGAATAGCATCCTTCCATGTTCACCCATAAGCTTCAAATGCAACCTAACTTGGAAACAGTTTTTTGCAAATTGTAGCTAGTTCAAATGGAGTGATACTGGATTGGAATGGATGCTAAGCAATGACTGGTGTCCTTATATGAAGAGAAAACAGAGACACAGGCACACAGGGAGAATACCATGTGGCAGTGGAGGCAGGGATTGGAGTAGTAGTTTCTGCAAGCTGGGGAACCTCAAGGGTTGTCAGAAGCCACCATAAGCTAGGACACAGGCATGAAACAGATTCTCTCTCAGAGTGCCTGGAAGGAACCAACCCTGCCGTTGCCTTGATATCAGACTTCTAGCCTCCAGACTGTGCCACAATAAATTTCAGTTGTTGTAAGTTTGTGGTGTTTGTTACAGCCACCCTAGGAATCTATGACAGCATTTCTCATGTGCGATTGGTCTTGCCTTTGGTTTGTGTCCCTTCTCTTGCTTAAAAGATGTTAAGGCTAGACTGCTGGAGGATGAGGAAACATGTTGCAGAGCCAGGTTGCCTGGTCTTCCTAGATAAGCCAACAGCCATCCCTGTCAGCCGTGTGGATGCGCCCAGGCAAGACTGGTAGAACTACCCAGCCAAAACCAGTTGAGTCTAGACATCTGATCAACACATGCTGTGGGATTTTTTGGTTTGTTTTTTTGTTTTGTTTTGGCACTGGGGCTTTGTTGTTATTTGTTGCTTGGCATTATTAGCAGTGAATAATTGCTACAGAGAATGGTAAGAGTGAGGTAATTGGAACAACTGAGGCACCTTTCTGGAACCCAGATTGCGAACCTGTACACTAAGCAGGCTTTGAGCTCTCACCAGTTTTGATCATCTTTCACTGCCTAGGACACCATAATGCAGTTTATATCACATACACTTTTGAAGGTCATGTTTTTAGGAGGCCACCTGTGGAACCAGACAAATTTAGCCTAGAGTCATGGTTTTACCATTTACTGACTATAAACTGCACAAGTGATTCAGCCTCATTGAGCCTCAATTTTCTCATCTCTAAAATGGGTGAAATAATATCTAACTCAGATCTATTTTGGCAACTAAATAGGATGGTAAACCATTGCTTAGCCCAGTTCCTCTTGAACCACTCCCCACACTGTACACTGAAGAAATGTATTTCTCTGAGCAAGCTAATTCCCTGAAAGGGGCTTCCCCCTGGGCTTCATATATCACAGACATGCTGCAAATCTCCTTTTACTGACTGTCAAAGTGCCAAACATTTACATATATGTATATTTACCAATTTTTACAATATCCTGTAGTAAATAGTATTTCCTTAGTTTTAAATGAAGAAGTACAGCCTCAGAGAGGTATAGTGATTTGTTTGTAATCCCACATCTTTAAACTGCCAAAGGACTGTCTGTTTAGACAAAGTCCAGGAGCTTTCTTTCCTCCCTATGGTTTACCTCTACTTGACTTTTAGATGAGAGATACTCTAGAGGTGCTAATCAGTGGATGTCTTTGAAATGACACTGACATAAGATACTTTATTTTGTCTTTCATGTCCCAGAGAACTTCATTCCCTTAAAGTCTCAGCAGTCAGGACTCTGCTGAAACAGAGTGTAAGGAGTGAGAGGCAGGTGACCACTAGGTGGCAGTGGTGCACACCCACAGCTCAAATAACCCTTTCTGTGAACCTTGTGCACCACTACCCTGCCTCATCAGCATCACATCATGTTGAAAGAGCAAGGCTCTGGTGTATTGATGCGGACCATCAATAACATAAATGGATGGGAAACCTGAGAACTGGAAATGCCACCTTAGTCACAAGCCCCAGATATGAGACAGACTCCCTGATCCCAAGGCGCCTATCACCACATAAACAACCAAGGTTAACTGTTCTGGACTGTCTGAGGATCACTTTTCCACTCGTGCTTGTGAATCCTTTTTATTTTGAAATAAAAAAAGAGCCATGAAGGAAAACAAGGTTGTTTTTTTTTTTTTCTTTTCTTTTTCCATTTGGAAACATAGTCTCCTTTTAAGTAGGTGTCTCCTTGTTTTCCTGTCCTTCCCTTCCTTGAATTCATTCAGACCTGTCATTCTTTGCCAGGGACAGCTGCGTTCCCATCAGTACAGCTGAAGGTGGGGCCTGAACACTCCATGCAGGTTATACATGTGTGGGGTCTTGTCACATGCCTTCCTTTCCCCACTCTTATTACCTCAGAGGGGCTAGTTTACTATATGAACCTTCCAACCACAACCTGACTGCTTTATGCTTGTCATTTAAGGCCCTCCTACCTGAGTACGAGGCCTTAGCAATGAAATAAAATTCTCTTCCAGTTGGCCAGTATTTGGGCTTGTTTGGTTTGATGAGTTTAAGTTAATGTAACCCAGTGTTTTAGACTATTCTACAAACAGTAGTTTTGGGGGAAGTGTTTTGTGTATGATGACAAAAGGAGTCTATTGGCAAATATATCTGGGGAATGTTATGTTGACAGTTGTGGGTGTTACGTTGTTGCTTCTGGATGTTTCAAAACCATTAATTTGGTTTTATGCAATGGGAATCTTTAAGAAGGAGATTTGTGCCCTGGCTGGTGTGGATCAATGGATTGAGCACTAGCCTGCCAACCAAAGGTCATGAGCTCAATTCCCAGTCAGGGCGCATGCTGGGTTGCAGGCCAGTGTTTCTCTCCCTCTCTTTCTTCCTCCCTCCCTTCCCTTCTCTTCTCTCTAAAAATAAATAAATAACAACTTTTTTTTTAAAAAAGAAGATTTGGTATGAGGGGCCACAACTATTATCCCAACCCTACCTTTGTTGTTTCTCATAAAATTTATGATCTCCCAGGACACCAGGGTTTCTCTTAGAGGGTATAAGAAATGTTGCCTTATCTCATTGCTTATTGTATCATTTACCTATTGCTACAAAATAAGCACCCCAAACTTAGTGGCATAAAAGAACAACCATTACATTACACTCCAGATCCTATGGATGAGTAATTTCTTAAAAGGCACATTAGGAATAGGATGTATCTCTTCCATGATGTCTTGCTGCTCATTTGAAAAGACCAAAAGGATTGGGGTGACTTGAAGGCTGGAGTCATCTGCAGCTTCTTTTGCATGTCCAGAGAGTCAGGGACCTCTGCTGGGGCTATTAGCGGGAACACTCACACACAGCAGCTCTTTGTGGCAGTTGGGCTTCCTTGCAGCATGGTGGCTGTGTTTTGAGAACAAGCCTCCCAAAGTCCCAGCCATGCCTGGAAAAGTGCTTCCAGTGCTTTCCATGTCAAGAGCCATAGTTTGCCACCCTACTGAAACCAAAGTGATAACAGCATCACATATGATGGGGCAGAAATACTCCATGGAGAATGAGGACACACCAGTGGCAAAACACACCTATAGTTAGCCTTAAGTTCAGTACGAAATTGTAGCAAGAAAGGCTCTAAGAATCGCTAAAAGAACAGCTAATTGCCACGCTGTTTAAAGGAACACTAAAAATATTACTGGGGTGTGACTAAAAAAGAGCAGTGACTTCCAAGAGATGTGCTCCCGTGATTGCAGTCAACAAACACCCAGGAACCCTCAGCATGTTAACTAACAGCTAACAGTTTGGACTATCTGGTTTTCATACAGCTTTCTGTTGAGGAGGAAAGTCTTCCTGACTTAATGCTCCATTTCTTTCAGATAAGAAAGAGAGCTGGATGCGTGTTACAAGCCAGGGTACTCTTTCTAACTGACAGAACCTCTCCAAAGTGTTAAAGGTGTGTGTGCCCTTTGACCCTGTCAGTCATACTAAGAATTTAAGACAGTTTGAAGATATTCAAGAATATTCAGTGTAGTACTATTGGCTGTAATGAAAAATGTTTGGAAAAAATTCCTTGTCTAATATCTGGTTACAGAAATTGTAGTAAAGAAATAGATATAGAAAAGTACTTTGCAGCCACCAAAAACGATATTATGGAAGGATGGATATGCAAGATGTTCATGAAAAATTAAGGAAAATCTGAGGTTTCAAATGTGTGAACAATTGATCCTATTTTTGTTTATATATATGTATATAGGTAATATAGAAGGCCATATTAAATCCAGAATTTTCTCTAGAGCAGTCTATTCAATTTCCTGTGATGACAAATGTTATATAACTTTATGGCCTGATACAGTAACACTATCCATATATAGCTATTGAGCACTTGAAATGTGGTTGGTGTAATGTGAAATTGGATTTTAATTTAATTACAATTACTTTAAATTTAAATATCCATGTAGGGCAAACGTTTACGTTATTAGGATGCACAATTCCAGAGGGGGTAAGAATAAGTAATGCTAATATTTTTCCTTTTGTGTATTTGTATTTTTAAAATTTGTGTAATAATTTTTAAAAGTAAAAATAATGGCTGTCTATAAAAATGATTTCTCAGTCTGATGGGGTAGGAAGAGAGAAGCAAAGATTTGTTAGGTCAGTGGGGTAGAGTTCGGAAACCCACAGAATAGGAGTTCAGGGGATATTTGAGGGTGTTCCAATAAATGACAGCCTTTTTTCCCTCCTGAGGTCTGAACCCAATGAGAAACCAGAGAACAGATTAAGCTAATAGAGGCTAAATGTTATCTTTATTATGGATAAGCTGATATTGCAGGATGTGGCTTCTATCCATGTGCTAGTGGACTTCCTAATAACAACCTCTTGTGTAGGGAGACTTACCTCTCAGTCACAGGCAGCACTGCTCCCCTGCAGCCCCATTTCCAGGGGAGGGGCCCTTATCCATGTTCACTGCATGGTAGAAGGCAGCCAGGAACACATATTCTCTGCATATGGACCACCTGCCAAATAAAGGAGGAGACCAGGGGCAGCACTACAAATATACAAATACATACCTATATCTTCCTCCCTGAGAGGCAAGAGACTTGGTAAAAGGAGTTCAGAGATCTTAAGCTAGTGGACCTCCCATCACAGGAAAGGAAGTATCAAGTGTGGAAAGAACGGTTCCTATGCCCTGCCCCACCTCCCACATTTAGAGTGGAAGGTATGAGGAAGTTCCAGATGCATTTCATACAGTAATTGAGAACATGACCAGGGAACAATATTGTTTCTGCCAAGATAGAATGATGGAAAGGTAGATTCCTTCTTTTCTAAAGATTACCTATTATTTATCAGAGTTATAAAATAAATTTTAACCCATCAAACTTAAACTACTTAAAATAAGAAGAGTTGCCCCTAAAATGTGATCTGAAAGTACATAAAATTCTTCCAAAGAAATAGATAATGGACCTAAATATAATAGCTATAATTATAACATTTCTAGAAGAATATATAGAAGAAAATTTTTGTGAGCTTATATTAGGCAAAGATTTCTTACGTAAGATACAAAAGCAAGCCTAAAAGAAAAAAAAAATAAATTGGATTTCATCAGAATTAAAAATGTTAGCTCTTCAAAGGACTCCATTAAGAAAATATAAAAAGGCAAGTCACACACTGGGACAAAATATTTCAAATAATTATTTGGTAAAGAACATGTATCCAGAATTAAGAATTCTCATAACTTAATAATAAAAAGATGGGCAAAATATTTGAATAGCTATTTTTCCAAAGAAGCACATTAAAGTTAATAAGGATCTACATTATTACTTGATAGGGAAATGCAATTTATAGCCACAGTGAAATACCATAGCATGCCTACTTGGAATGTCTAAATGAAAAAGACAATACTAAGTGTTGATGAGAATGTGAAGAAACTGGAGCTCTCATTCACTGCTGCTAAGAATGTAAAATGGTAGTCATTTTGAAAAATAGTTTGACAGTTTCTTAAAAACATACCCTTACATATGTATACACTTACCTAGATATTTATACCCCAAATGAAAATATATGTCCATACCATGGCTTGTATGCAGATATTCATAGCAGAATTATCGGTATTAGCCAAACACTGGAAACATTGTAAATGCCCCTCACCCAGTGAATTGATAAATCAAATGTGATATGTGCATGCAATGGAATATTCTCTGAGCATTAAAGAAATAAACTAGTGATATACACAGCAATATGCACGCATCTCAGAAACATCATGCTAAGTAAAGGAAGACAGACACAAAAGACTACATTTTGTATGATCGCATTTATATGAAATTTATAGGCAAGGCAAAGCTATAATTACATAAATTTTCACAGAAAGTAATAGTCACGGTGGTTGCTTTGGGCTGGGGGTCGAAGTGGGGTTTGACTGAAAAGGGGCATTAGATAATGAACTTTTTATGTTGATGTGAGTATGCCAAAATTCTTTTGTAGTGAGGGTTGCATGACTGTATGAATTTACAGAAACTTACTGAACTGTTCATTTAGAATGGGTGGATTTTGTGGTACTGAAACCGGAAAGCTGGCGGTTTGGGCTGCCTGTCACCTACCAGACCCAATAAGCAGAGACAGCGATTGAATCTTAATGGGTGCTTTATTCAGATGGTCTGTGGGTTTGTACCCTAACAGACGTCTTAAATTACATTTTAAAGGGACCCTGTTTAGAAGGAGAAGAAAAGGGTAGGTAAGGGGTTTGGAATTCAGGGAAAAAGTTAATCAGATAAAACCTGCAGCCTTCTTTCATCTGTGCCCTGGGCAGTGGGCATCTCCCCCTGGAGAACAAAGGCTCAGATACCATCTCGATTGCCTGCAGCCCTGAGGCGCAAAGGTGGATTTGCTTATGGTCTCCTGGAATAAATTTGGTCATAAGTTCTGTTCCTGAAACGGTAGCTTTTTATGTGCATTGATTACTGAGCTTATTAGCTATTACCTAAAACTAAAATTTTTCCAACATTTGAGTCACCCATCAGTACTTTGAATAATGCTATTTTTTGAAAGCTACCACAAGCTTTGGTTGCTTCCTCTACACAATGCTGGGACTGGTTCCCCCAATAGTACTTCCTCACTATTTCAGCATGTCCTTGTCAATATAAGAAATGTCCAAACTTGTAAGAATTTTTTACAAGTTTATTTAAGCCAAACTGATGACAATTGCCTAGAAGCAAGACCTCAACAGATTGAGAAAATGCTCTGGAAAATGGCAGTTCTGCACTTTGTTTTATACATTACAATACAAAGCGGAGGCATAGGGAGGTTTCATGAAATCCATTGGTGACAGGTTAGGGAGGTGGGGAAAAAGCAAAGCAGGGAAACATCTGAGATTGGATAAAGAATAAAATGAGAAACACATACTTCTTTTTAATTTTAAATTATATTTCATTGATTATACTATTACAGTTGTCCCATTTTTTCCTCTTTAATCCCCTCCACCCAGCACCTCCCACTCCCTCAGTCAGTCCCCACACCTTTGTTCCTGTCCATAGGTCATGCCTGTAAGTACTGTGGCTTCTCTCTTTCCTATACTGTACTGTACATCCCCATGGCTATTCTGTAACTAACTACCAATTTGTGCTGCTTCTTTTTTTTTCCTGTTTGGTGTCTGTCTTTTCTTTCTTTAAAAAAAAAATTTGCTGTTGTTCTATTACAGTTGTCCCATTTCTCCCCATTGCTCTCACTGCCCTGCCCATCCTCCCACTCCCACAGTCAACCCCTACCCTGTTGTCCATGTCCATGGGTTACCCATACATGTTCCTTGACTAGACCCTTCCCCTTTTTCCCTCCTTCTCCCCTCCCCGCTCCCACACCTTCTTCTTTTATATACGTGGGTACAGGATAGTTAACAGTCAATAACCAGTATGAGGGGATTTGTGGTCTCTGCACTGGTGTAAAGGTTGTGTCCCAGGGATTTGGAAAAAGGGAAGTTACCTTGGCATTCCAAAGTATGTTATAGATGCAAAAGGAAAATAGGCTCACTTAAGGTAAAGACTAACTTTTGTCAAGGAAGATTCTAGCCTAGGACAATGAATTGCCCACCATGGCCTGCTTTTAGTTAATAGGTTTTTTTGTTTGTTTGTTTGTTCATTTTTATTTTTTATATGTTGTTGCATTTTATTTAATATTTCATTGAGGACTTTTCCCACCTTCCATAATTTTTAATTATATTTTATTGATTATGCTATTACAGTTGTCCTGATTTGTCCCCCTTTGCCTCCCTCCATCTTGCATCCCCCACTCCCTCAGGCAATCCCCACATCATTGTTCATGTCCATGGGCCATGCATAGAGGTTCTTTGGCTGCTACATTTGCTATACTGTACTTTACATCCCCATGGCTATTCTGTAACTACCAATTTGTACTTCTTTCTTAAAAAACATATTTTATTGATTATGCTATTACAGTTGTCCCATATTTCTCCCTTTATGCCCCTCTTCCCTGCACAACCCCTCCCACCCACCTTCCCTCACCTTTAGTTCGCATCCATGGTTCATTCATGTAAGTTCTTTGGCTTCTACATTTCATATACTATTCTTAATTTCCTCCTGTCTATTTTGTAGCTACCATTTATGCTACTTATTCCCTGTATCTTTTCTCCCATTCTCTCCCTGCCCCTCCCCTGCTGAAAACCCTCCATGTGATCTCCATTTCTGTGATTCTGTTCCTGTTCTACTTGCTTAGTTTGTTATTGTTTGTGTTTATTTTAGGTTTCACTGTTGATAGTTGTGAGTTTGTTGTCATTTTACTGTTCATATTTTTGATCTTCTTTTTCTTGGATAAGTCCCTTTAACGTTTCATGCAGTAATGGCTTGGTGATGATGAACTCCTTTAACTTGACCTCACCTGGGAAGCACTTTATCGGCCCTTCTATTCTAAATGATAGTTTTGCTGGATAGAGTAATCTTGGATGTAGGTCCTTGCCTTTCATGATTTGGTATACTTTTTTCCAGCCCCTTCTTGCCTGCCAGGTTTCTTTAGAGAAATCAGCTGACAGTCTAATGCGAACTCCTTTGTAGGTAACTGTCTCCTTTTCTCTTGTTGCTTTTAAGATTCTCTCCTTATCTTTAATCTTGGCTAATGTAATTATGATGTGCCTTGGTGTGTGCTTCCTTGGGTTCAACTTCTTTGGGACTGTCTGGGCTTCCTGGACCTGCTGGAAGTCTATTTCCTTTGCCAGATTGGGGAAGTTCTCCTTCATTGTTTTTTTAAATAAGTTTTCAATTTCTTGGTCTTCCTTTTCTCCTTCTGGCACCCCTATGATTCAGGTGTTGAACATTTAAAGCTGTCCTGGAGGTTCCTAAGCCTTTCCTCATGTTTATGAATTCTAGTTTCATCATTCTGTTCTGGCTGAATGTTTATTTCTTCCTTCTGCTCCAAACCATTGATTTGAGTCTCAGCTTCCTTCCCATCACTTGTTGGTTCCCTATACATTTTCCTTTATTTCACTTAGCATAGCCTTCATTTTTTCCTCTAATTTGCAACTATTTTCAACCAATTCTGTGAGCATCCTGATTACCAGTGTTTTGAACAGTGCATCTGATAGTTTGGCTATTTCTTTGTTGCTTAGTTATATTTTTTTCTGGAGCTTTGATCTGTTCTTTCATTGGGGCCGTATTTTTTTTTTTTTTTTTGTCTCAGCTGTATTTGGAGGGGGTTCCGAGAGGAAACAGTGCCACTTGCTCTACTCTCTGCCGGTTTTCAGTCACTTCTCCACCTACCCACAATCAAATTGGGCCCTTCTGGTGCTGATTCCCAGGTGGGTGAATTTGTGTCTGTTCTAGGATCCCATGGATTTCTCCACTGAACTCTCCTGTGAGGCTGGGAGTTTTTCCTTCTGCTGCCTCAACCCCACAGGTGTTTTCAGTCAGAGGTTTTGAGTTTTTATTTCCCTGCGTTGGAGCCCTGGGTTGTGCAGTCTGTCTCACTCCCCAGTTGTTCCTCTTGGTTTATACGCATGTGAATGTGGGACCACCTAGTCAGCCAGCTGCTGCCTTGCTGGGAGTCCTCTCCACTCAGCTGCCCATCTCTGCCCCTCTTACCCATCTGGATGAATGTTTCTTTGTTAACTCTTTCATTGTTGGACTTCAATACAGTTCAATTTTCTGGCAGTTCTGGCTGTTTTTGTTTTTAAATTTTTTGTTGTCCTTCTTTCGGTTGTGCAAAGAGGCACAGTGTGCCTATTTATGCCTCCATCTTGGCCAGAGGTCTCTAATTAATAGGTTTTAGTTGCAGACCATTCTTTGTGGTTACCTTAGGTTTCTGAGTTTGTAAGATTGCCATACAGGCCTCCACTGAGCTTGTCAGGTTTTGTGTGTGATTCCTTTTTGTCTGTACACCTTTCCATTCTCATTCTCTACATAACATTCACAGCAAACAGAATTTTATAAATGTAAATCAGCTTGTAATTCTTTGCCTAAAAACTTCCAATGGTATTCCAGTGGCTTACAAGTAAATCTTAAATTCTCTCTATGATTTATAAGACCCTTTATGACCTAGCCCCTCCTCCTCCCTCTCTTAATCAACTTTTCTCATTATTGTCACTTTGCAGTGGCAGGCTTCTAATTGTTTCTCAAGCACACCATACTTATTTTTGCCTCAGGGTTTTGCACTTTTTATTTTGTCTGCCTGGAATGCTCTGCCACCAGAGTCTGCGGGCTGGTTCCTTCTTCTCAGTTCAAACAGCACTCTCAGAAGTTTTTCCCTGACCACCAATCTAAATGATCTTCCCCACGACATCTGTCTCTGTTTTAGCTGTCTACTTGTGTGTGTCCAAAATGTGGTGTCTTAAGATAACACTTCAGTTTTGTGGGCTTACAGGGACAGTTGGGTGGTTCTTCTGTTCTTGGTGTAGGCAGCTATGTTCAGGGGGAGTGCCTGCAGCAGGAATGCCTGGGATGGCCTTTGGTTTGGGAGGGCCTCCCTCCCTATGGCCTCTCTCACTCTAGAGTTTGGCCTGAGCTTCTTCAGAGCAGGACAGCTGAATTGCAAGACAGACATGGCTCTATTATGACCTGGTTGGAAAATCTCAGAGTGCTTCTTCTGTTTCATACTGTTGGTGAAAGTAAGTCACAAGGCCTGCACAGATTTAAGGGGGCAGAAAGTAGATCTGCTTGTTCAGAGGACTGATAGGTATGTACTTGGGTATGAGGGATTATTAGCCACCATACCTTCAAGCAATCCAGCATGGTCTCTATCACAATATTTCCCCTATAATACCTGATATATAGGTTGAATGGTTTATCATTTCCTGCCACTGTAGTTGACAATTCCATATAAATTGCCTTATTCCTCATAACTATTTAGTGAACACCAATATGTGTTGCACTATGTAGTATGGTGTCCACAATCTATTGGAGAAAGAGAGAACAAACTCAATACATTTTATTTCTTTGTATTCCTTGGCCTAACTACTGTGATGCTGCATAAAACCTAAAAGTTAGAAAGATAAACCAATACTATTCTGTGTGTTCCAGACTTGGGTTATTTGGCTCATTAATGCTGGCTAACTTAATATGTCTCACAAATATTACTAAACCTTTTTACATAACTTTAAGGCTTTAGTGTTATAATTATGGAATCAGTTACTTTTAATATGAATGGATATGCTAAAAATTGATTCTTCAATTTTATCAACAGAACTTTGTACAGAATTTCTCCCCAAAAAGGAAAATCAATGTTATATCTCTCTGGTTGGTTCAATCCCGTGTGACTGAGACTTTATGTAGGTTTTAATTCTGTTGGTACAATTTTATGTTGTATTTTTTGTTTACCTCTCAATGAATCAGGCACAAGTATTAAAGTCCTTAAATCACATCAGAGTGGCTTCTTTTCTACATGCTAGTTCATGAATGGCTCAATAAGGAATACAAACTTGCCTTCTTTATCTCAGAATGCTTAGTGATGGCAAGGTGCATTTTAATCTGATCACAAAAGCACAACAGTGGGAACTGTCATGCAGGAGCTCCAAAGTGGGGAGCTGCTTCAGTGTTTGTGATATTCCAGGGGAAAAATGATACCCAGTGGACTAGCAGATGTGGACATGCCATTTATTACTCACTTTACGGGGCAGTGCACTAATGGTGGCAGGTTGGTGCATGCACGGACTTGGATTAGAGAGAGAGAGACACCACATCTCCTCCAGTGTGAGGCTCATTATGAGAGGTTCCAGACAAAGGAGGCATGTGTCCTGTGTGTGACTTTAAACTACATTACCTCAGTGTGAACATATAGAAAGAAAGGTCAAGAAGCAGTCACAGGACAAGAAGCTGCTCCCAAAATGGGATAAGGAGGCAATTACAATCCATTCCCAAAACAATACACATTCCTTCTGACCAGGGGCTGCCTGACCACCCCTCAGTCATGGGAGGGGGAAGGGCCATGTCCATCGTTCCCATGGCAACTCTCTTCTGTGGGTGAGAAAAGATGGAGTTACACTTATGTCTTTTGAGCTACTCTGAACTTCTTTGATTTGGTTTAGGGATGGAATTGGATACACTTTTTCCTATAAGGGGACAGATGGTAAATATTTTAGTCTTTGTGAGCAACCTGGTCTCTGTTGTGACTACTTAACTCTATCACTGTTGCACAGAAGCATGCAGAGACAATACATGAATGAATGAGCATGGCTGTGTGCCAATAAAACTTCATGCACAAAGACAGGCAGCAGGCCAGGTTTGGTCTTTGGGCTGCGCGGTTTTCTGTCCCCTGGTTAGGATATTAGTGGTGGGAGGAGAGACTGTCTAATGTAATATGGAAAGAACACCAGCAAACACAGTCACATGACTTGGTTTTCAGTCCTGGGGCTGCCAGTTTGGTTTAACTCAATGAGAAGTTATTGAACATTTACTATAGGAATGGAAATACTGAGCACTGTGCTGCTACTCTCCTCTCCATTAACTGTCATCAGGCAACACTACTCAGTCACAGCACTTCTTCACAAGAGGCATTCTCACAATCCTTCTCAAGGCAGTATTGCAGAGAGCCACCGTCAGTGGGTTAGAGTTGCTGTATGAAATGAAATGATTTGTTACCCCTGAATCACTGTATGTCAGTTACTGTGCAGGGTTGATTAGCATATTAGGATTAGTTAGATTTAGTACTTACCCTTTGGGGGCTTCTGAATCCAGTGCCATTGTCCTAGGTCAAATCACTCAATACTTCTGAAATCTGTAACATGAGAATGTTACCGAAAAAACTGGGCTCAGCAATGTGGCATCTTTACGTGTGACCCAACAATTAGTGTTGAAGGAAACAGGTTTTTATTAACAGGGTTCCAGCCTTTAGGGGGCTGAGAGCCCTCCTGCTTACAGCCCTCCTCTCCTGCAAGACCCACAACTTCCCTTGCTCCCCAAAAAGCTACAAGCCCAAACCATGCCCAGACGTTCCCCATATCCTTATCTGTCCATCAGCCAGTCACGCAAACAGATCTCCATCCTCTCTGGAAGGTGCCTTGTGGATTTCAGGGTCACTATCCTCTTGCGGCAGCTCCCTCCTCCAGGATCTGGGGTGTGCTGTTCTCAGCCTCTGTGTAGTGGTTCAGGAAAACATATGCCATGTTGCACTGGATCATGGTGGAGTCCAGGGAGGCACACATCCCAAGAGAGTGTCTTCTCTGTATGTCCTTCGGAAAAGCAGAAGTCTGCAACTCAGCACTCCTGGTCATAGTTCAGCCCCAAGCATCTCCTGAGTCTGGGTGGTCCCTGCAGGTCCATCAACCAGACCTTCTCTCACTGCCTACCTTGTGAGTGACTCTTCCAGACTTTCAGACCTCCCAGGGGACCTCCTCTCTTTTAGACTGCCCTAATAGAAATGCTTGTCCTAGAACTTCCTGTGTGGCCTCATATCCAGCCCTTCCTATCGTGTGTTAATGTATGCCATTTTTGCCAGTTTTCCAGTATGTTTTACCTTCTCTTAGCTGCCATTTTTAGTCAGGGCAAAAATTCTCAGTGACACATGGGTGTCCAGGGTGGGCACCCACCCCCTGCCTTTCCTTTTGTGCAGGCGCAGTGTGAGCTCAGCAATAACCATGCCCTATCCCCACCCTCTGCCCCTGCTGCTATATCAGGAGCCATTGAACATGTTCACAGTGGCAGCCCTCTTCCCTTCAGGAAGGCATGGCTATTAACTTGCCATTGTTATGCCATGTATCTTAAAGTTGTAACATCCACTCTTCCCTTCCCCTAATCAAGGACTATGGGCTTTACACACTATGCCCTGTTACAAGAATACAGTATCCTACCCTATCTTTCCCACTGGATTATTACAAGGATCAAATGAGGCACTGTGAGAGAAACTGTTCTGCAAGTGAAAACACAGTGCATAATCTGTCTTTAAATACTTTCAATACTCATTTCATAAGTGAAAGCATGGAACAAGTATCTCTCAAACCTCATTTTGATCCTTAAAATTTGGACAGCATCTGGGATGAGGATACAGTCCCTACAGACTTCAAGGTTTACATGAAACCATTCAGCAACTGGGACATGAGAAATTTAACCACCCATAAAAATGACTATTTTGAGAAATTAGGCCAAACATTTCACTTCTGCAAAACTGATGTGTGAATTGTGTTGCCTAAGGTGTCCTTTGTTCTCAAGTATTAGAGATGCTAGGTGCCAAATTCTTCTGAAATAGTTCCTAAAAGACAGGGATCTGCATGCAATAATAGAAAACATTTTTTATTGAAAATAGAAGTAGGTGGGAGCCTTCAGGGGAAGCTCTTTGAGAAATCTCAGGAGACCGTAATACATTTTCAGTTTCAAGTTATCAGAAGCCAGCTTAGTCTCACCTAAGGAGAGATGAGGAATTTATCTTAAAGAAGCAGGGTTGTCTCTTGAAACTAGAGGACAATAATGCAACCAAACCTCAGGAAGTGACTGGAAGCAGAAACTTTAAAAGTCATGTGACTTCTCTAGGTATTATTTCCATCTCTCTGTGTGTTTGTTTCTTGCCTTGCTTGCTTTCTCTTTCTGTGGAGTGAATCTCTACACCCCCAGTCTGTGAATGTGAGAGAGAGTCATGCTTCATCTCCACATTTCTGTTAGAGGCCTCAAGTAACTTGATTCTTTGTTTTAATTGCAAATATCCTGGGATGGAACTGTATGTATCAGATGTCTACTTTGGTTCAATCAGAGGTAGTCAGTGATTTCAAAGATATGCCAAGAAGGCATTTCAGTGTTAGAGGGGACATGGTTCCCTGAGAAAGGAAGTAGGGGCATTAACTTAATTTGAGGAGCAGATACTCCAAAAGATGTCCATTACAGGATTCCAATAAAAAGATGCCCTTCCTGCTTAATTGTTTATGACTGTAGTGTTTGGATATAAAACTTGGATTAGGGGAATAGGGTGGTCCTGGCCATGTCACCTCTAAGAGTTTTATTTCAAAGATGTTGACCTTATGCCCTTTATCCAGGACCTTTGTCCTCCCTAGTGTGGAAATAGTGACTAATGAATGTTCTGTTAAGTGTCAGTAAATGGCTAATATGCTCCTTCCTCCCCAAAAATGTGTACATTGCCTATTTTTGCCCCTGGATATAGTGAAAATCTTTCCGGTAAAGTGAGTTCCTCAGATCATTGCACCTTCTGTAAATACTTACGCTTTCAAAAGTACACTGGAAATCTTTGGAATGAAAAGGAATATTTGTTCTTTCACTCCTCCCCTGTGTCCCTACCATACTGCTGGTCACATGACAGCTGTCTCACAACTATTTGCTGAAGTGTCTTCTCTGATACAAGGGCAAGATCGAATCATAAGAAAGACATGTGGTTGAGAATGATCTGGGAGAGAATCCTTTAATATAAAAGCTGGAAAGGAACTTAGCTTCTTAAACTAATGTGGTAGGCTGAATAATGACCCCTGCATAGGCCCATGTCTTAATCTTTTGGAACTTGTAAATGTTACCTTATGTGGTAAAAGGAAATTTTTGAGTACAATTAAATTAAGGATTCTGAGATAGGAGATTATCTTGGATTATCTGTGTGGGTCCTATGCAATCATAATACTTCTTACAAGAGGAGAAGGCAGTAAGATGACAGAAGCAGAGTTGGAGTAATGTGCTTTGGAGATGGAGCAAGAGACCACACGCCCAGGAGAACTGGCGGATGTGGACATGCTGTTTCTTACATTGCAGGGGAGTGCACTGACGGTGGTGGGTCAGTGCAGTCTGAGGCTCGTTATGAGGGGTCCCAGACAAGGGGGGCACATGTCCCATGTGTGACTCTAAACTGCATCACCTCAGTGTGAGCATGCACAAAGAAAGATCAAGAAGCAGTCACAGGACAAGGAGCCGCTCCTAAAAGGGGATGAGGAGGGAATTGCAATCCATTTCCCAAACAATACACATTCCTTCTGGCCAGGAGCCCTCCGACCAGCCTTCAGTCATGGGAGATGACAAAGGCAAGGAGACAGACTCTCCCTTCAGAACCTCCAGGAACCAGCTCTGCTGACACTTTGACTTTAGCCCAAGTGAAGCAAACACGACTAGAGCTTCCCATGTGAAAGCCATATGCCAAACCAGTCAGCATAGCTGTTTTAGTTGGCTAGCAGAGTATTCTGAGGAGGAAAAGAAATAGGCCAATATTTAAAAATTGGCATGCTTCACATAAAAAAAGATAGGATTTCTGGTTTATCTGAAAAAAAAAAAAAAAAAAAAGAAATAGAACCCAGAGATCTAGAAATATGGGATCTGCATTCCTGTGCGGCAGCCATGCCCCAAATCTGCGTGGCAGCTGCTCCCATTCCTGGGATTCTTGTCCATTAACTGCAGTCTCCTTCACTCCCTATTGCACCTCTAACTTAGGCTGAATTATGAAGAGAAGCGTGCACTCGGTTCTTCTTTAGTAGAGAACTATAAGGCTGT
This sequence comes from Anoura caudifer, assembly GCA_004027475.1. Taxonomy (NCBI): domain Eukaryota; kingdom Metazoa; phylum Chordata; class Mammalia; order Chiroptera; family Phyllostomidae; genus Anoura; species Anoura caudifer. The sequence continues at coordinate 227,225 of PVKU01000504.1, forward strand.
ACTCACATCTGTAGATAGGCTGAAAGGGCTGCATATTTTAAGAAAGTAGTTGTGATGAATGTACCCTACTAAGATGTTAACAAAAAGGAAAATTGAGTGTGGGTACTAGTTTCACTGCTTTTTGGTAAATCTTAAATTATTCTAAAATTAAAATATTACTAAATGAAATCAAGCATATTTCTTCTTGAAAGTAAACAATATTATTATGTATTAAACATGAAAGCAAAGAGCTTCTCTGTTGAACGAATATTCCTTAGTCTGTTTCCCTCACTGCACTACTCTCTCAGTTTCTGTGAACATGAATTCGTGACCTCCAGAGATGTTCATGTTACCAACGAGGATTCTGAGACCCAGAGAAATAAAATAACTTGCCTAGGATTAGAGAGCTAGTTAGGGGGAAGCTGGAAGTGGCACCCAGGCCACCTGACTTACTTCTAGCCTAATGCTCTCTTTTCTTCCCTTCTGCTGTGGAAAGTAATGGCATAGGGAGAATATAATAAGGTCAATATCCTGGAATGCACTGGGAATCTCACTTACTTTTCTGGAATCCTCTATGGGAGGAGTGGGAGGAGAGAAGCAGCACCAGACTCAGAGCAGCCTGCTTGCTTGCCTTTTACTTTTTTTTTTTTTTTGATTTTCCTCATTTATATTTCATATATAGTACGTAGGGAAAACATTTGACATTTGTCCAAATACCAAATGTACTTTGGATTTCATCACTTACATATTAGCGGACTCTGGCTATGCACAAGAGCATTTCCTCTGAAAAGCAGGAGCCTCAGGGTTTGAAAAGGTGGGAACCGAGGGCTCATGCTCAGAGCAGAGTGGTTGTGACTGGGCCCAGATCTTTGCTGCTGGTGTTAGGTAAAAGCTGGGCCAGGTATCCTGTGTGGGCTCCCGCCCTTCAGGAGGTGAAGAGTAAGGGATTAAGTAGATTTCGGAGGTTATGATTACTTCCAGAACACTGTGCATTCATAGCCTTGAGTCCATGGAGCCTTTGGGGTGGCTGGCTCAGAGCTCACCAGAAAGTCAAGGTCAGCTGGTGGAAGGCCAAACAGGCTCAGAAATGGGCTGGCTGCTGGCTTCCTCTGGCCTTCTCTCTTTGAGGATATTTCCACACTAACAGCTTTCTCTGGGATCTGAAGTGGTGAGGGTTACTGAGAGATGTAGCTTTTCTGACATTTCCTGTGGTTGAAACTCGGGAGGTATAAGGGGAGAAAAGGAAGGGGAAAATGAATGATAATGGTAGCTGCAATTTTATCAAGTACTCCCCATGTGCTCATGTACATATTGCATTACATGTACAAGCAAAGTGTTTCTGTATTGGAAAAGTATACCTTAGTCTGTTTAATTCATTGCACTATTGTTTGGTAATCTCTAAGCATGAATTCATGACCCCTGGACATTTTCATTTTACAGATGGGGATTCTGAGGCCCAAAGAGATCAAGTAACTTTGCTGAGGATCACAGAGCTGAGCTAGTCAGGAAGAAACTGTGAGTAGAACCCAAGCTTTCTGAATTGCTTCTAGCCCAGTGCTCTCTTTTCCTTCTTGTGCTGAGGGAAGTGATGGCAATAGGGAGGGTATAATATCAAGGTCAATAATCTGGAATTTATATTTATACTAGTATAGGCAGGATGCTGTGAAGGCTGGAAGCCGAAACTCTGGAGCTGATTGCCAGCATTTGTATCTGAACTCTACCACTTCATAGCTGTGTGACTTGGGCAAAATATTTAACCTTTCCCAAATTCTGTTTCTTCCTCTATAAAATGATGGTAGTAACAGTACCCACTTCAGAGGGCTATATGAGTAATACATGAGTTAATAAATAGCATGTGACTCAGAGTAGCTGCCATATAATATTAGCTCCCATTGTGACATAGTTATAAATATTATCCCTATTTTGAAAATTGGGACACAGGCCCAGAGAGGTTACACAGTTTGACAAATAGTATACAGAAAAGAGCCACACTGTGGTTAGGCTCAGATCTCTGCTGTAAATCATCTATTATATCACTTCACTTGGGCTTTCTCAGACCCATATTCCTTGGCTACTTCTCTGGGTAACTTGTGGTATGTAAATAGAGTTTCTTAGTTCATGTGGGTAAAATATTGGTATTTCTATACGTCTTAGATCTTTCGTCTCTTCCTTTTAAGTTCTTGCCTTGAATTTTTTTTCTTGTTATTTTGTGTGAAAAGAAATATAGGGAATAAATGATGTAAAATCCAAACTCAATAAGCCAACTGGATTATATTGGTAGGTAGTAGCACTGAGTGCAGAAGAGAATGCTTTGCCTTACATGGTTTTAAACTTCATTAAGTAAAAGTAATTGAGCATCACTTGGAAGGGAATGATAACCACAGGCTTGAAGCGCAGGTCTATAGTGCTGAGAGAGCGGTCAGGCTGTGCTCTGATCGGGACATTCAGACATGGTCGTTAGAGCCTAGTGCGTGTCAGGTACTGGGCCCGGTGCTCAGGACAGATCTGTAATACATGTGTTGTCTTCAAAGACCTTCCGTTCGAATCTGTTGTCTGCAGTTATTTAATGTCTTCAGTCTGGGTCTATTCTGCCCTTTATGAGTTCCCACACTTTATGTAAGCCCTTAGCACACTGCACAACAGCGATCCAGAGTATGGAAGTGCCAGTCTGGACACCGGGTTATTCAAAGAGCTGTTGAGTGAACTGCTGATCTTTACACTGGAAACAAGAATGTAGTTGATCCCCTTACTTGAATGGTGTTCAAGCAGAAGTGAAATCAAGCTTGTTTTGGATGATTCTGGAAGATAAAACTGGGTGGAAATTTCAGAGAAAGGATTCTCGGTTCAGGCTGAATCAATCAAATTAAACCACTAGTGGCACCTGCTAAGTGCCAAGGGTTTACCCAAAAGTGAGGCAGACAAGAGTCCTTGTCTCCACAGAGCCTTAACTTATTATTTTGATCACCAGAGCTGCAGCCTAGTTTTGGCATAAAGATGTTGTAGAGAATATAGATGGATGTGACAGTCTATACTTTGCAGGGAGCCATGTTTGAATGAGCTAGTTCAGTTGGCAAAGTGTTTTCATGGCATGTTGACAGATATTCCAAAGAGTGGCTGAAAAATGAGGAGTACAGGCTTCTAATTCTGATCCTGCTGTGGCCTACGTGATCTCAGGCCTCGCTGTTAACATCTAGTGAATGGAAACATTAAAGTAGATGGCCTTTAGTCCTCTCTCTACCCCATGGTTCTGTTCAACTTTCATTTTGTCCTTATATCTTTGTATGATCAAAAAATATAATCATATCTGTTCTTGAAGAACAGGCAGATTTTTATGAGAGGCCCACTCATTTAAGATATATTCAATTTAAGGATTTCAAATGGATGAAAAGAAGTCATTTGGAAAGAATAATCTTTTTTTTAGGAACTGATTTTTAATTTTTTCCAAGCTTTATTGAAATGTAATTGACATACAACAGTGTGTAAGTTTAAGGTGTACAATGTGATGATGTGATGTATGGTGAAATGACTACCACAATTAGGTTAGTCAATGTATCCATCATCTCACATAGTTACCTTTTTATTCATTTCTTTTTGCGGAGATAGAGCCCTCTAAGCAACTTTCAGGTGTAAGATAAAATATTGTTGACTATAACCACCATGCTATGGGTTAGATCCCAAGACTTACTAATCTTATAAAACGGAAGTTTGTATCCTTTGATGACCTTTACTCATTTCCCTCCCTGCCCCTGCCCCTGGCAATAAACCACCAGTTTATTCTGGTTTTGTGAGTCTGTTGTTTTTAGATTCCACATAGATGTGAGATAACACAGTGTTTGTTATTCTCTGACTACCCCTCTTCCAGGAGAGCCGGGAGCAGTGGGGTGTAGCAATCCTCTAGCCCACACTGGCTTGCCCCCTGGGCATGTTGTACACACATAGACTTTTTGGATATCTTGGTCCTTCGGGACAAGGGTAGGCAACCTGAAATGTCCATTGCTCTTTATTCTTTTATTTCACTGAAGGAGAAGTAGCTGGGTCCCAGGCCTTACATGGTGCGGTCAGTGCTGTCTCTGTCATCCTTGCCGCAGTGACATTCAGTGGCTACTGGATGCGCTTACAGGATTCTGTCTGGTAAGCACAGCCCAGCACTTTCACTCTTGTACACCAGCTCCTTGAAGGTATGTGTTTCTGGGTATTGCGCCTGGCTGGGTCCTTGTACCCCAGATCCTGAAGAGGTTAGGAAGAGGAGTGTTAGGTTATAATATTCTGGAGTTTTCTTTTTGGCTTAGTCAAGATGAGGAATTAAATTAGGGATTTAATATTGCTTGCTTTAGTTCTCGTAAGGATCCACTTTTGGGATCCTTAAGCACAGGAAGTTGACCTCATCAAGGTACTCTCACTTTATACCACCTTTTTGAACTGTCTTGGAAGTGTTATGGAAAATATAGCTGAGTACCCACATATTTAATATTTCTAAAACTCTATAAAACTTTGAATTTATATGACAGAAAAGAATGTGAAAATAAAGCAATAAAGAAGATAACACTTTTGGAATTTTAGGATTTTTTTAAATACTTACTAATCTGAAGTTATATTAATGACAGATATAATCCTAAAACATTTGAGTTACCCAGAAAAATCTTTCCAAGTACTCTTTTCTAAGTATATTTTAAAGAGGAATAACACTCATAAGCTAAGTTATTGATATTTTTGTCTAAAATATTTGGGAGTCTCACACCAGATTCTGGACATTCTATTGCCTTTTATGTTCTTTCTTGCCAGCGATTTAAATTCTGTATATTTTCAGGGTCTTAATCCAAAAGTGTATGACACAATTTCAATATTAGCTCATTTAGTTCAGGTCACATTTTTTTTCACTCTTTGACTTGTCCATTCGGAAAATAATTGGCTTTAATGAAGAAAAGGGGCTATTTATAATTCATTTCCCTAAGTGCAGAAAGGTGGGTTCCACTGATCAAATTCATTTAATATCAAATAAGGCATATTCATTAAAATGCAGCCACTTTAAATTTCAGTTTATTGAACACACTGCACAGACAGATGATACAGAGAAATGGAAAAGAAGAAACACTTTCCCCTTTAACTGGTCTATTATGAATAAACGTGAAGAATGTTGACCATGGTTGAATGTGTCTATCTTCATTTTCTCAACAGCAAAAGGGGAGGGAGTGAATGTGCTGATTCATTTTGGTTCTAGTCTGTAGGTATTGGTTGTTCTCAGGGTGCTTATTGGCATTTGTATTAAAGGGGGACCAATAAAATTAATTTGGCTGCTTACATTTTCATTTAGCTTTAAAATTAATTTTGGTACTATCCCTATGGCAGAGGCATGCCTTTTATTAGTGCATTTGGCTTCTCAGACTTGACAATACTCCATGACTAAATACAGATATGTACTCATGTTTATCCATCAATAGGTTAAGCCAGCAGAAAAATACTCTTTTAAAATAGAGTTGGTGCATTACTGAAGCATTCACTTACATCAATCTGAGCTGTCCCAAATTTGTGTTACATAAATTAAATCCAAACACAAACATCTTGATAGCTTGGTAATTAACCTTAATCACAACACAGACAGTATTGGCTAGTTTTAATGATCATTTAGATTTTAATAAAATTTTGTACATGAGAATTCACTTTTTGGTTTAACATAAATGTGGTAATACACTTGATTACTAGAAGAATATTTCAAAGGCCATGTTAATTGGTCTGTATAGTTAGTTACTTATCCCTGTTTGTAATAGATACATACATTCTGAGAAACCAAATTGGCATGCTGGTAACCCCTACAAAACAATAAGGAAAAGGTCTTCATTGAGAGTCTCAATTTGATTTTTAGATCCTGAAAATCAGTAATTTGTAAAATTACTATGCCTACTTGATTACTGTAGGAGTGGAGGTCTGTAGTCTACTGGTCTGGCTGAGGAATGCCATAGACAGAGGCGAGTCTCAAGTTCACCATTTACACAAAACCATGTGTACCTAATACTTGGCAGATTTGTTGGGTAGTAAAATGTTCCAGGGCTTAACTGGTGCTTAAAATGAAGAAGTATTTGAATAGACAGAATGATCAAATCCTGTTAAAACTGTCCAAACATAATATATTGGGGGAAATAATTCTAAAACAATCATTCAGATAAATATAACAGCATATTCACTTCTTTAGCTTGTCATTTTAAACATGACTATAGCTTTTACTTTTGTATTTTTAACTTGGTGAACTCAGAATCCCTTCCAATTGTTCCTTTTGGCTATGTTGAGAATGGTGGGTCAGAAAGATGAATAATACACATTCGTCACAGAACAGATTGAAATTTCCTGATCTATATCACCAGTCTTATCAATTCTTCCTCAGGCTCCTGCTCACTAGTCTCCCTAATCCCAACCCCAATCACTGATTTAGCAACAGAGCACTATTCTCTCTTTAATTTCTCCTCACATCTACAGTGGAGTGAAAATCTCCAAAGACTCTTCAGCCTTCATGACCCATATCAGGTGTGATTCTATTTGAAACTCCAGCAGAAGCAGGGGAGTGATGTAAAGGAGAGCCTTTATCATCCTCGTCTGTGCCTTGGCATCTAGCCATAGTCCTACTGTGTTGTGGTGATATGTTTCCTCATCTGTCTCTGTGGTGGATTACAACATCTCTGAAGGCAGGGGTTCATATTTATTCATACATCTTTCCTTGGCATCTGGCAAAGGCCGCACATAGTAGGCACATGATAAATGTTCATTAATACATAAAAGTGAAACTTTAAGTATCTAATAAGTCATTGAAGGTGGACATATATAGGCAAATAAATACATATTTAAGGCCTGAGAATGAACATATAATTAAATTTTATAGATTATTTGATAGTCAAATAATACCAACTAATTTCTGAAGAAAATATGTAGTTCCTCCCAGTTTCTCTAGGCAGTATCAAATATTGTTATACAATTACAGTGAATTTTCTAATTTTTATATGAATTTTTAAATTCAATTATATTGGTTTCAATGTACTCTTCTCAATTCTTAAGATGAAAGCCTAGGTATTTATTTTAACACCTATTTTCTTTTTTAATACCAGCGTTGAAAGCTACAAATTTCCCTGTGATTTGCTTTAGATTCATTCCAAATCTTAATGTATGCTGAGTTGTCAGTTAAAAATATTTTCTAATTACTCTCTTGCTTTCTTCTTTGACCCATGGGTCATTTGAAAGCATGTTGCTTAAGTTTCAAATTTGGGGAATTTTCAAGATATTTTTCTTATTGATTATTTAATTCCATTTTGTTTAGAAAACATACTTCATATAATTTCTATCATTAAAAAATTTTAAGAGGTAACTTACAGCTCAGCCTATGAATTGTTTTGTTGAACATTTGTATGCATTTACAAAGAATGTTCATTGTGCTGTTTTGGGGTGAAATTATCAATATTGTTTAACTTGATTTACAATGTCATTTGACTCGTCCATGTATCTTCTCATCTTATGTCTGCTGTTCTATTAATTACCAAGAGAAGAATGTTGAAATCTTTAAGTACATTTTATTTAAGTTTATCAGTTTTTACTTCATGCATTTTGAAGCTCTGTTATTAGGTACATGCATATTTTGGATTTATACATATTTAAAAAAAAACTTTAAATATTTCAATTCCAGTTGACATTCAATATTATATTAGTTTCAGTTGTACAGCATAGTGGTTAGACACTTACATACTTTACAAAGAGATCCCCTATTTAGTCTAGTACCCACCTGGCACCATGCACGGTTATTACAATGTTTTTGACTGAATTTCCTGTGCTGTATTTTACATCCCCACCACTGTTTTGTAACTGCCAATTTGTACTTCTTAATCCCTTCATCTTTTTTAACCATCTGCCAGAAATAAACATGCCCTATATGGTCAATTAATCTATGACAAATGAGGCAAGAACATACAATGGGGGAAAGACAGTTTTTTCAATAAATGGTGTTGGGAAATTTTGACAGATACTTGCAAAAAAATGAAAGTACCACTTTCTTATACCATATACAGGGATAAACTCAAAATAGATTACAGATTTAAATGTAAGACCTGAAATCATAAAAATCCTAGAAAAAACATGGGCAGTAAACTCTTTGACATTGCTCTTAGTAATAATTTTTTTTGGATCTATCTCCTCTAGCAAGGGAAGCAAAAGGAAAAAAAATGAGACCACATCAAACTAAAAAGTTTATGTACAGCAAAGGAAACCATCAAGAAAACAAAAAGACAACCGACCAAATGGGAGGTACTGCTAAAGGTTGACACCACGCTGTTTAACCAGGTGGGTGAGCTCAAGAGCAGCAAGAAACTGTGCTTACCTGGACCACATGGTCCAATGGAAAAGGACAGATTTTTGAAACCCAGATACTAGTTTATTAGAGTTGCCATAATAAACTCCCACAACCTGGGTGACCTAAACAACAGACATTTATTGTGTCACAGTTCTGGAAGCTAGAAGTCCAAAATCAAGCTGTCTACCAGGGTGGTTCCTTCTGAGGGCAATGGGCAAGAATCCATTTTATACTTCTTCCCTAGCTTCTGGTCTTTTGCTGGGGATCTTTTGCGTTCCTTGGCTTGTCTACCTTCACATAGCATTCTTTCTGTGTGCATATCTGTGTTCAAACATTCCATTTTGATAAGGACACCAATTGTACTGGATTCAGGGCCCACCCTACTCCCATAAAATCTCTTCTGAACTCCATTAATTGTATCTCCAATAACTCTGGTACCAAATAAGGTCAAATTCTGAGGTACTGGGGGTTAGGACTTCAATGTACAAATTTTGAGGGGTTATAATTCAACATGTACCACCAACAAACCTGAATTTGAATCCTGTCTCTTTCTCTTATGGACTTGGCATATTTTCATATCTGAAATGGGAATAGTACTACTTAATTGGCAAGGAAGTTGTAAAGATTAAATGAGATGTTGGCAAAGCACTTAGCTTGAACTTGACATATAAGCACTCAATATGTGGTGGCTCTTACTGTTCTAAGCCAAATGCTCATTGATTGATTGAATATTGTGCTCCTCCTGAATGTAATTGAGAAATACAATAGGTCCGTTTTTCATCTGAGTCTCTTATCCATGAGAAAGAGATCTGGCTCTCTGTGAAATGTTTGCCAGTTTTCCTCTTAAATTGGTTTTTGGGGGAGGCAGGAAAATAACTACTGAATTACAAGTGCTTAAATAATTAAGCCAAACTAAGAAAAAGTTGACAATAAACACTTTTCTGTGCATTATGATTGTAGAACAATATCTCCTAGATAGTTAACCCTGGAGGCTTTATTGATTTAACTGAAACCTAATCAACTAACAACTCAGATATACTGTTGGAAGCACTTCTCCTGAGAGCTATTGTAATTAGCAACTGGCCCCCTTCTGGGCAGAGGAGCTGCCACCCTGATTGCATTGGTCAAGTAATTTTTCAGTTGAATGCTCATCCCAGAGGACATCATTTCCCTTATTGCAACTCCCTTTGTTTTGCTGGCCACAGCAAATCAGCCCTAGCTTTTCCCCTCGAAATGATCAGGAGTTCAACCTGATCCCCCTTTCCCTTTGGACATAAAGGACATACATAAAGGGCATACATTTAGATATTCAGAGTTTGAAAGGAAGATCTGATAACCTTAACTACTTCTGTGTAGTCCAAGTGAGGGCTTCAATTACTTGGACCTACTTCTATTCTTTTTCCTTAGAGTAACTGAGGCTGGTTCTTTCTTTGTTTGTTTGTTCATTTACTGCTTCCATGATTTTCTGGATGGACTATCTCTTATGAACAATGACAAAAAATGCTTTTTCCCAGTCCTGTGCTCTGCACAGAAGGATTTTTCCTAAACACATTTTGAGCATCTCTCAAAATATTTACTGCTCTACCCTTGGGATGATGGTGGGTTTTTCTTGATTGTAAACTTGGGGAAAACCACTGGGTTCGCTTGGCCCTTCCTTCTCTTAGACATGGACTTGCTTGCAGAGAATATTCCTCCACTGCTCTTCCTCCTGTGTGGGGAAAGGCCAGCCTCTCTGCCTCGGTGAGTGTCTGCTTAATTTAGGGAAGGAGTTAGCAGTTTGACATTGCTTCTCACACCGTGCTGCGTCAACTTAGCCTCTGTCAGTAATAATGGAGGTGGAGGGTATGTGGGATTCCTTCGGATATACTCTCAGTCTTAATTCTCAAAATTTGGAGGACTTGGAAGGGATGTGGAGTGCTATTTATTTGGGGCCTGTATAGGCGATGTTGGCTGATGACTCTGAGAGTCATCAGAGTTGATTTCTTTGCTGAGTGGAGTTGATTTCTTTGCTGAGTTGATTTCTTTGCTGAGTGGAGATCTCTGAATATTTATGTATCTCCAGTTATAATTTCAACCAGGGGTTAGCTGATCTCTACTTATAAGGGCCAAGTTGAACAAGATAATTGAATACTAGGTACCCAGGGCCCTTAGAGAAAGCAGGAGGAAGAAATAATATTTATTGAGTAACCATTTATTAAGCTGGTGCTCCTGTGGTGAGCACATTATTCACACAATTTCATTTACTATTGAAAAGAATGTAAAACCTGGTCTAAAATCAGAGAGGATATCCTTTTGCCTTGGCAAGTCTTTTTTGGTTTATGAGAAAAGGTGGAAAGTTAATCCTTTGTCATCAAACATAGTCTGAGGAGTATGATTACTTTGAGTTCCCCATCTGTAGGCACAGAACTACAGAGCTTTTCTAGTTTCTTTCTTAAGTGAATGACTCTTCTAATATGAATCCTGAAATTAGCCTTTGGAGTAGCTTATGGTTGAGAGGTGAAAAGAATGTCAGAGATGATGAAGTCCTGGTACGGAATTCTTTTTACAGAGGAGGAACAGGTCCAGCAAGGTTAAGGATCTTGCCCAAGAACATACTGCTGTTTGGTAGGAGAGCTGGGAGGAGAAGTGCAGTCTCTGAGCCTCGGCTGGTGCTGGTCCTGCTCAGTTTTGCTGTCCTCTTCCCAGGAAGTTATTGACAGCAATCAACCTGTTCCACCACTTATTCTATTTTTAAGGCTGTCCTCAGCTTTTGAATTGGAAAGCAGGCAGAACCCAAGAGCATTGCTCTAAGGTGAGCCCCTCACTGTCACTGTTTACTTCTCGGTAGCATATGCTATTCTTACCATTCCTAAGAGTTAGCATCTCCTCCCTTTCCCTTAGGATGCCAGGCAGCACACAGCCACCTGATGGCAGCTAAAACTTATCTTCTTGATAAGGCAGATAGCATTTTGGCAGAACTATGTTTTGTAGCATCTATCACTGTGACTGGATGTATAATAATAATTGGGACGCTCACCATGCACCCCATTACACTTTTAAGTTATTCACTGAGATTTACATTTTTCCTATTACCCTGTCTTGTTGGCAATTTGTTGAAATTCTCCATTGGTGTAATCATTTAAGTGCTTTGCCTCTGGTATGCTTAAGGAAATTAGTCAGCATATGTTGTTGCTGACATACTTATTTTGGATTGATTTGAGAACCATTGGGATTAAGGCCTAGCTCAAATGTCACCTTCTTTGGGGTGTATTGAAAATCCATTCTTGATATTCCCAGAATGGACCAGGGACTCACCATTGGGTACCTAAGCACTTCCTTGCATTTCTATCAGAGCCCTCATCACCCTGTACTATTACTGTTCATTTATGAAATTTTCTTCTTTTTTGGAAGATAGGTTCCTTTAAGGCAGGTTTTTAGAGTCAGATGGGCCAGGGCTCAAGTCCTGGCTCTGCCACTTACCATCAGTGCTTTTGTGGAAAAGTTGCTGTCAAAATCTCAGCCAGAGATTTAGATGGGTGCAGTAATATCCCTCATAAAGAAGTCATGTATAGTAATAAAGATATGTGTCAAATACACAGCATAGAGTTGAACAAAGGAAGCATTCAATAAATGTGAGCTAGCATTTACTTTTATTTCAATTATTATTATCCCAAGATATGCTACAATACCTGCCATATGATAGGTGCTGAAAACAAATGCATGTTGAATAAGAAAATGACCTTCAATGTTGCTTAAATGCTTCTGCTCTGATGTTATTTCCCATCTGATACTTGATATTATAGCTGTGTTTAGTTATCTCAGTGTCTTTCCTCCTGGAGCTTCTAGTCCAGGTGACATTGATTTCATCCTTGCCAAATGAAGAGATAGATGTGAGATAAGTGTTACAGGTGAAAAACTTGGTCTGGCTTCTTTCTCAGCCTCTCCTGTGGCTCCAGAAGATGCCAGATGCCTATCACAAAGTCAGCTGAACTGTCCTCCACAGATATTTAATAAAAGCACCAGGCTACAACCAGCAGGGATTAGAAGAAGTGCAGGAGTCTGTTCTGGAATCTCGTGGACCCTTCTGAGAGCTGATTGAGACAGTTCCAGCAGGCTCCAGTACACAGTGAAATTGCTGTACTGGTTGTTAAAGTAGCCACCCACCCCCCACCCCCAGGGCTAAATAGTTCTGCCCTTAGCCTCCTAATAATCCCCTACACAGGTCCCTGGCAACCTTAGATCCTCTCCAGGACCTACTCCCCATGGTACTGCAACTGAAGAGTTAGTGCCTGGCATGGCACAGGGCCTCCAGGATAGCACCTATTCTTATTGCTTGGTACCTGCTTGCTAGCTACTTAATATTTTGAGTATCACCCCTTTGCAGAAGGTAACCAACATGCTCCCTAAGTTCCTTGGTTCTACAGGTTTATTGTTCTTTCCCAGCCTGCCAATGTGCTTTTTTGGTCCTGCCAGCTACAAGTCTAGGACCTGGAACCACCCTTTCTCACTGTATGCAACCCCCTCCAGTCCTCCTCTGTCCAGCCTGTCCCTTGTGCCCTCTGCATATGGCATATCACCGATGACTGAGTCTCCTCCTTTGATCCATGCTCTTCTCAAACCTCATGCTAATGTGTAGACCTTGGCCTTTAACTGTGGATTGCTCCCCTTGAAGCAGATTTGCCAGAATCCTATATAGACAGAACATCCCTGTATTTAATGATTTTAACTTGCATCCAATGTTGACTTTGTTAGGACATCCTATGTGTCCTGATTTCAGCTTTTTTCCCCAAAAGATTGCAAAAATATGACGAACTGTTTTCAAATTTAACCAGGTGTCTTGTTTCCTTTCCTCCCAAAACTGGCCAACCTACCTTCCTACCTTGAGGACCACAATTTTACTGTCATTTTTTTGTGTGTGTGTTCTCATTAGTTTCTGTTGTTTTCTTTTTCTCTCTCTAAGCTAAAGTTTTTCCCTCTATCTACGATGCTGTCTGACTTAACAGGATAGGTGGTCTGCACCACTTCCCTGCTAATTAGGACACAACCAAAATTTATTTGATGAATGAATGAATGAATGAATGAAGAGATGAATAAAAGGGTAGAGCTCTGCAAGATCTCTTTCTTTTTAGGATCCCATCCAGAATACAACAGGTCCTTTGAGTTTGAAAAGCAAGTAGCTATAATGGAAACTAAACCCTCTTCTGAGGAAGTCACACTACTTAATACTGCTGCTGCTCTCTATATTTAATTACCTTTTGTTTTTCCCTTAGCAATTAGGAAAGTGCCAGTCTGTCTCAGATGTGAGAAGGAGAATCAAGAGAAGATGTTCTCGTGTACACTTGAGCCAAAGTGTTAAAGGAACGATGGCACACTCGGGGTGGGAGGTGGCTGGGGAAGAGTAGAGATGGAAAGTAATTAATATTTATTGAGCAACCATGATGCACTTTTTTAGACATGATCTCATTTTATCCTCACAGTAACCCTGCAAAATATATTCTAGGTAAAGAAGTATGTTCAGCCAGGCTAGATAAGTTACTCAGGTGCTAGAGTCAGTAAATAGCAGAACTTGAATTTAAACACAGGTCCTTTCACACAGTGCCATTCTGCTTGTCATTGCTAGAAGCATCACGGTGGTAGCAGTGGCAGGGATCATCACCAGAGAACTCGAGGGGCAAGTATCACTCTAAGACAGAGCCACGCCCACCCACCTTCTCTCTCTTATGTGCTCTTTGTCTCCTTTCTGCCTTCAATTCATTCCAGAACATTTTTGGCATCCTCTGAAATTTCCAGGATCCTGATAAACTGATAAATAAGATAAACACAGTCCCTGACAGTTACATTCTAGGATAACTGTAGAGACTGAAAAAGCAATTTCAAGCGTGATGCAGTTGTTGAATGCTATTGTAGAAGCATATCTAAGGATAAAATAGAAGATGGCAGTTGTTGGAGGGCTGGGGGTCACAAAGGCCACGAGAAGATAGGAATGTGTGGGTTGAAATGTGAGGGATAAGAATAATTCAGTTATATCAAGAGTTGGGCAACAGTTGTTTCAGGTAGAGGAACTGCTAGAGGACAGAGATAGGATGCATTCAAGCAAGTGTAATAAGATTGGCTTATCCTTCCACAGAGAAAGCGGGAGGAGCCTAGTTTTATTTCATTAGGGGAGGCAGCCTGTTACAGTTGGGAGAGGTCATGAGTCCTGAGTGCTCAGGAAAGATTGCCACGTGGAGGAATATTTGGAGAGAGAATGGGGCAGTCACATAGGATGATTACAAGTGGACGAAGGAGGTAGAGGCAGAAATTGGGGATAATGACAAGAGCAAATGAAGGACAAGCAAGGGACATTTAAGACTGAATCATTTCATAGAGAAAATCTCCAAATGCAGTGGCAGCTCTTGACTTTGCTTGTTTTGAAATTGAATTTAGGAATGAGGAGACAGTAAAATTGTAAAGAGCCCCTCTGCACAGGCAGAGAATGTGCTGAGTGGCAGTCGGGATTGTGATCAAATCCAATCTCCCCAGTTCTCCTCCCATTAAACTGTTTTCCAAAAGTGTAGATAGGTAGGCTGATTGGGGTATAGGCTCTACAATAGCCAAATGCTTCTTCTCAATGTTTAAAATCCAAGCAGGTCCTCCATCATGGAACACTTTCTGTATTAAATATTAACTCAAATAATTTCATTTTGTAGGCTTAATTCTTAAAATATCAATTTAGATGATGGATCATGGGCTTTAAAGCTAGAAGAAAGATTAAACACATCTCTTCCCCTACTCCCTGCATTTACAGATGAGGGAGCTGGAGTCTGGAGAGCGTAAGTGAAGGCCCAGCTTCACAAAGCTAGATTATGGGCATTAAATCAGGCTCTTGCATTTTTCCTTATAAAAGAAAAGAAAAATCAGGTTGACAGGGAGCTCCAGCTGTAAATGAGCTGTTTGCTAATGGTATATAGAACTTTTTCCAGTATTTTGTCCCTTGACAAATATTTATTGTTCTGGCTTTTACCTCTAATGAAATCTCTATACTAAACAGACTGTTGCTGTTAGAAGTCTGGGTGGCATCTCATTAAAAGTAGGAAGAGTGTTACAAACCTGGCAAGTGGAGTTGGTGATAGAATATCTCAGAATTGTGTTCTCCTTCATGCCATGAGAAAATGCTCCAGAACCTTCAAAATCATAAGGTAGAAGCCTGGTTCCCCTCTTTTTCATTCACCCATACTGAGCATCTGGTGTGACTTTAGTTCTGTCGTTGGAACAAAATGTTGGAGTGGAGGTAGGGTTTAGAGACACACTCTTAGGAAATTTACCATTTTTTGTGGTCCCCAACATTTTTGGCACCAGGGACCAGTTTCATGAAAGACAATTTTTCCATGGACCAGAGTTGGCGGGGGAATGGTTTTGGAATGATTCAAATGCATTATATTCAAGCTCACTCCTGCTGTGCACCCTGGTTCACAGGCCCAGACTGGTACTGGGCCGCAGCCCAGAGGCTGGGGACTCCTGACTTAGGTGATTTCAGTCGTGAGTAGACATCTGTGTTAGGGTATAAACAGGGAAAATAAAATTGCTGGCCTCCTTACCTTGTTTTATTTTCTCATAGCACTTACAATCTTCTGATATATTGTTCTTGCCTATCTGTATGCCCTTTGTCTCTTAACACCAGAATGAGTGTTCCCTGAGGCAGGGAAATTGCTCTGTTCACTGTTGTATTTCCAGCATTTAAACAGGACCTGGCTCACGGTAGGAGCCCAATAAATATGTGTTGAACTAAAGAATGTGAGATGGATGGTGCTCAGCTGCATGGATGTACCTGTAGCCAGAAATGACAACTTCAAGGCCCAGGTTATTTTCCTGACTCTGCAGGGTCATGTTCATATTCCAGTTCTTCACACCCTCTCGCCTGAATATGCACATATTCCTGTGCTCCAAGTGGAGCTGAGACTTGCCTTTCACCTAAGTACACTTCAGTGAACAATCTATGTTTTCACCTGAGCCTTTTCGATAGATAGTCTCTCTGGAAGGTATTCTATAGTAGCAAGCAACCCTCCTTTTGTTATTTCAACAAATTTTTTCAAGTCAGGTTAAGAAGTATTCCTAGGAGCCTTATGTCTCATTCCAAGGAGACAATGACTTGTTTATGAGTTTGGGTGAACAGTATCACATCCAAATGTAAGAGTAAAACATTCAAGTGCCTTGTCTGCTGTATGGAAAATACGGTCTGTTGCTGCTGTCATTGCAGTTTCCCTTGGTGAGGACAGTGAGGACATCTAAGGCCAGCAGGGAGCTAGGTTCAAAGACAGAACAAGTGCAGAGAGTACTGGATTCACAGCCTTCTCTGGATCCCTCAGGGCTGCCCTTGGAGCTTCCCGGTCCCAGAGCATCAGAGCTGTACAGTATTCCAGCTGTCAGACCAAGAGCGAATACCTGCAGCTAAGGAGCTGTGGGGCTGAGCAGATGCTCTTTGTGGCCAGCTACCCGAGCCCTGTGTCTTAGGGAAAAGCTGAGGTGTTTTGAAAGCATCCTTCAATTCCTGCTCAGAAGCAGCAGAGACAGTTTCATACATGCACTTGGAGAAATACAGCATTTGACTACTCTCAGCAAAGGTGAAAAGAAAGGTACAAAAGCATTTTTTAACATATTGCAACATTGTTGCTCATGGGGTTTATTCAAAGCTCTGAGGTTTCCGACAATAAATTCTAAACTTCGGATTGACGGGGGCGCATGTCCTCAGGTGTAAACACTGCTCCCAGCTCTCTCTCCAAGGACACTCGTCAGCCGTCTCCAGGCTTGACACTCAGTGACTTTTTCTCTGTTCTCAGCCTCCTTGCTTGCGCTTCCTCATTTTTTTCTCTCCTTTGAATTT
This sequence comes from Anoura caudifer, assembly GCA_004027475.1. Classification (NCBI taxonomy): domain Eukaryota; kingdom Metazoa; phylum Chordata; class Mammalia; order Chiroptera; family Phyllostomidae; genus Anoura; species Anoura caudifer. The sequence continues at coordinate 244,366 of PVKU01000504.1, forward strand.
CTCCTTTGGAAGATGATTGTATCCCTTGTCTTAAAGCTGTTGGTGGCTTTTCTTACCCAGTTACTTCAAGATAGGGAATGTATCTCATTAAGAATCTTCCTAACCTGCCTATGTGATTGACATTGCTGGAGCCCCATACTGGACTATGCCCTCAACAGCAGAAAGTTCAACAGACAACAGGCAGCAATGTACAGCTGTTCAAAGTATATTTTAACATAAGTCAAAATATGTATTATTTTTATTAAATATGACTTGACCCTTGTGGGGAAACCGTATTGTTGGTCTCAGTCAGTAATGTCTAAGGCATTTTCTGCATTCCTTGGTTGTATACATTTGGAAACACTAAGTTAAAATTCATCAGATTCTATACTTGCAACTTCTTAGAACTTTTAATATGCCAATTTTATTGAGAAATTTCAAAAAAATGTATATGTATTTTTGTGTTACGTGTATGTTGAGTATGTCTCACTGTATTTCTTAAATATGCATGAATATGGAGTGTTACCCCCACCCTGTTTTTCTTTAGTGAGCATCTAGGGTCTAGGATTCCATAGAACTCATTTTAGAAAATGCTGCACCAGAGGGTAGCTATAACTTTTTTGTGAGCCACATAATTAGCTGGAAGATAGACCTGGGGGAATAGTTTGAAAACCACAGGTATAACCTGCCAAAGATACTATATATTCTTGAGGTGTGACCATGATGCTTGGTTAAGCCTCTATTTGATTTGGCAATGGAGGTCATCACCATGATATTCACAACCACAAGCCAATGGGCAAGCTGAAGGGGAGGTTCCAGTGGTCAAGCTAGGATGTGGATTAGACAGGTTGGAAAGAAGTTCTAGGCTTTTACGTGGTGACTCCAATGCAACCATGCAGCCCTGCTAAGGAACCATGCATTACTTTCCAATACTTGACCTCCTCCACTAGACCTAAGAGACAACTTAAAAGGAGCATAATTTTATAGAATTATATTTGTGTAATATATCCTTGACATTCATTATTGCTGTAAGAATCTACAAGATAAGGGACCAATGAAAGTCACCTGCTTTGGATTCTAAAAGACCAAGAGTCAAACTTGGGTTGGGGTGTCTTTTGCCATACATCTGATAGGAAGCCCCCCCACCAAAAAAAAAAGAGTAGTAGGGTCACAAACTGGCAGTTCGCTGGCTGCATCTAGCTCTCAGATATTGCCTGTTTGGGTCACATGTTTCAAAAGTGAGGTAATTATACTACAATTGAGATTTACACTTTCTCTTGAAAAATTCAAAGATTTAGCATACAGGTCTGCATTGCTGTGTGAAAACAAACTGTCAGTGAGAGCTGAGTAGCGCTGGCCTTCTGCTACCAGTTATCCATAGTCCCTACCTCTTCATATTTTTGGGCAGGAGCTCTTTCACTCAATGTTTTTTTTTAACTTGTTACAGCTGGTGGCCCCTCTCCTGGAAGTAATCCTCTTTAGAGCCATTTAGCAATGATACTTTTTTCCAGTCATTCTGTTTAGCAACACAAAGTGTTATAAAGTGAAGGAAATGTTTATTTAATCCACCAACATACAGCAAACCCCACCTGTAGATTGTAAATTTGAAAAGGCAAGGGCTCTTTCTTATTTTTTATTACATAGTTGGTGTTAAGCCTAGTGCCTATTGTACAGTTGGCACTCAAATGTTTGTTGAATGACAAAAAGAGGAGAAGTAAGATTTAAAAAATGAAAAAAGAAGGGAAGACACAAATATAGGAGGAAAGAGAAGAAAAAAGAGACAGGAGGAAAGTAAAAAAGAGAAAAAAGGAAGGGGAAGAAGAAGGAATGAAAAGAGGAAAGAAATAAAAGGAAAGGAAGAAAGGGAAGGGAAGAGAAGGGAGGAGGGGGCGAGTGGTGGTGAGGGACAAAGGAAAAGAAACTCTTAGGGTTGATCTGTGTGTTGCAAATTCAAAGGTACATGCACTTATTTTGGTTCCTTATCCTTGAGTTCATGGTGTTTTTTTCTCTCTCACATACCTACTGAGATGGAGATTTCCTGATATTTATTTACCTGCTAAGGATGGAGATAGCCTGATAAAAGAACTCTTTTTGCTATTAAGAAAATATCATTAGCTGATATGGCAGCAGAGTGAGGGGAGGCAGAGATGAAGAGGCGCGCTCTGAGAGTCAGGTGCAGTTGTGGTCCATTTTAAGGATCTTTGTGTTCTTTTTGATTCTTGATAACATTTGTGGCTTCTTCTGAACTTCTGTATCTGCATGAGGCTTACAACTCTTTAATAATGACAAATAATTTATAAAAATAATAAAATATGTTGAAGACTTTTTTTGGTCCCCTAACTTCTACTCAAGTAATTGCCACTTCTGGCTAATCATCATGAATTATCATACCAAAATGTTTAAACTCGCATTTATTGAAATACGTGTGCATCCATGGACCCAGGTCATCTCCTGAACTATGCCTGCTCACACCCTTTCTCAGAGCGGCAGGCAAAAAAAATTGAAATCAATTCTCTGCCCCCAGGGGCCTGGCTGTGGCCGAAGAATATGATGAGAGAAGCTATTCTATAATCCACTTTTAACTTTATGGAGCCTGTAAAATTAAAAAAGCAAAAACAAAAACATAAAGCAAAAACACTTTGAATGTAGCATTAGTGCTGCTTGACTAAGAAAAAACACCTTGCTGGACCCGCCAGAAAGGCCACCAGGGGTGTATCCTGTGAACACAGACATTTGACTAACCTTTAGGCAACCTGCTTAGCTAACTGTCTTCTTGCCCCTTGCTTCATATTCCAGAGTATGTGCTTCCTGACACCTGATACAAAAGGTATGTGTGTTGGACCTTTGGAAAGCAAAATTGTGGATGCTTTATTGAAGAGCCCTTTGCCTGTGATGCTGGAATATCTGACTGCTTTTTTGCTTCTTTCTGGCTGTTAGAACCTACAGTTTCTTGAATATATACAGTATTCACTCTATGTACTGAGAACTCAGACTGCTTTATAGACTAGAACGTGTAAGAGTAAAGATCTCAAGAGTAGTCATAAAACCACCTTAATAAAATCAACATTAAAAATGATAAAACTTTTCATTTCTATCCTTTAAGTATGGAATATGAAAACTCAGGTTCTAAAATTAGGCTGGATTTGAATTTAAATCTTTCATTTACTAGCTTTGTGATACATGACCTCTCTAAGCACTGTTTCCATTTGAAATGGGCATTATTTTAATAAAATTATTTAGAATAATTTATTTAAACTTGGCAATATGCCTGGCACATATAAAATATTAAATATTAGCCATTGTCATAGTTTTTGGGTTTCAGTGTGTGCCCACACAGAAATATAAATGCATAAATACATGCAGTGTATACATTTATGTAGAAAGGTTGAAAGGATTATGACATTAAACTGTAAATGAAGCTATCTCTTAATAATAGCTATCAATTCTGATCCATATACTATTTTAACTATTTCTCTGTTTATTTTCTTGTATTTTTCAACTGTATATATTACCAAACTCAAAAGGCAGTGTTTCAGTATTTGCCTTAAACAATTCTATGTAAATAAATTAAAAGGGAAAATAGTTTAAAAATTATTTACCAAGATATTTGCTATTTCTGATGTCTCATTTCTTCTGAAAACTAGTATCATTTTCTTTCAGCCTGGTGAACTTTCTTTAGCATTTCTTGTGATGTGTATCTGCTGGCAGCAAACCCTATTAGTTACCAAGTATCTAACGATGACAGGTTGTTGTTTTTTTGGCATGAGGTCACTTTAAAGGTACTGTTCCACTGTCTTCAGGCCTTAATGTTTTTGTTTCTGTGCTTATAAGAACTTGAGTCATTTCAATTCTTGTTCCCCTGTCTAATGGGATCTTTATACTCTGGCTGCTCTAAGTATTTTCCCTTTATCTTATCTTTCGTTTCCAGCATTCGTGTTTCTCCAAAGTCAATTCTTGTTCAGGTTAGAACTGAGGGTTTTAATTCCCCTACAAGATTTCTACAGGATTTACTCTCTGGGCCTGTCTCTCCTCATCTCCATCATTGCTGTTGTCTTCTCCTGTCCCTCCTCCTCCTCCGCCCCCTCCTTTTCTCTCTCCTTTTCTTTTTTCTCTTCTCTTCTCTTCTCTTCTCTTCTCTTCTCTTCTCTTCTCTTCTCTTCTCTTCTCTTCTCTTCTCTTCTCCTTTCCCTTCCCTTCCCTTTCCCTTTCCCTTTCCCTTTCCCTTTCCCTTCCCTTCCCTTCCCTTCCCTTCCCTTCCCTTCCCTTCCCTTCCCTTCCCTTCCCTTCCCTTCCCTTCCCTTTCCTTTCCTTTTTCTCTTTTTTCCCTCTTTCTTTCATAGAGAACTTATAGTTATTGTCTACAGAAATATCAGTCCAGGAGGAGTTTTCTTGCCTGAATCAGAAGTGGATATTTTTACCATATATTTTTATTCCCAATCATTATATCTTGAGATCTAGCTATGCTATTAGTAATAAACCTTGCTTCCAGAGTAGGGCAGATAGACCCTAAAATATAAGAACTATTGAGCTACAAATTAGATTTTTGTTTAGTCCATAGCAGGTTGGTAGTCTTGAAAGGCAGGTGTTATTAAGAGAAGAAGGAATTCACAGAATCCCCAGAGCTTTTCTTTACATATTAGGAACTAAGCTGGAGGACTGAGCACAGAATTTTCCAAAAGTCTTAAAGTAGAGAGGTATGGTTTATGATGACAACAACTTTTCTAAGGCTAAGTAAATTAAAAGAAGTAAGCAAAAATAGAAAAAAAAAAAACCCAGAGGGAATTAGAAGAGGTTCTTATACAAACTGGGACCCTTAAAAGTGGAAATAAAACTTTTTTGGCAACTTGCTCTGCCTATCTCTGCCCTAAAGAACCCAAAGATAGGTGGAGGGAGGGTCCAAGTCGATGCAGGTTGGTGGCCTGCATCCCTGCCACACTCAGAGTGGTACAGGAGCCGCAGAGCAGTCGTGGGGAAGGATGGTGCTGATGGACATGAATGAGCCTGAGATGGTGTTTCCAGTTGCCCCAGGCTGGGCAAGACCCATAGGAAATTCCAAACATATTTTGTACCCTAACCCAAAGGCATGGAATTACTTTAAAGGACAAGTGGACTAAAGAACTCTTGAGGCTAGGTCTAGAAGGCGGTGGAGTGTAGGGAATTCCTGACCAGAGGCAAATGGTAATGTCCATGGTTATCAGCTGTGGATCTGCATATGCTTAAGGTCTGGTACAGGTCAGTAACTGCTTATCAAGAATCAGGGAAGAATGTCTAGAGATAAAACCAGGCCAGCCACACCTCACTGGTGTCCAGTAGGTTCAGGAGGACAATGCTTGAAATAGAGGCCACTCCCGTCATTCATTATATTATCAAAGCTATTTCCCTATACCTCAGGGGGTGAAGGTAGTAAGAAGGGGAGACAGGGAAAAGCTAAAATCAAATAAAACAACAAACAAAACCCCCAAAGAGATATTTTAAATAGGAGAGAAGTTTAAAATGGCAAAGATCCAAGTGATTGTATGCTAACTTGTACTGATTTTATTTCTCTTAGTCTCCCAGGAAAATTGGACCAGATACATTGTGGCTGCAGCACCGACTTGTCAGTTTGATTTGCAAACATATCAACTGAAAAGCTTTGCAACCTCTCTCCTTCCCCTCTTACCCTTTGACCCAGGGATGATTCCACTGCTCAAATACACCATGCAGTTTTTTTCCTATCCAAAAATAAAAAGATATATCTTAAAGGACATTCTCTGAAGCATAGTTTGTATTTGTTATTTGCTACAATTTTTGAAGAAATTATCAATTAGCATCTGTATAAAAATTATGGTATATACATAAATATTCATGATATGTGACCACTTAAAATGAGATAGATTTATAAGTGTTGGTATAAAAAGATATCCTGAATATATTATATGAAAGAAGTAAGGCTAATAGGATTTTATTTACATATAAACATAAAATTGTATATACAGTATGTGTCTAGGGAGAAACATAGGGGAAGATTTACTTTTCATCTTAAATTCTTCTGTACATTTTAGGTTTCTTTTTAGACCAGAACATGCTTTAATTTTATAATGAAAAAGTGAGATTCATGCTTTCAGCCTCTTTCTCAAGGATCCAATGGGAATGAAAGTACATGTGAAAAAATTGTCTTCAATATAGTTATTTTACAGGGCCTCCCTCTCACTTTTACTATATTTTACCTACAAAATCACTTTGTAGAGCTATTGGAGACAACTAATCTAAAGAGTTAAAAAATAATAAAGCTTCTAACTCCTATCTTAACACGTAAAGGTAGCCATTGTGCTATTCCATATCTAGACTTTTCTGTTTCAAAGGCTTGGGTGAGGGGTTCTTTCAGCAAAGACAGATACAGACAGAAGTTATTTAATTATCTATCTGTGTATCTAACTATCTATTTTTAAGTTTGAAGGTCTACGATCTTGTCTGTTACAGAAACCCACAGCAGAAAGATGACAACGTGATTTGGTGAAGGTGATTACTCTGAGAAGATAGACTCGAAAATTGTTTGGGCCTCAAAAATCAGTTCAGTTGTGTGTAGGCTTCATGGGAGGAAAATTACCTTTGCTGTGGAAGATATTTTTGCTTTTGAGAGGAACAAACCAACACTGGGGAGGGAGAAAGCCTTTTTGAAGTGATGACACATCCCTCCAACTAAGAATGAACCTTTACAGAGAAATAGGGGACATATACTTATTTTTCTCAGCATTGAATTAAATCCTTGTCATCGGTATTGTTCTCCCAACTTCAGGGCATTACTCACTTAGGTATACAGGATACAGGCAAAAAGCTGTCTCATACTGTGAGGGCAACGGACTGATGTCCTGATGAATAAAAACAACAAAAAACTTTGAAGGTGAGAGAAGAATAGGACGGAAATGTGCAGAGAGAAGTATCAGCTGAGCAAATTATGTTCTGGGTCAAGAGTCAGCAGCCTGCAGCAGCTTTTTTCCTCTGTGTTGGGTGACCTGTGGGAAGAACAATTACTATAGATTTTTCTGTAAAGAGCAAACAGGAGCATGAATAGCCTCACAGCAACTTCTGAGAAAAGATTAGCCAGAGAGGTCTGTCTTGTGATGGGCAGTCAGATTGGAACCTTCCTTGGAGTGAGCAACATCTGAATAGAAGCTGGGGGAGGGGATGGGAGCCCCAGTTCAGGTGATCCAGCAGTATGAATGATTCGTTTCAGCCCCCAGACCAGCTGAGGCTTTCATGGAGAAGGTGTGAAGTGAATCAACATTCATAAGCATCTTCTATCTGCAAGCATCTTTTTAAATTTAATTTTTTAATTATTGTTATATTTCATATTATTTTGTATTAGTTTCAGGTGTACAAGTTTCTGTTTTAATCTTCAGAATATTAATGTTAAGCAGGTATAGCTATCACCTTTTAGAGATGAGGGAACGGATTCAGAGAGGGTAAGCCCCTTTCCCGTTGTCACATCACTGTTAGGTAACGAGCCAGCTTTTGACCTGCCTTTATTCTGAAGCCTGTGCTTTCTCTTCTTCACCACTCCCTCTCTCGGGTACACTGGGACACTCGTAGGCAGCTCATGACCAGCTTGTCTTCACCATTTACCATCTTTACACTATAACATTTTAATAATTTTTCTTCTCCTCTTCTGCCTTTATTCTCTCTTTTTAAAAAGATTTTATTTATTTATTTATAGAGAGGGGAAGGGAGGGAAAAAGAGAGAGAGAAACATCAATGTATGGTTGTCTCTCACCCATCCCCTACTGGGGACCTGGCCTACAACCCAGGCATGTGCCCTGACTGGGAAGCAACCCTTTGGTTTGCAGGTGGGCTCTCAATGCACTGAGCTACACCAGCCACAGGTGCCTTTATTCTCCATTAACTGTTATTCCACTCTAGCACTTAAAAATACTTTATCTTTTATCTTAATTTTTAAAATTTTTTATAATTAAAAAAATTTCAGTTACAGTTAACATACAATATTATATTAATTTCAGGCATACAAAATAGTGGTTAGACATTTATATAACATATGAAGTGATCACCCCAGTAAGTCTGACACCATACATATTTATTACAATATTATTGACTATACTACCTATGTTGTATTTTATATCCTTGTGACAATTTTTATAACTGGAAATTTGTACTTCTGAATTTCTTCATCTTTTTCACCTATTTTGCTTCAACCTTCCCCCGCTCCAAATCTGGTAACCATCAATTTGTTCTCTTTAGCTATGAGTTCATTTCTGTTTTGTTTCTTCATTTATTTTGTTTTTATAGATTCCTCATTTAAATGAAATCATGGTAGTTGACTTTCTCTGTCTGATTTATTTGTCTTAGCATAATACCTTCTAGGTCTATCTATGTTGTTGCAAATGGCAAAATTTTATTTTTCATGGCCAAGTAATATTCCCCCTTTTATGTGTAACACATCTTTATCCATTTGTGTATCAATGGACACTTAGGTTGCCTCCATGTTTTGGCTATTTTGAATAATGCTGCAATTAACATAGGGGTGCATATATCTTCTTGAATTGGTGCTTTGGGTTTCTTCAGATAAATCTTCAGAAGTGGAATTGCTGGGTCATAAGCTAGTTCTATTTTTAATTTTTTGATGAAGCTCCCTACTATTTTTCACAGTTGCTACATCAATTTACAATCCCACCAACAGTGCACCAGGGTTCCCTTTTCTCTACATCCTCACCAACACTTTTTGTTGGTATATTGATGATAGTCATTCTGACAAGTGTGAGGTGATATCTCATTGTGGTTTTAACTTTCATCTCTCTGATGATTAGTGATGTAAGCATCTTTTCATATGTCTGTTGACCATCTGTACCTCCTGTTGGGAGAAAGGCCTATTCAGGTCCTCTGCCCATTTCTCAGTCGATTGATTTTTTTTTTATTGTTGTTTTGTTGGTGCTGAGTTGTATGAGTTCCTTATGTATTTTGGTTATTAACCCCTTATTGAATGTGCGTGAATATATTCACCTGTGTGTAGGCTGTCCTTTCATTTTTTTGATGGTTTTCTCTGTGAAAAAAAATTTTAGTTTTATATAGTCCAATTTGTTTATTTTTCTTTTGTTTCCCTTGCCTGAGGAGACATAACTCCCAAATATTGCTAAGAGGAATATCTGAGTTTACTGCTTATGAAAAACTATTTTTATCCACATTACAACCATGAGAAGTAGCTATTGTTTTTCTCCAGATTATGGATAAAGGAGACTTAAAATTTATTATAATGCTGCTCTCCACCAAAAAAAGATGTTTAGTGTTACTCACTGAGCAAAGGTGGTTTGAAACTAGAGCAGGAATGGACTTTTTGGCCTGAGCTAGTGTCTGACAGAGCAAGAACTAGAACTTAGATGTTAGGACTGTTGTGCAGTAATTTTAATGTCCACTAGGTGTCACTACAAAAATGCTTTGGAAAATAATTCTTATTCAGCAAACGCTTTACTCTCGAGGTAGTCCTGGGACCCAGTTCTCCTGAGTGGCTGACATCCCGGCTTACTCAGAGCTCTCTGTTCTGATGCATCCCTTTATCTACTATTGTCGGGAAGGAGATTATGAATGATTTATAGCTAATGACTCCTCATTAATGACAATTACCAATGATTAATCTTTAAAACTTCTCCTTGGGCAATTGATTCCCCCTTGGAGTCTGTTCCCTATGAAAAGTATGCGGCTCTCTTGCATAACCCTTTTCAACCCATGGGGCATGGCCCTGGCCTACGTTTGTTTTGCAAATTTGGGAAATTGTCCCAAAGTCAGTGACTGCTTTAAGTAAGGAAGAGGGCGACCCATGAGTTTTGCTCTCCAGAGATAGGCCCTTCCTTTAGGAGTGAGGTTAGCTCTGGAACCAAACCCCCAAGTGTGACAGCCCCAGGGCTCACTGACCACTGTTGCCGCAACTTCACAGAAACAAATGATGACTGTTTTGCTAGTTCTCAATCTTGTGTAAAAATGGTTTGTATTGTTTGTTTTCTGTTTTCTGTGATTTGATCTTACCAGTAAAATGAGCTTTCTCACCTTGGAGATTTTGCCTGGAATACTCTTGTTTTCCCAGGGGGTCTAGATGAGGGAACAGAATATCCAAATTTTTATGCCTTGTTCAGATCTCAGCTTAATTATAACTTCTTTTATCCTCTTTTTAGGTTCAATCCCACTGTTATATTCTCCCATAACACTCTGTATTCTACCTTCAAAACATTTTACATGCTAATTAATTGTCTGTAATGTTTAAAACATGTTTGTTTTCCCTAGTAGCTCTGCAGGACCATTAGAGCAGTAGCTCCTTCTTGTCTTATTCACTACTGATTCTTCAGAGCCTGGCATGTACCTTGCATACAGTTAGTGGTAAATAAATGTTTCCTGAAACTGAAATGAGTGTATTTAGGCTTTTCTAGTCAGCTGTCTGGGGAATAGTATCTACTTGAGGAGGTCCATGATATATATCTATCTACAAGGTGCATTTAGTTGTGAAAGATACAGTTGAGCCTCAGAGGGTCAAGAAGAGATACACATTCTCTTGGTAAAGGTATAAGGAAATTTCCTCCTGGACTATGGATGAGATCCAAAAGAAAATGGTTATTTTTGTTTTATTTGTACAAAGCACCAGATAAATGATTATTTGTTGCAACTGTTACATTGCATGTTTATGTCTTGGGTTCTTGATTACAGTGATTAGGAAAATGCTTTCCAAATTCTATTTGAATTATAGTTTGGGTATTTCATCAGAGCATTTTTTTAAATCAATGTATTATTTGTAATGTTTGCAATAGAGATCAAGTGAAGAAAATTTTGCACTGATGTAACAGAGATTGCACTAAGGTTCTAGTCAGGGATGTTGACTGTCTGCAAAATCTCATTTAAGCCACTGCTATCTCTGAGCCTCAGTTTCCTCATCTGTGAAATGAGGAGTTTGGTTTACATAAGTGGTGTGGCAGGTAACTTTGGACATGGCCCTCAATCATCTCCACTGCCGTATTCATACCTTTCAGTAATCCCCTTGCCTTGCAAATGGGCTGAATCCAGTGACTTGCTTACAACCAATAGAATATGGCAGAGATGATGGGATATCACTTTCATGATTAAGTCTCAAAAGATCGTGCTAGCACACTCTCTCCACCTCTATCTCTCTGGCTTTGAAGGAAGCTATTATACTGGAGAGGCCCACATAGCAAAGAACTGAGGGAGGCCTCTGGCCAATAGGAAGTGAGGAACTGAGGCCCTCAGTCCAAAAGCCTTGATGAACAGAATCCTCCAAAAAACCACTTAGGTGAACTTTGCTCAGTTAAGCCTTCAAATGAGACCTCAGCCCTACCCAACACCTTGATTGCAGCATTGTGAGACACCCCAAAGCACAGTGTCCAGTGAATCCATGCCTGGATTTCTTTTGCACAGAAACTGAGAAAGTACAGGTTCACTCTTTGCGCTTCTAGGTTCAAGGCTTCTACATGCTATCGCCCAGGGCCTTCCACCTTTTGGGGCAGTGTGACTTAAAAAAGAAAAAAAAATTGGGATGGGGCATTGTTACCCAGAAATAGGCAACTAAAGCCTGTGGTTTTCAAACTGATTGATGATTTTATGCTTGGATGACCACCTATAGAGCCTCCCTGTTCAGAGATATCTGCCCTCCTATCACCTATCTCATGTACTAAAATGTATAACACCTATAGTACCTATCATACTGCTTTTTGTAAAGTTAAATCAATGAAAAACTCTGATACGATATGTAGTTATCAGAGAGTAGCAGCAGAGTAATAATGACAGATGGGGTCAGAACAGCTCTTCGGTGATAAGTGTTTGAGCAAATCAGTTCAATTCTCTTGAGCCTGAGTTTCTCATTGTAAAAGGAGGAGGCTGGAATAGAGCTGGGTTCTAAGTGTGACCCCAGCCAAGCGGCATCAACAACACCTGGGAAGTTGTTAGAAATATTCTGGTGCCCCACCACAGACCTATGGAATCAGACACTCTGGGGGTGGGACCCAGCATTTAGGGTTTTAATAAGCAAGCCCTTCGGGTGGTTCTCATGCATGAGAAAGTTTGAGAGCCACCAGGTTTCAAGTTCTTTAGTCCCTTATAGCTCTACCAACACTGATGATAGTTAATAACAAGAAATTATTAGTGATCATGTGTCTGGAATTGTGAAAGGACTTTATATTCATTATTTCATTTAATCCACACAATACCATGTGAAGCAGAAACACAGTATCCCCATTTCTAGTAAGATCTCTTAATATCTTTGCTTCTTAAGGACAGGGCCAATTTTTTTATCACTAAATTTCTAATGTGCACAGGATTCATAGTTTCTGTGTGTGTGTTTTGGTTGGTATTCAATAAGTGCTTGAAGAATGACGAATGAACAAATGAATTTATGAATAAGATAATAGGAAGGCATAGCTGAAATCCTAGGTGCAAGGTGCTCTCTAAAAGGTAGCTAGATGGAAATCTGGAACAAGTTGGATATTGTCACTGCCTCTTACATCAGTGTTAGGAAGGTACCACCAAATCTGCTTCCCTATAAGGCTGGCCTTGGTCACAGCGTAGCCAAACTCTTGATCCTTATTGACTTCAATTTGTAAGCTTCAGCTATGGAGGAATTTAATATGACATTTATTCATTTTCTCTGGAGAGTGACCCTGGGAGAAAAATTATTTTACAGAAATAAATTCATATCTCAAGGGCATAAGCCAAGATTTGAAATGGTATTTCAGACACATTAATCAGAGTAAGTCCTGGATTTCTATAAACTAGAGAAGGGACCCTACAAGAGTTAATAGGCACTGCTGCTCCTCATTCCTGGGATCTTTTATTTGAGTTAGCAGAGTTATTTGGGTTTGTTTCTAGATTCCACTCAGATCTGATCTCTTTGTCAATTAAAGGAAAAAACAGGGTAGTTGGTACTGTCAAAAAGTTACTAAACAAGTATGCAGTTAGAATGCACTGAGTTCAGCCACATGTTGCACATTTTTCAGCATTATTTTAATGTCACCCTGTGTATATAAGCCTTTCTTTCTTTATACCCCCTTTCCTCCATAACAGTGTTAAACAGTATCACTGACAATCTTTTGTCAAAATTATCATGTAAGGAAAATATAGTTACTATTGTGATTTTTCAGATAAGGAAACTGTGGCACGATGAGGTAAATGCATCTTGCTCTAGGTCACAGTGGTAAGTTGGGGTTCAAATCCAGGCAGACCACACCAATCCAGGCTTTTAACTATTACTTTAAATAATAATCTGACTAGATTATAATTCAGGACTGTGATTGGGTTCTGTGTAATAGAAGGTGCAGCCACTGTCTCAAAATAGGTTAGAAATCCATGAATTTATAAGTTTGACTCTATTACTCTGTCTGTATCCATGTAGCAGAGTTTAAAGATGACTCTACCTGGCAGAATGTTTGTTACATTTATTCTCTCTGTGTCTCTCCTCTTTCTTTTATCATATACATATGAGCTCTCATTGACCCAGTTTTGGGCAGCTAATAGTAAATTTGGCTTTACAAGAGTCTTCCTGAGTTTCAAACCAGGACCCAGATTACCCGGATTACTAGAGAGGTTTACATTTGGGATTAGGAACGAAGCCCAGCTAGAAATAAGATGTGCGTTGTTTAGTACAATGCTATAACAAATTACCACAAGCTTGCTAGTTCAGGAGAGTAGAAGTATAGAGTAGGTTTCAGTGGGATGTGATCAAAGTGTTAGCAGGGTCACACTCCCCTGGAATATACCCTTTTCTCATCTTTTCCAGATGCTAGAGGCCATGAGCGTTTTTCGGCTTATGTCCTCCTTCTCCATCTTTAAAGCCAGAAAGTATAGTACCTTTAAATCTCTGGTTCTGACCCTTGGCTCCTATAATCATATCTCCATTCTCTGGCCTCTGATCCTCCTGCCTCTCTCTTATGAGGATATTTGTGATTACACTGGGCCCACCTGGATAGTACAGGATAATTTCCCCCTCTCCAGATCCTTAAATGAATCACATTTTATAAATTCTCTTTTGCAATATAAGGGACATATTCACATGCTCTGAGGACCAGAGCATGGGTATCTTTGGTGGGCCATTAATTTTGTTTACTGGAGTTTGCCCTTTGGTTCCCAAAGATTTATGTCTTTCCTGCATACAAAATACATTTGCCCTATCCCAATGCCCCCAGAAGTCTCACTCATTACATCATCAACTCAAAGTGAAAAATCTCTTTCTAAACTTATCAGTTCAGAAGTCCCAAATCTTGTCATCAAAATCCCCTACATCAGCTATGGATAAGACTCATGTGGACCTGTGAAACTAGACAGGAAATTTTGTGTTCTCAAAATATAATGATGGTACAGGCATAGGATACCAGTTACAGACACCCCACTGAAAAAGGGAGAAAATGGAAGGAGAAAGGACTCACCAGTCCTTAGCAAATCAGAAACCTAGCAGGGCAAATTCCACTAAATTTCGAGGCCTCAGAATGATTTCCTGTGACTTGAGGTTTCATTTTCTGGGCCCAGGGTTCTCCACTCTGAGTCATTTTTTTTTCCTTTTTTATGAAGGAAAGCATATGTTTGAGCTGAGTGGCTTTATCATCCTGTTTCCTGCCTGTAGAATTTTGGGAATTCAACAAAGCCTTCGGTATTTCATCCTCTCTCTGTTCCCCTCAGTCTAGGCTGGGAGTGTTTCTGATGGTATAAAATTCTCAATATCTTTGTCAGTTTCCTGTGTGTGTCTCAGGATTTACTCTATTAGATAAGAGGATCCTCCACAGATTATTTTTGGATAATACCTTCTATATTTTGGGCTTTTGCTTAGATGACTAAGGAGATCCAGGATTCATATGTCTGATCTTCCCCAAGAGTCCTCTGTGTGATTGGATATTCTGATATTTGATCCTTCTGAAGCACTAGTTGAAGGTTGTTCAGCCACAAATTGGCTTTCTCTCCAGAGCAGGCTTTCCTGACAGTGAATCTTGTAATTTTAGCATCTTTTGCAATCTGGGTATGAAACAGGGTACAGGGCAAGAGATCCCCAAAGTCCCCACGTCCATAGTTTGTGGATGGGGGAAGCAGGTGATAACTGTGATTAAGATACTTTGCATTACAATGGCAAGTGGTAGCTGTGTCTTTCCTGAAGGGAAGCTACCACCTGGATAAAGGCCAACATGACTTTCAGTATGTATAGTGCCAAGTATGAAGTCATGCAGGAAGCCCCAGCTCAGCATTTAAAATTAGGGCGGCCAGCCATGATGGGGCAGCCATGCGCGGTTTGAAAGGGTATAGAAGGGGTCCCACTGGCCCACCATGAGGTTTGGTGTGTAAGAAGGTGCCATGTGGTTTTGGATTAAAAGCTGGAGGAAGAAAGAAGAGACCTGCTGGGAAACCTGCCTGGGAGCACATGCTGGCACAACTGATGGAATTGTGGGGACTTACACAGCTAAGCTCGGGTTAATGGGAGATGCCTGGAATGCTGAACTGTGACTAGGAGTGCTGAGCTGTGGACTTCTGTTTTTCTGAAAGATGGTACCTCTGACTGACATATTCCGAAACTGGCCTGGTTTAGCCAAGGGAGGCAGGACTGTGTGTTTCAGGTATTTAAAGGGAGTGGGACTTAACAATAGAATTCCACCATTATTCCAAATTTGTATAACTTTTAAATAAACAATTACTTTCCTTTTCACCAAACTCTGGCATTATGAGTCATACTTCTTGGTGGTGGGCAGTCAGACCCCACAGCTGCTCCAGAACTGTATAGGCTGGGTTTCTGTAACAGGTAGACAGAATTTTCCAAATCAACAAGTCTCAGTTTCTTTTGGTTTAATAATTCTGTCAGTGTATCTCTTTCTTCTTACATTTTACTATATACATTAAGAAAAAACTAATCTGGACCTTCAATAATTTACTTGTAAATTCTCTTAGCTAAATATCCAAGTTCACTGCTTGTAAATTCTGCTCCCCACATAACTATAGGACACAAACCCACTAAGCTCTTTGCCATTATATAACAGGGCACATTTTTCTATAGTCGTCAAAGGTCCCTCACGACCTTCTGAGCTCTTCTCAGAGATGTTATATAGACTATAATGTCTATGTTTCTACCAATGGTCTTTTTTAAAATTATATTTTATTGATTATGCTATTATAGTTGTCCCATTTCTCTCCCATCATTCCCCTCCACCCTGCACACTCCCTCCCACCCACATTCCCCCCTTTAGTTCATGTCCATGTGTCATAAGTTCTTTAGCTTCTACTTTTCCCACACTATTCTTGCCCTCCCCCTGTCTATTTTCTACCCACTGTCTATGCTACTTGTTCTCTGTACCTTGTCCTCCTCTCTCCTCCTCCCACTCCTCTGTTGCTAACCCTCCATGTGATCTCCATTTCTGTGTTTCTGTTCCTGTTGTAGTGGTTTGCTTAGTTGGCTTTCATTTTAGGTGTCGTTGTTAATACCTGTGAGTTTGCTGTCTTTTTACAGTTTATCTTTTTTATCTTCTTTTTCTTAGATAAGTCCCTTTAACATTTCATATAATAAGGGCTTGGTGATGATAAACTCCTTTAACTTGACCTTATCTGAGAAGCACTTTATCTTCCTTCCATTCTAAATGACAGCGTTGCTGGATAGAGCAATCTTGGAGGTAGGTCCTTGCCTTTCAAGACTTCAAATACTTCTTTCCAGCCCCTTCTTGCCTGTAAGGTCTCTTTTGAGAAATCAGCTGACAGTCTGATGGGAACTCCTTTGTAGGTGACTGTGCCCTTATCCCTTGCTGCTTCTAGAATTCTCTCCTTTATTTGAATCTTGGCTAATGTAATTATCATGTGCCTTGGTGTGTTCCTCCTCGGGTCCACCTTCTTTGGGACTCTCTGAGCTTCCTGGACTTCCTGGAAATCTATTTCCTTTGCCAGATTGGGGAAGTTCTCCTCTATTATTTGTTCAAATAAGTTTTCTGCTTGTTGCTCTTCTTCTTCCCCTTCTGGTACCCCTATAATTCGGATGTTGGGATGCTTAAGATGTCCTGGAGGTTCCTAAGCCTCTCCTCATTTTTTTGAATTCTTGTTTCTTCCTTCTTTTCTGTTTGGTTGTTTCTTTCTTCCTTCTGGTCCACTCCATTGATTTGAGTCCCAGTTTTCCTCCCATCACTATTTATTTCACTTATTGTATACTTCATTTGTTCATCTAATTTGCGACCAAAATCAACCAATTCTGTGAGCTTCCTAATGACCAGAGCTTTGAGCTGTGCATCTGATAGGTTGGCTATCTCTTGGTTGCTTAGATGAATTAGCTCTGGGGCTTTTATCTGTTCTTCCATTTGAGCCATTTTTTTTTTTTTTTTTTTTGGTCTGGTCACAGCTGTTACATAGTGAGGTCCAGAGCCTTAGGTGTTCACCAGGGCGAGGCAACCCAGTTGCTGGGTTGTGAGGCTATATGTGGGGGCGGGGTCCAAGAGGGAACAGTGGCGCTTGCTCTACTCTCTCTCAGATTCCAGTCCCTTCTACCACTTTCCCCAACCAAATTGGGCCCTTCTGGTGCTGATTTCCGTGTGGGTGGGCTTGTGTACATTCCAGTACCCTATGGGTCTCTCTAATGAACTCTCCTGTGAGGCTGGGATTCTCTCCCCGCACCTCAACCCCTACAAGTGGTTTCAATCGGTGCTTTTAGGCTTTATTTCCCGATGCTGGGGCCCTGGGTTGCGCAGTCTGTCTTGCTGCCTGTTTTTGCCTGGTTTATCTGCACGCAAATGTGTGGCCATGGTCAACTGCCTTGTGCGCCTCCCTTGGTCTGTTTGTTGCCTCCCTGCCCTCAGTAACTGCCGCCTGTGCACCCGGGACCACTAGCCACAGCTTTTTCCTGCCTCGACCCCTCTCTGCCAGCCGCCGACTCCACCCCTCTTACTGGTCTGGGTGAATCGCTGTTGAACTTCCATACAATTCAATTTTCTATATGTTTTGGTTGGTTTTTTTTTTTGGTTCTATATTTTTGTTGTCCTTAATCTTGGTTATGAGAGGAGGCACAGTGTGGCCACCTATGCCTCAATCTTGGCTGGAAGTCACCCTAACAGTCTTTTCAATAAAGATTTAGGTATTCTCCAAGGTGATATAGACTTTCTCTATGAGAGTCCTCATTTTCTTCTGAATTCTCACTAGTAGAGTAGTGAATATCCATATCTCTATTAACAGTCTGTTCAAGGCAGTATGGATGTTTTCTATGATTCTGCTCAAAATTCAACCAGCTTCTGTTCATTTTCCAACCCCAAAGTCACTTTTACATTCTTTAATATTTGTTGCAACAATATCCCACTAACAGGTACTAAAATCTGTTAAACCAGAGAAACAGAATATATATTTTAAGAGATTTATTGCTGGAAATTGGCTTACGCCATTGTAAGGACTGGCTAGACAAGTCCAAAATCCACAGAGCCAGCTGTCAGGAAGGGCAGGCTGGAATCCCACTCTGGAAGACAGGCTGAGGCTGGTGTCCACGGCTGGAGTTTCTTCTCTAGAAAACCTCAGCTCTGCTCTCACAGCCTTTCAATGGATTCAATCAAACCCACCCACACTACCTAGGATGACCTCATTATTTAAAGTGAACTGATTATGAACTTTAACCATATCTGTAAAATATCCTCGAAGCAACACCCAGATTAGTATTTGAATAGCTGGGGATGGTAGCTTAGGCAAACTGACATGTAAAACTGATCCCCACAACATGGCATCTAAATTCCTATTTGTCATTGTCCTTTGTTCAAAATATTTCATTGAGTCCTGAAGAGGAGGAACAAATAACTGGACCAAAATCAAGATGGGAATGTCTTCAAGTTTCCCTCATTACAATATCATAAAAAACGCTGCCATTAGCATTAAGCAATATATTTAATGCAAATATACCTAAAGCAATTGAAAACAACCTAAGATAATGTGTATTTAATGGTTACATTGTATGGAAGGGATGAAACATGTCATGTGCATTCATAGAAAGAGTTAAATATTGGTTAAAGAAGTAAAGGCTTTATCGAGAAAGTAGAATATGAGCTGAGTAGGGCCTGGTTATAGGTAGAAGGAAGCTGACTTGACATATGAAGGAAGAGAACAAGCATGGCATGTAGAAGAAACCCTGAGAAGATTGCTCCTTCCCCCTCATATCTTCAGGACACTTGAGATTAGCTGTGCATGTTAGGGACCATTAAAACCTGTGCTGTGGAATTTATATCTGAAGTCATATGTAATAAAGAGTTATGGTGGAAACGTTCTACAAGAATGGTGAGCCTGGCAGAAATGGGCAGGATGCATGGGAAAAGGCAGAGGTTCCTTTAAATGGATTGATGTGATGGGTCAAGCCCAAGACAAATAGAGTGGAGGTAAAACTGCAGAACAGGAGACAGATATGAGTTGCATTTTGAAGCAAGAAACAAAGGGCATGTGATGAAATGAACACTGGCGATAAAGAACAGGCATGAGTGAAAATTGATTCCTAATATTTTGTATTGATTTTATGTTACATTGGAATTTTATACCAGTATAACCAGGAGTCCACAAATTCTGCCTTGGTCCATCCAAACATTCTGCTTCTGAGGCCACTAAGGAAAATACATAGAAAGGAGGCAAGGGGACTCAGAGTAATACTATTGTTAGCAGAGAATTCTGCTTGAAACTCCAGTGCAAAATAGCAGTAAGCTGGGGTGAACCATGTGGAAAACTTTGTAAGACACAAGAAGCAGCCTATGTATAGCTTAGACCCAAAGCAGACTGAACAGCTTTCTGTGTTGATTTTGTTCAGCCTGAAGAGGAGATCTTTCACTGATGGCTGGAAAGACCAATTCAGGTGTACCCAGTGCCAGGAGAAAAGTGCTGGTGGCTCCAGGAGTGAATGAAGAGAAAATAATCACAAAGGAGAGAAAGAAGTATTACACAAAGCAGCTCAGAACCCTCTTGACTAGTTAGATAAAGGGGGAAAGAAATTGCAGCTACAAAAGCAGTAAGCATTATTCCCTTTGAAGTTCCATTTCAGACATTGTGGCTACTTCAGTGTCCATGAACTTAGCCAATCTGCTTACACTTTGTGTGAATTTCTTGCCTTTTTTCTGGCTCATCCTTAGGGATAAGTAAGGTATTTGAAGTGCCATGAGAACCTTCCTTTTCATTAGAGGATCACTATTTTAAGGCTGGATAATTGGCAGAATAAGGGCACCACTGATTGAGAAAAGGAACAGAGAAAGGAATTTTACTTGGAGTAAGGTGTTGGCATGTTAGACAGTGTCTGTGCACAAGATGATATAGCATACTCAAGTTGAATAATTTGTTTAAGTGAGTGAATGGGGTTTAAAAGAACATGAGAACTATTAACCACTTCTTTCCTGAAAGAAAATGGTTAATGGAACCCAAGAGGTGGTTGTCTATGGGAGCAGTCTGAAGAAAGCTATGGCTCTAGGCCACAATCAACCCGGGTGACTCAGCAGGTAGGGCACTGGAGGGATACACACTCCAATCTCACGCTTCTCCCATTGTGGATGTGCCCCTTGGCCAATGAGAAAAAAAGCCTGTTCATGAAGGTCACGTAATTCAGCCTATCTGGGCACAGGCTCGGCTGGAGGAAGTGGAGCAAAGTTCTGGAGGGGCAACACAGGATAGACTGTAAACTTAACAGTGAGTGAGCTAATAGTTGGACCTGTGTGAGGAAATCGCTCTTAGTTTGTATGAGCAGGCCTAGTGATAGAGATCTGGAATAAAAATGATGGAATGTTTAATCTGGGAGAAAGGATAGAATATTTACTAAATATCTATTATGTACTGGGCACAGTGCTAGGCATTTTCATATGTTACCTCATTTATTCTTTACAATAACTCTTAAAAGAAGTATCAGCATTCTGAGAGGTTTGCGAGCTCATGGGTCTCAAACTGGCAGCTCAAGGGGTGAGAATCTGTGTTTTCTTTAGCTTGCATGATGCTTTAAATGTCAGAAGATTTCAAATAAAAATGCAGGTTTCTGGCTTCCACTGGAAAAATCAGGAGATCTGGCATCAGCAAGCTCACATTCCTGCAAGCTAGAATTAATTGAGTGGTAACTTTTGTCTTTAGCCGGGACATGGATTTCGGTACATTCCTACCGCTCCCTATTGTGTTGTGACTCCCAGATCAATTGACTGAAATTATCTGCAAGTATTTCAATTTGCAACCCCAATCTCCCTTTTATTTTACACATGAATAATTAAGGCATGGAGGCATTGGATGACGTGCTCAAAATTTCACAACTAGACAATGCCAAAGTCGGCTTTAGAACTTGTCTTTGGCCTCTGCATCAAGCTATCTGTGAAATCTATAGTGGATTGCTATAAATTTTACAGTAATAAAGGAAGTGTAGAGATGGCTTAAAAAACACACAAATACAACATCAGAACAAAATAGAGTTTAAAAATAAATCCACACATAGATGGTCAACTAATTTTCAATGTCATTGCCAAGGCAATTCTATAGGAAGAGGAAAATTAATGTCTACTTTTACCTTTCATTATATATACAAATTAATTCAAAATGGATCATGAAATATAAAAGCTGGAGTTATAAAGCTTTTAGAAGAAGACATAGGAGCATGTCTGTGTGAATTGTCAAAGGCAAAACTTTCTTGGAGAGGACACAAAATGAACCAACCACAAAATAAAACAAATATTTGAAAGAATGGTTATACTTCTTCTATGGGATAGTGAGTTCTTATAAAACCCTCTCAAAGAGAGGGTCAGAAATGATTAGTATGGGAATACAAGAAAATAGAGACACTGAAGAAGCAGCAGCGAGAGATAAATAAAAGGTGTGTGCAAAAATATGGCAAGAGGTTTGGGTACTCTGAATCTTTTCCAAGTCTCTAATAACAGCCTATTTAATTTGGGTCTATAAGGTTTATTTGGAAGCTTACTAAAATCCTCTTTTCGTAGTTGGCCCTGGTAAACTAATGCTTCAAATTGCTCAAGCTATTTCTTTTTGAAATTTTGAGCTCCCTCAGGGTCTCTATTTAATTTTCTGTCTAAGGCATACCATGAAACTTAATATTTTTCTCCCCAGTCTGAGTCATTCTGGGGTTTTTGGCCCTGTCTATCAGACTCTGTTAAGGCAATAGCTCCACGCAGCACTAGTTTAAAACAACCCTATTACAGGGGACTGTTCTGCATGGTATGGGAAATGTAGCCCAGCCCCCACTCGGAAAGGCCAGGGGGAGCAAGGTCCAGCACACAGGACCCACACTCAGGGATACGTTCTCCCGTGGGGAATCAGACCTGCACTGTACCTAGGCTGCTATGAGGCTTGCTTTTGCTAAAACTCCCTTGCCCTGGATTGAGGCAGCAAGTGCTTACTGCATATCTCTAACGTAACTTCCTAAAATCTGTGCTAAACCTCCCAAGTATGGAGTGTAACCAGTTCAACCACTTTTCCTTTTGATCTGCAACATCCTTCTCTTTGAAGTAATTAGCAACATTCTTTCCTTTGTTATCTGTGAAAGGTAATCACCTACAGTGAACCTGTGCATAGTAAATGAGGACCATCCTCAATGTAATATGCCCAGAAAAGCAATAACAGCCTGTCCAGGTGGGGGTCGAGGGCCTCTCTCTCACTTAGAGAGCGGCCATGCTGACCTGTTTTCTCCACAGGACTGTAGTCCATGTGAATTTGTCTGTCACAGCCACAGCGCATGCACCCTGTGGGATGGAGTCTGCATCATCCTATGTTTATGATGTGGTGGACCCTGGGCTCAAAAACACCCATAGTCCTTTCTCCTGACTGGATCAGTTTGTGAGGTGCAAAAAGGTAAATATAAAGTTAAATGAAATAGTTTTTTTTATTTCCCCCACCACTTGGACAGCAGGTCTCTTCATATGCATAGTCAGATGTTTGGTTTCATAATAAAGTTTTCAGTCTTACTGCCTAAACGATTCATTTTAGTGAATTATTGTATTCTTGGTTCCTCTGTGACTGGCATTCATTTTTCTGTGTCATATACAAAGTTAAGAGTAGAGTTCTTCTTTTTGGTACTCTGCTTCTCAAGGAGTCTATTAATGAAAACTTCTTTATTCTTTGTTCTGTTGTTTCCAGAATATACTGATATTTTTCAATAGAACAAATCTATTATTCCCACTTATCAGTCATCTTCTGTTTTCTTAATATCATCTCTTGTTCTGATCCTAAATTTGCTTTCTCTCTCCTCTACTTCTTAGATGTTATCATTTCTGTGTTTATTACGCTCTGAAGATCTTTCTGTGTCTTGTATGCCCTGAAGATTAGTGGATATTTGAAATTGGGCAGCAAGAAGATGACTATCATCTAACCTCCTTTTCAATTTCATTTCCTTTTTAAATGATTTCTCTGGATATGAAAACTTACCTTAGTTTCATAAAGAAACTGGAATAGCCAAATGGGAGTTCAGCTTCTTGGGGAAAAAGAATATGGGAAGACAGAATAGGACACTTGACAAATGCTGCCCGCACAACCTCCTGCCCACTTTGTGGTTATTACCTCCACTTTGTGGTATTATCACAAAGTGGATGTAAGCCATGGTCATGTAAAACATGTCTTCTGATGAAGAACTTAGAAGGGGCATAACCAGCTATGTGGTATCAGCCTTGTCACACTGTAAGACAGGTTAAAGAAAATATGAACTGTATAAGCAGGGCCTATTGGTCCAAAACAGTAACTTTGAAATGTTTGAACTTTCTATGAGGTGGGCTCTGTGTCTGTTGAAGCTAGTGTCTTCTATTTGAGCCCTTCTATAGAGCTGCCATTACTGTTGTCATGTGAAGTCATAGCACAGCTTAGATGTCACAGAAAATGTAGAAGACAGAAATAGGTGAGGTAGCTATTTTGCATATGAAAGGAGATGGACCAACAAATACTGCTTGCTACCCATTCTCAGGACTTCTCCAGGCCGTGTCCTTTCTCATCAGAATCCTGCTGGTTTCCATCCTGGCCAGTGTGGCTCAGTTGGTTGGAGCATTGTCCTGTAAACTGAAAGATTGTGGCTTCAATTACTGATCAGGTCACTGGCCTAGGTTGTGGGTTCAGTTCGTGGTCAGGGGTCATGTATGAAAGGCAACCGATTGGCGTTTCTCTCTTACCCTCTCTTCCCCTCTCTAAAAAAGTCAGTAAGCATGTTTTTGGGTTAGGATAAGAAATATGTATTTTGAAAAAAAAAAAAAAAAGAATCCTACTGGTTTCCTGAGACATATCTTGGTGTTCTCTAGTTTTGATAAGGTGATAGACTAGGCTTTTAAAAAAAATATACAAAAGTATTAAAGTGTAAATAGCACATATAGACAATTTGGAAAACATGAAATGATTAATAAGCAAAAAAAATTATCAATGAATTTTCAGTGAGTTCCAGGCTGCGTGATATGAGGCACTTAGACACATTTTGCCATTTTGTCATGGCAACTGCTCTGTGGTTTGGTATTATCCGTGTTTTACAGATGGGCTGAGAAAATCAATGAGATCTGCCACTGGTCAACTGAAGCCCACATTTTTTTTTTTGCTCTTGCTGGGCCTCCTCATGTTTTGTTGGTCCAAGAGTAAGTGAATAATAACCTGACCTGAGCCAAGTTCAATTCTGAGGAGGGAGGACAGTTAGATAAGTGAAATTGACTTCCCAGGAGTTGCAGCGAGGATGCATTTAACCTCTCCTGAGCACAGGATGACAGAAAGAAAGTTTGGGGAGATGAATGTCTAGCCATTATGCGGGAAAACCTGGGGGAGGGGTGAGGAGAGGCAAGACCCTGGGTTGGGAGACCATTGCTCTGATCCACGTGTGATTCCACAGGGGTCTCAGCTAAGCATGTTACCACCTTGTGCAGTTTTCACTTTCTCTTTAGAGGTCAGTGCAGTTTTCACAAGGATAATATTGCTCCGAGAGAAAAGATTTGGAATCTACTTTGATTCCAGTTCCCCCCCTAATATGTTCTTTGGCCTCAGGGTAACTGCAGGTGAAATGCAGTCCTATAGCCATTTTAAAAAATATTCTTGATCCCAGTCATTCTTTCTGCTCAGTTTACTAATCAGAACACAGGAGACTTCTTTTTTAGCATAAGCTGAGCCCACCAGTCCTCAGCTTGACAAGCCATTTGCATTTGGGGGTGCAGGTGTTTGGGAGCTGCTAAAGAAGGTTATTTCTTATCTGGCTGCCCGGGTATTTATTTTGCCTTGGAAATTTTAAAGCAACTGAGCTCCTTTCACTGGGGCAGCTGGGCCTCCGGCAGTCCCTATGCCAACTCCAGCCACACTCTTCCTGGCATTGCTGTACTGTATCAACCTGATGCCTCCGGGAGCTCAGGGCTACAGTGGGCTGACAGCATTGCCTCCTTATTTCTCTCCTTACCAGGCTATAATTCGGGAGATCCATTTACCTGCAGAAAATGGTGGTTCATTTGTTAGCTGTCAGCCTGAAGCTATGCTTTTTCTGTCTGAGTCCATTGGTGCTCATTATTTACTGTTCTGTTCAGCTGTGTATTGCATGGAAACTTTGAGATGTTGCTGAGAATCAGCCAAGTCTTAACAAAATATCTAGGAGTTGCAGATTCCACACAGCTGTTTCCTAGCCTCACATTAGTTAGAGCCCACTAGCCTAAACTTCTGTGTCTTGGGGGAAATATAAATATTAAGTTGAAAATGTCTTATAAAATTGGTCAAGTATAAAGATCAAGTCAGACTCTTTGTTCTCTATATAGCTTCCTGTTTATACCATCATAATTGCTAATGTTTTACTGAGGTACAATCAGATACATTAAAGCAAAGATCAGGGAAATTTGAAGATGAAAACATCCTTTTGAAATGGATTTGGAAAAGCAAAGTGCAGTCATTGTATTTTTTCCCCCTCCTTTTGGTGTTTAGGAGCTGAGAAAGCTATACAACTCTATTCTTTGAAAGTAGCCTTTTTCTGATTCATGGATTGGTTGCCTTCCCACACAACTGCCCTCTGGCACCATTTCAGGGTCCCCTAAAAGCATGAGAAATAAGGATGATACCCCAATTTATCAACTCCTATAGACACTGAAAAAATTTCCTGTTTGGCAATTTCTTGTCCATTATTACATTATGAACTAAGTGAAGTTAGCTCCCTCTAGAGGTGGCCACTTGCATATGTTGTTGACCCTCCCTGAGTAAGCTGGAGATTGGAAGCTACCAGTATTGGAGCCTCTAAAGGCAGTCTTCCTTCCCATCTCCTTTGGTGGATCGCATGTGGATGTCTGATGGACATGGATTTAAAAAACTAGTCAGGGGATGTAAAGTCCAAAGAAAAGTAAGGCTGCTATGCACAGTCAGCCGATTGCAACCATGAAGGAAAAAAATACCACTTGTTCTCCATCAGATTCAGGGTCAGATTTTCCCTCCTCTGTCAATGCCTCCACATGCAAATTTTACCCCAGGGGTAGGAATTAAGTAGAAGCTTTTGGAAAACAGGTTCATTGAGTCTTCATGGGGATGGACTTTAGTTATAATTTGTGATTTGTACTTATTTTACCACAATGATCTAGATGTGCTAATGCAGAGACAGGCAGATGAGCATGTTAATATATATGACTGTCCAATGTGGAAAAAACAGGCTGATTCTTTCCTGAAAAGAGAAATTCAAATCTCCAACATGCCCAGCTCTATCTACTCAAGCAATTGCAATGACTGTCAGCATCAATTTCTGACTAACTCTTCTCCCCAGTCTCAGTCATCATTCTGGGTCTGTTCCCTTTCAGATTAACACTTTTGAGAAGACCCAATACAATGAGTGCAGTAAGGAAAAGTAGAATCTTTGAAAAGCAAACACTGAGCATCTGACCCAAGCACTGGAAAATGAACAAAGTACCAAGTGCTTATTAGATACTTGCAGCGTTTCTTGTTTTCACATCTATGTGAATAGGCAGTTGGTCTTGGTGTCACAGTCATTATTCTTATGGAATTTCCCCTATTTTTTTTTGCTTTAAAATATAGGTTTTTTTTTAATTTTTTATTTTGTATTAATAGAAGGAACTGCAGTGATGTTAGGTTACAGACAGAAAGGCCCCCTCCACTAGGTGGCTCATTTGGTCTACATCTGGCCTCCAAAGACCCATGGCCACCTCCCTGGTAACTGACTATATACTCGGCCTCCAGCAAGTATAGAAAATAGGTGTCACCTTGTTTTTTGACCCTCACTGGCTGGAGGTGACTGTCTGGTATGATATTGGTAGAACAATTCTGCAGCTACATCCAGGCTCAGAGGGAATAATTTCCATTGCTGATATGAAATGCCTGTCATAGGCATAGGTGGAGTTCTTGGAAGCCTTGGTGCCTAGTATTTGCCATCCTAGAACATCTAGTCCTTTTTTGAAGTGACCTCTAGTGCACACTACATCTGGTTTCACATCCAGATTCTCCATTCAGTTTATCTCCTGAGCTTACTGGGACCACCCCTCATTCCCAGAGTAATGTTAACAGCTGCCACTAGACAGTACTTACTGTGTATCAGGCATTGTTTGAAGCATTTTATATAACTTTACTCTTCACTATATGCCTGTGAGTTTTTTTTAAATTACCCCTATTTTACTGGTGAGGAAATTGAAGCACATAAGGCTAAGAAAATTGTCTGAGGTCACAACTGATAAGTGGCAGAGTCAGCATTTAAACCCCGGCAGTATGGGATCTAGAGTCCCTGCATGCCACCACCACTCTGTACTTCCTCTCTAATTGTGCAATAGGTATTTGCATCTTTCCAAGGGCTCTATCCCCTTGTAGGAATAAAAAGCCCAACCTATTGTAATAACAGTCTCTCTCTCTCTACTTTCTCCCTCCCTCCCTTTTCTTTCTAGAGAGAAGCAAAAGGATAAAAACTCTAAGACATCTCAATAATTGATTTCACTTTTTTCCTATTAGAATTCCATTAACACTGCTCTCTAAGGCTCATGTTTTTCAGATTCTAAATTACATAATAACAAATTTATAAGTTATATGAGTATGAAAGAGGAAATGGTATAGGAAGGGTGGATTCAGAATTCTGGGAAGAGAGAGGTGAGAAGAGAAGAGTAAGATAGAAAGGCAGAGTTAAGGCCGAGTAATTGGGAAAATAGTGGAATATTAGCATTTCCAGAATTAGAAAATTTAGGTCATAGAATAAATTCAGCAGTCAAGTGTTTTTTGTCTACTATATATCAGGAATAGAGCTGGGCACTGGAGATAAAAAGGTGACTAAGGCACAGTCCCTTTATCTATTTATGTTTATCGTGAGGAAATAAATATATGGAAGCAAACCAAACTTAATGAGTTAGTTTCCTGGTCCTGGCTTATCTCTGTCCCCTGCCCACTCTTTCCCTAGGGGATGAGTGACTTTTCAATTTGGAACTGCATTATGTGGCTTAGATTCTTCGAGGTGTCTGTCTGCCTGGAAAGAGTGTGCATTCTGATCTGCTGTCTGGGCCATGAATACATTTACTGACACAAGCCCTGCCCCTACTCAGTGGACATATAGTTGCTCAGACTATGTCTTTTGTATGGTAATAATACTACCTTCTGTGTGAGGTTTATTTTTTCATTTTTATTGCTTTTAATTTTTTATTTTATGTTTATTTTGCCATTTTCATTGTGCGTGATTAAAAAAAAAGGTCTTCATAATCTCCCGATCCTTCTTACCAGCTGCATTAAGCACCTACCATCTGCCTGGGTCACAGTTAGCCTGGCACCCAAGCTATATCATGCCCTTTCCTTATTCAGCCAAGTCAACCAACAACATTTCAGTTGTTCCATACAAAATCCAAGTCCACATACCACATTTTATTCCCTATTTTGGCATATTCCATAATGTATATTACGAAGTAGATGTGAAAATACTTATAATATCTCAAGAGTAAATGTTGACAATTGTGTGTACAGTAACATATCAAGGAATGTATACATCATGAAATCAAACTTCTTACATGCTAAGAAAGCCTATTTTTTTCCCTCTCTATGGGTCTGATATTCATCTTTCAGAACTTCTTCAGGTTTCCAGCATCCCATAGCCATGCCCCCCGTCTGAACTTGCTGTACCAAGTGTTCTTGGAGATTCTACTTTGGTATATTTAGTCACCTGGTTTCATCACTTTTAAAAGTGATGTGGGGCTATAGCTTCCCCTCAGGCTGAACAATTCCTTTCACAATTGCTTCAAAAATAATAAAATATCTAGCAATAAACCTAACTAAGGATGTAAAACACCTGTACTCAGCAAATTATAAGACACTGTAGAAAAAGATTGAAGAAGACACAAATACGTAGAGTGCATACCATGTTCTTGGGAAGAATTAATATCATTAAAAATGTCCATACTACCCAAACAATCTATAGATTCAACACAATTCCTATTAAGATACCAATGATGCATTTCACGGAACTAGGACAAATATTTCAAAAATTTACATGGAACCACAAAAGGCCTGCATAGAAACAGAAATCCTGAGAAAGAAGAACAAAGTTGGAGGAATCATGCTAACTAATATCAAACTATACTACAAAGCCATAGTAATCAAAGCAGCCTGGTACTGGCATAAAAACTGACACATAGATGAATGGAACAGAATAGAGAGCCCAGAAATAAACCCACTTCTTTATAGAAAATTGATATTTGACAAAGAAAGCAAGTATATATAAAGGGCTAAAGATAGTTTATTCAATAAATGGTGTTGGGGAAATTGGACAGATATGTGCAGAAAAATGAAACCAGACCACCTTTTTCCACCATACACAAAAATAAATTAAAAATGTATGAAAGACTTAAATATTAGACCCAAAACCATGAATATCATAGAACACATAGGCAGCAAAATCTTGGACATTGCTCATAGCCATATTTTATTGGATATATCTCCCAGGCAAGGGAAACAAAAGAAAAAATAAACAAATGGGACTACATCAAACTAAAACATTTTTGCACAACAAAGGAAATCATCAACAAAATAAAAATACAGCCCACAGTTGGGAGAACATATTCGCTGATACATCTGATATCCAAAATGTATAAAGTCCTTACAAAATTCAACACCAAAAATACAAAGAACCCAGTTAAAAAATGGGCAAAGTACTGGAATAGACACTTCTCCAAAGAGGAATACAGATGGTCAATAGACATATGAAAAGATGCTCAATGTCACTAATCATCAGAGAAATGAAAATTAAAACCACAATAAGATATCACACACCTGTCAGTATGGCTTCATCAATAAATCAACAAACAAGTGCTGGTGAGGATGTGGAAAAAGGGGAGCTCTTTTGTACCGTTGATGGAAATGGAGTTACCTCAAAAAATTAAAAATGGAGCCTTGGCTGGTGTGGCTCAGTTGGTTGAGCACTGGACTGCAAACCAAAGGGTCACTAGTTTGATTCTCAGTCAGGGCACATGCCTGAGTTGTGGGCTAGGTCCCCACTAGGGGATGTGTGAGAGGCAACCACACATTGATGTTTCTCTCCCCTTCTTTTTCCCCTTCCTTCCCCTCTTTCTAAAAAAAAATAAAATCCTTTAAAGACATTAAAAATGGATCTAACTTTTGACCCAGTGATCCCACTTCTGGTAATATATCCAAAGGAAACCACAAAACTTAATTTGAAAGAACATAAGCACTCCTATGTTCATTGCAGCATTTATTTACAGTGACCAAGATATGAGAGCAACCTGTGTCCACCAGCAGATGAGTAGATAAAACAACTATGGGACATTTACACAATGGAATACTACTTGGCTGTGAAAAAGAAGAAAAACTTTTACCCTTTGTAACAGTATGGATGGATCTGGAGAACATTGTGCTAAGTGAAATAGGCCAGTCAGAGAAAGAAAAATAACATGATTTCACTCATGTGTGGAATCTAATGAAAAAAACCAAACTAATAGGAAAAACAGAGACAGATTTATAGATGGAGAACAAGATGACAGCTATGGGGTGGAGGAGGTTAGAGGGTGGAGGGATTGAGCAAAAAGGAAAAAGACTCATGGACATGGACAACAGGGTGGTAATGGTGATGGGGAGAAGTGTATACAGGGACTAAATGGTTATGGAAAAAAATACAATAAAAAATTTAAAAAAAGGTTTGCTGAAATCATCAGTTAATAACCACTCAGGGTTTTTAAGTTGTTCGTACTATCCACAGTCTTCTCATTGTACAACATTGCACTCAATATACTCAAATGCTCAGGCTGGAACTAGAGAAGAAAATGAATTAGATTCTGATTCCATCCCATATACATTGACCATATATTTAATTCTTTGTCTTTTGAATCTGTTTTCCAAAGTTATGGTTACCTCTTCTGCTCCCATCTCCTTTGAATACCCCCTTTCATTCTGGCAGAGGGTCTTCAAATTAAGTTGGCATATTCAAACCCTTCCCTCCTCTTTTGCACAATTATATTTGAGGACCAACACAATGGTGATTGTGTCACAAGTCCTGCCCTTTGGGAGTTTACCCTCTGGTAATGTAGACAAGAAAACACACTGTGCCTTCTAGAACTACATGATGGAATTCTGTGGAGTAAAATAGGGAGAGCAGGGCCCACTGGTAATGAGGCCCAGAATGTATCTTGAATGGCAGATGGGCTTGCAAAGAGAAGGCAAGTCATCGAGGAAAGCCATGACTGCCCTTCCCTCTCCCGTGAAATATCCTGGTTCCCACGCTCTGGGTGTGTTACCCTAATTCAGTAAACACTCACCCTCGGAGATTTGTCAGCTAAAACCTCAGTTTCCAGGGTGTTGACAAGCTACTAAAAACAGTGAAACTGGTGCTAGAAATTTTTTGAAGTTTTACAAAACATTCCAGATGAACTTCTGGTACTCTTAATAGTGATTGCCAATCACTCCATGAATCACAACTGTTACTCACTTCTCCTTGGCAGTGAGGACATTTCTGGGACAGGGTTGGATCGATTTCTACTGCCCATTTTTATGATGTAGGAGTTGAGAAACTGCTGAGGTTCACTAAAACCCCAGAAGCATTATGTGGACTGTGCAGGCTTCAGGATGTCCAAGAAATTGTCCTCTGTGAGTTCAATAGAATTGAAAGTTAGGAATAGGCATACAGATGGTAACTAACAATTAGCTTCATTACTATTTAAAGTTGGATTGGAACAAGTGGCTTATGTGTATGTGGCAAAAATGGTTTTATTAATACTGTACCTAAGAAGTAACTTTACACATCTGAAAAGTTATTTTCCCCAAACAAATCAGTAATTTCAGCAACTCCAAAGCCCAACTGTCAGGAAATTGAACCCTCATTCCCAGTTTTATTCACTTACAGCCTTAAGCCTACACTGTTTGTTTGTTGCACATTTTTGAAGCCTTTTCCATCCTTTTGATGATGCTCCCACATCATCAGATACTGTCTCAGTTTGCTCACTCTTAATGGCCAGTATTTAAGGAGTGTGTGCAATACGTAAAGCTATGCTAAGCACAGTGCTCATTAGCTGTTATTCCTCATATTGTGCTATTACTGTTAATGAATTTTGCAGAGTAGGAAAGTAAAGCTCAGCAAGACTAAGAGTTCATTTAAGGAGACAAAATTATCAAGGAGCTGAACTGGATTCAAACCTAAATCTATTTGACTCAGAATTTGTATTCTTAAACACCAAATTATGCCACTTGACCACATGCCAGCACTTAGCCTGGTTAGTTTATCTTACTGCTCTTACTCTTCCATAACTAGAGTCTGGGGTAGCTAAGGAGATGGAAAAGCAGTGATAGTGTCTGTTGTGCTAAGGATCTGGGCCAACACTTGGCATTATCAGCATTTTTACATCTTGCCAATCTCTTTCTTATAAAACGATATCTTATTGTGGTTTTAATTTGCATTTCTCTGGTTGTTAATGAACATTTCTCGGTATGTTTATTGGCTACTTATTAGCTACCAGTTAGCTACTAATGATCAGGGAGCTCTTGGAAGCCAAGTATTGAAGATAGCCCAGCCTCCTGTAGCCTGGAGTCCCAAATTACTGAGTTCAGGAAAGCCTTTCCAAGCACAAGCTAGAATTTACACAAGTGAGAAATTTACTGCTTTTGTGTTATTCTACCTTGACTTCAAGATTTACCAGTTAAAGTAGTAGCTAATCTTCTTAGAGGATACTGATAATTTTCCAAATTATATGATATAGAGCTATCTTAGTTTGGAACATGCGGCTTGTGTGAATGGAAAAAGTGGTCTTATTACTATTGAACCTAAAAAGTTACCTTATCTACTCAGTCATGGGCAGAACTGGAAAACTATAGGTGTAGTTCAGAGGGGTAGGGCCTTCCTTAGTAAACCTTCATGGCCCAGACTGTAGATCAGAATGCATGGTGTTTTTTTAAATTTTTTTTTTTATTTTTCCCAGGCAGACAAATGCCAAGAAGATCCTGGAAGAGGCTAATGCACGCATAATATATTTCCAAATTGGAAAGTCATTCCTCCTTGTAGGGGAACAGTGGTTAGTGGACACAATGAAGCCAGGACCCGGAGTGTAACTGATGGAGATCTGGCTTTTTGGAGCGTGAAACCTTGAAAGGAGTCCCCGTCATGAATCATGAGTCTTGCCAGATACCACTGTGATTGTGAAGATTTAATGCTTGACCAAGTGTTGTAACTAGTGGGAATTTGGCTTCTCATTTTGAGTAGTCCTTGATTAACTCTTTATTATCATTCAGCCTGAAAAGAGAGGGAAAATGTTGATGGGCTACAGTATAGGGCTGGGTGTTTGCAATGTAAAAGAAGATGCCTGAAGAATGGGATAAGATTCTGCTTAGCAAGCACTGTCGTGAAGGGAAAATACTTGAAAATACAATGTACCTTTACATTAATGAATTTTTTGGAGAATCTGAGCCTATGTCATGATTTTAATTCAGTTGAATTTTTCACTAAATAATTATTTATGAAGTTATCTAAAGCATTTAAAGATCAACACAGAAAGGAAGGTAAAAAGGTATTTTTTGAGAGCAGGACATTATTAAACTTGTCATTAACAACAATAGTTCAAGGGTATGGGCTTGAGCCCTGATGGCATAGCTCAGTGGATTGAGTGCTGGTCTGCAAACCAGAAAGTAGCAGGTTCAATTCCCAGTCAGGGCACATGCCTGGATTACAGGCCAGGTCCCCAGTAGGGGGTGTGTAAGAGGCAACCACACATTGATGTTTTTCTCCCTCTCTTTCTCCCTCCCTTTTCCTCTGTCTAAAAATAAATAAATAAAATCTTTAAAAAAAGAGTATGGGCTTGAAACCACACTTAACTGGGTTCACCTCCTAATTTTGTCACTTGCTAGTTGTGTGACCTAGCGAAAGCTACTTAATTTCTGCCAGCCTCAGTTGTCACAATTGTAAGATGAGAATAACATAGTATGTACCTCATACAATTGTTGTAACACTCAAATGAGGTTCAAAAGTGCGATGTAATCAGCTCATGG
This sequence comes from Anoura caudifer, assembly GCA_004027475.1. Lineage (NCBI taxonomy): Eukaryota > Metazoa > Chordata > Mammalia > Chiroptera > Phyllostomidae > Anoura > Anoura caudifer. Next base: position 278,710 of record PVKU01000504.1, read on the forward strand.
TAGGAAATTAATAAATTGTGGCTACCATTACTTCCAGTTACCAGTCAGCTTAAATGAGATCATACATGTGAAAAATACTTTGTAACCAGAAATAACCTGGCTCTGTGTGCCAGGAACACTTTTCCCTGCCTCTATAAAAGCTCATTCACTCTTTTACATAGTTGTCAGATTGGCCTTGCTGTCCCAGCCAGTGGGGCCTGGGATGCTGATGAGGACTATGGTTCAAAGGAAGGGGACAGGTCTTAGCAGGACTTTGCTGTGGGGCAGAGCCCACAGGGACTACTGAGCACATCTTGGGGAGAGGAGGAGAAAGGAGAAAAAATAGGCACTAGAACTAATGAGACTGTATAATTTGTTGCATTGCAGAATGATATGGCATTGCCTTTGAAATGGCCAAATGAGTCTATAGAGATTTGTTGAGCCATCAATGCAAAGAGCTTGAATCTCTAATTTTGGGTGTGAACAGAAAGGGAGCTCCACTACACACACACTTTTCTCTACTTGTTTTCCTCTAATACCACCTATTCAAACATAGATGTCTGGTGTCCAGCCAGGGCCTGGACTGGGACCATCATTATAAAGATTATGCTTTATTCTATCCTTAACCTCCAGCCCAGTGCCAAGAAAATGGTGAGTCAATAAGACATGCTAATTGAATGCATTGATTTAAACCTATAAGAGGTTATGGGTTCACTTTTGTTGGATGTATTGTTTCTTAAATGCTTCTAGAGCAGTCCTGAATTGCCAGAGTAGAGGCAACAGAAAAAACAAAAAGACCACAGGAATCTGCCATTTTAGCAATCAAATGACTGAGGATAGGTCCATGCCCTGGTGAGAAAAAGAGCTATTCTAAATTGCATCAGCTACCATTCAAGACAGAGAGCTGCAAACAAGGAGTGGAAGCTGTGTGGCCATCTGAGGGTGATGCAGCCCAGGGATACCTGCACTAGGTCAGTGCTAGACTGTATCATCATCCCCATGCCTGACTACAGCAGAACTACTTGTGGATGGGTTATTTATTTATTATCCTCACCTGAGGACATTTTAAAAATTGTTTTTAAAGAAAGGGAAGAGAAGGGTGGAGAGAGAGGGAGAGAGAAACATTAATGTGACAGAGAAGTATGCTTTCTGTATGTACCCCAACTGGGGATTGAACCCACAACTCAGGTATGTGCCCTGACCAGTAATCAATCCAAAATTGCTTGGCGTATGGTATGGCACTCCAGCCAACTGAGCTACATTGGCCGGGGCTGGATGGGATTTTTATAAAGCTTATTCCTGGGCCCTTTACCCAGAAATTTGTATTTAATACAACTGATTTGGATCAATGCATCTATAATTCTTCATGAATTAACATACAATAAGTGCACTCATTAAAGTGAAAATTTATTGATGAGTTTTGACATGTATGCACACATATACTCATCATAATCAAAACAGAGCATTTACATACCTCTAAAAATTTCCCTTGGGCTCTTTGTGGTCATTTTTTCCTCTCCCAGTTCTAAGCTCTGCTGATCTGCTTCTTGTTACTGTAGATGAGTTTTGCCTCCTCTAGAATTTGAAATAAGGCATCTATAGTATGAACTCTTATGTGTCTGGACTCTTTCCTTCAGCATATTTTTGGGGTTCATCCGTATTTACAGATGTATCAGTAGTTTGTGATTCATATTGCTCTACAATATTCTATTTTAGGCTATTCTATACTTTGTTCACTCATTAATGGTTATATATGTTGTTTTTTTGAAATTTTATTTATTTATTTATTATTTTTAGATAGCGGGGAAGAGAGGGAGAGAGAGAAACATCAATGTGTGGTTGCCTCTTGAGCGCCCCCTCCTGGGGACCTGGCCCATAACCCAGGCATGTGCCCTGACTAGGAATTGAACCAGTAATCTTTTGGTTCACAGGCTGGCACTCAATCTACTGAGCCACACCAGGGCTGATGTTTTAACTTTTGTCTGTTATGACTAAAACTTCTGTGGATGTGTATATACAAGTCTTTGGGTGGACATTTTCATTTCACATGGTTAAATACCTAGGAGTAGAATTGTTGCATTGTATGGTAAGATCTATTGAACATTTAAAATTGTCAAATTGTCTTCCAAAGTAGCTGTATCAGTGTGTGATTCCTGCCAACAATGTGTGGCAATTTCTGTTGCTCCACATTCTCTCCTTGTCAGTCTTTTTAATTTTATCTATTCAATTAAGTGTGTAGTGGAGTTTTATTGTGCTTTTAACTTTTTTCCTTATGACTAAAAGTGTTGAACATCTTTTTGTGCTTTAGCCACTTCTATATCTTCTTTTCTGTTGTGCCTGTTCACTCTTTTGCCCATTTTTTATTGAGTTATCTTCTTGTTAAGTTTTAAAATTTCTTTATCTATTGGAATACAAATCCTTTGTTGGATGTACCATATTTTGGCATGTATAATGCGCACTTTTTGCCCAACTTTTTTATGGGAAAATAAGGATGCACATTATTCATGGGTAGTATTAATTCTGTATCTATAGAAATGTTTTTTAATTCTTTTTTTATGCTCCTGTGTTAAAAGTATAACTCTAGAAAGCAATAACAATATCTATGTGCAAAATAATACCCTGGAATATGATATTGGTTATGTTTCTAAATATAAATAAAAATTGAATTAAAAAATTAAAATGAAAGATTTTTTTCCCCTGAAAGTTTGGGTGAAAAACATGGGTGCATGTTATACCTAGCAAAATATTTTATTCCTGTCAGTGTCTTGCCTTTTAAATTTTCTTATTGGTATAAGTTATGGGTAGAGTCAAATTTTCCCAAAATTCATGTATTGAATCTAACTTCTAATACCTCAGAATATGACAGTATTTAGGAATATGGTCTTTAAAGGGATGATTAAGTTAAAATGAGGACATTAGGGTGGGCTCTAATTTAATCTGACTGATATCCTTATCAAAAGAGGAAATTTGGACATGTAGGGAGACACCAGGGGCTCATGAGCACACAAAAAGGACCACATGAAGCTGCAGAGAGAAGATGGCCATCTGCAAGTGAAGGAGCGACGTCTCAGAGGATAACAAACCTGTCAACAACTTGATCTTGGCCTTCTAACCTCCAAAACAGTGGGAAAACAGGCTTATTGTTTAAGCCACAGTCCGTGGTATTTTGTTGTAGCTGTCCTGGTAAACTAACACAGTGTCTTTCAAAGAATAAATGTTTTTGTAGATTTTGACAAAGTCTAATTCATTACTTTTTTCTCTATGGTTTGTGTTTCTTGTGCCCTAGCTGAGAAATCTTTTCCTACCCTAAAACTGCAATGTTTTTTTTCTTGTGTTGTTTTCTAAAAGTTTCATAACTTTAGCTTTCACATTTTAGGTCCATAATCCATTTCAAGTTAATTTTTGTACATGGTATGAGGTAAAGTTAGAATTCATTTTCATTTCAAATGGATATCCAGTTGTTCTAGCACCTTTGTTGCAAAGACTACCCTTTCCCTATTCAATAGTTCCATTGAGCTATACCCAAGTGTCTGTTTTTAATCAATTCCATGTGTAATTCTAACGCACATCCAAATTTTAAAACCCTTTGGATGAACAGTCTCTAAGAAGCCTAACTCTTTCATTTTATGAGCGCTCTGTCAACAAGTTACTGCCTCTATGAATCAATAATAGAAAGAAACTGATCAAGTAGATGATCTCCAAGAATCCCAGAGTATTTGTCTTCTTCCTTGGCACTTGAAGTCACCCAGAACTAAAAAGAGGATTGGATTAAAAGAGATTCACATGGTCATCAAGGAACATATATAAAGGACACATGGACGAAGCCAAAGGGAGTAGGATTGAGGGTAGGGGCGATGGGGATGGATGGAACAGTGGGGAGTGGGGGGTGGAAATGGAGACAACTGTACTTGAACAACAATAAAAAAATAAGAGATTCTTATGGAAAGAAATGTTGCCTAATTATTCAAAGTCAAATTGGGAGCACTCTTTCTCAGAAGCATCTGTTAAATGGCATTAGCATTCATTCATAAGCATCTGTTAAATTTTGTTGCTATGTAGATACAAGCTAAAATGGATATTACTTAGGCATAGTAAGATTTTCTTCCATTTAATGTAAAAGGAGGAACAAAATGTGTCCTGGGGAGAGAGTCAGATGAACAGAGGAGATGAAAGTCCTAGCTCAATGGTTACCATAGAGTATACTCTTTTTTTTTTTTTTTTGAGACTTTATTTATTTATTTTTAGAGAGAGGGAGAAAGAAAGGTAACCTCACACATACCCACAACTGGGGACCTGGCCCACAACCCAGGCATGCGCCCTGACCAGGTATCAAACCTGCGACCTTCTGTTTGGCAGGCCAGTGCTCAATCTACTGACCCACAGCAGCCAAGACAAGTATACCCTTAATAAATACAGTGTCCCCAGTGTCTGGAATAGTACTCAACACATATTTGATGCTGGTTGGTTGGTGGAATGTGTTAAAGAAACAGAAAAAAGGGGTTTAGAAAATTCGTAACAGAATCAGGCACCCTGTCAATCACATGGATGTTTGAAGGATAACAATTTAATGGTGTAGTTAAATGCAACATCATTAGATTCAGAAGAATCTAGGTTGAAATCCTGGCTCTATTTACCAATGATGACCTTGGGAAGGGTATTTAACTTCTCTAAGCATTAGTTTCCTCTTCTATGAACATTGGGTTAATGAACACCGTTCAGTGTTGTGAACATTAAGAGACCTAAGAATCATACACTTAATGTTTCTCTTTCTTGCTGTAAATTCCACTCCTTAAGGGTAAGGACTCTGTCTTGTTCATGACCTTATTTTTGGAGCATAAAGAAATGCTAGACACTTATTCTATAAATAGTTGCTGAATGAACGAAAGCATATAAAATTACTACTACTGTGTTTTGCATGTAACAAGCCTATAGTTAATAATAGCCCATGATTACATATATTTTTATTTTTATTCCATCGCAAGAAGGTTGGGGTTACAGTCAGCTAATGCCTCCTTGATGAGAACAGCTATCTTTTATAGAAAACAATCCCTCATTGATGGCAGCAGCTATGTTTTATAAAAAAAAGGTATCTTTTATAAAAGCAAGCATTCCAATTAGGGCTGGCATAGTTAATATAGGGACAATTCATTAATGGTCTGCCCCTTCATGGATATTCATAGGGTCATAGGCTGTCACTATGCCATATGCAGTTTTTATGCTGATATTTGGAATGGTGAATTATTGGTTTAAATGGCTTTTTTTCCCAACAGTTTCCCACAGATGGCTGAATATTTGATGAATGCATTTTAAGTAGAATCAACACCACGTCTTTGTTGTCTCCATTATAAAATGCATACAAAAGCAGACATCACAGTTTTTTCCCCTAATGTAGGTGCTGCTCTGGTTTTCACAGTCATTAATAAAATTTAGAGGAAACAGCCCATTCCAGAAGGCTAGTTGGAAAGAAGCCTGCTTCTGATTAATAGCTGATGGATTCTGTAGCCTTGACAGGTGCTTAGACAGTCTTGGCTTTGACTTTGTAATTATTTTATCAGCTATTAAGTAATCAGACCAGAGGTAGAGTCCACAGGCTTTGCAAATTCAGTTTACTCTCACCTGATGGCATAAAACAGAGTTAATGTGTGTGTCTTGTTTAACAAGGGAGACATGTATTTTCAGAGACATCAAAATATTGGCATTCTTTCATGGACAATGGGGGACTGACTGTTGGCATGGGGGGGATGGGGTAGGGGAAAGCAATGGGGATAAAGGTGAGACAATGTAAGTGAAGAACAATAAAATTTTTTTTTAAAAAGTTGAGGATCAGCAATTCAAAGAGGGCCAAAGTGCCAAACTCCATCATTCCAGCAATTTCTGAATAGCATTTGCTGACACATAAAATGCTTCTGAAAGAGTGTGCCTGCCCCACTGGTGGAGTGGTATTGGATCGCGCAGACCCAAAATGCTGGTTGACTAGGTCTAAATGCTGTGATTTCGGAGTTCACAGAAGAACTCAGTAAGTCTCAATGTACTTTCTTTCCTTTCCCTTATCTACTCTTCTCAGTTGTGCTCAGGAATTGGAAATTCCCACTTTAATGCACACCTTGACCCCTGTTCTTGAATTACCCTATTAAAATACAAATATTGTCTTATAGAAGAAATTAATATTTTTTAAAATCAGCAATTAATTAGTCACTATAATACAATCAATATTTTTTTTAAAGACATAGTCTTTGGAATCAGAAATATCTGGGTTCAGATCCTAATTTTGCCACTTCCCAACTGGGCACATTATCAAGAGACTTGCATTTGTACTGACCAAACTACTGAAATCAAGATATTTTCGAAAGGGGAAACTATAGTCTTTACTGAAAGAACAAAGATTTTTTTGATTACTGATTCCAAAAGCTATTCATGTCTCATTCAAGAGAACATTTGGGAGTCATGGAAAATTTGAAACCTTAACTTCAGCAGCATCTTAAAAAATTGCCTTCATGAAATTATGTTTTTATGTTATATTCTGCTTTCAATAGGATGCTACATTCTAACGCTAGCTATTAGACTGACTTGGGAAAATGTTACCGTCCTGTCCCTTGATGTCTCCCATAGAAGGCATCCACATTAAAGCAAAACAAAACAAGAAAGTCTTTCAACATCCAGTACAGGAAGCACTTTGTTTCTCTTAAGGAACTAGTATGCTTACTTTTTATCTGATGTTGAAAAATACATAACTTGCTTTTTGTTTGGTTGCCAGGGATCTTGGGGCCAAGTTAAGGATCAGTTCTACCTATTGCATAGCTCTTTATGACCAACGTATTTGTGTTCATTACTTGGTCTTAACATTTATCCTCTTATTTATTGAATTCAGTTATTTCTCTTTTATAATTGTATTTTTTGAATTCTACTTATGAGATGCCTTAAATCCTTTTAGATAAAGAGAGCAGTAATAAATGTATACATAAATACATGAACAAATATAGTAAACAGATTATATTTCATCTTTGTATTATGATTTAAGAAATAATTCTAACAGTTATAGGAGATGGTAGATCAAGCTATCAAGAAAGGTGTATCAGTTATGCATTGTGGTGTAACAAACCACTCCAATATTTCATTATTGCTCATGAGTCTGTGCATTAGCCAAGCAGTTCTGCAGTCAGATGGTGTGTCAGCTAAGGTTTGATGATCTAGAATGACCACCCTCATATTACTGACATTTGTCACAGCTGGGCAACTTGTTTTCCCTTTATTTGATCTCACATTACTCCAGGAGATGACCATGGTCCTCTTCCCAGGTGGTCTCAGGGCAGCAAAAGAGTATAAGTGACAATGAGCGAGCACTTTTCTCACCTCTGCCAGTGTCACAATTGTGAATGTCCCTGTGGCCCAAGCAAATTGCATAGCCAAAGTCAGATTTAAGGGGGTGGGGGTGGAGAATAGGTTTCACTTCTTTATGGGAGGCATAGCAATGTTACATTGCAAAGAGAAGTGAATACAGAGATGAAAATAATCAATGTCCAATTTCAATCCACTGTACAAAGTCAAGATTAAATGAAGACTAATAGGTCTTTAATAAAGAACAAATGAAGATAAGACTCTATGACCTTTTAGCATTCTTTCCAATTCTGAGATTCCATAATTCTTTTATCTTTAACACACAAAAGGAGTAAAACCATAAATTGTTCATGATTAATTTAAATTTCCCACATCCCTAGATTGGTGGTTCTTTCAATCACCCACAAGGAAAAATCATAATTTTAACCTTCTGGAATCATAACAGATCCCTCTTATCTATAGTATCCTGAGAACTTTCCAGTCTGTTACTCTAACTATTTAAACTGAGATCTGGTAGATCTCAGTTGCTCAGATGCCAAAACCTATCTTGAAACAGAGGTAAAAAGCAAACAGGAATAGTACAGAATAAATGGAATCAGTCATTAGTGTTTATTGAGCACCTACTGTGAACAAGGCAATATTGCAGAGCATTAATTTTGGGGGAAGGAGAGTGTGTTAAGTACAAAATTTGAGAATCAGCAACAGAGCATTTTTCCATTTCCTTGTCTGGATGGGATTCCATGTATCTGCTTTCTAAGTTCATCCATTCCAGTTTTCTCTTCTCTGTGGACAGCATGCCCCTGGTTTGGGCTCTCGGTTCTAGTTCCTGACTCAGCGGGCACTCTCTGACTTTGGACTTGCATGTACTGCCACTGCTTCCAGACCATTTCTGGAGTCTCACCCCCATTGAATGGGATGGGCCTTAGGGCTCTGCTGTGGGGTCTTAGGGAATGAGGCAAGAGATGTGGAGGGGAAGATGGATAACCTTTCTCTCTATTGGGTCAGTGAGGGAGAACTTCAGATTCTTACCCAGCATGCATTGAGGGCTCACTCTGTACCAGATGATTTCATATACCTTCAAATCTAATCACAAGAAGTCTCTGGCTAAGATGAAGTGAAAATTCTAGAGACAGAGTTGTTGCACTCAGACTGCCATATAAGAAATTACATTTAAAAAAATCAGTTGTACCCAGCACTTTATATTTAAATGATTAAAAATACAATATTTTTCTCTTCAAGTGCCTTGGATTTCTTCCTTGGAGGTGGTATGAGAGCTCTTTGTAGTCTATCGTAGGATGAAAAGGAAAATGTAAGCTGGATACAAACTGTGATGATTGTAAACCAGGCTTCCTTGGGCTGGATTCAATGTTCGTGAGCAAAATCTAAAGTAGGCTATTCATTCTGAGACCTTGATGGATGAATTTTCAAAATTCATTGATGAGTTTTATATCCTCTTTCAAAGATAAGTGTCAAGTCCTCCCCTCAATTATACTCTGAACAAAATAAGATATGTAGAAGAGAATGCATTTTGAATTTCTATTCACTCTCATCCTTTCTCCTAATTACACAAAATATCTTTTATACAGGAAATCCAGGGACAATTTTCTGCTTGAGAATGAGGGCATACTTTCTTTTGCAAGTCAATAGCATAGTTATGTCATTAGTTAGAGACACAATGACATTGTATAGCAGTGCATTTCTTTACTTCATGCCTGAGTTCTAAGACTTGTATCAGCTTCAAAAATTTAAATAGGGAGCTATGTTCATTTAGATGGACTTCATGAGTCATAGGGAAAGAATGTGAGATGTTGATGATGGGAATTAATGAGGACCAGAAAATAGGAGAGACTTTATGAGAGTCGAAAAGTAGAAGAAAGTTTTATAGAAAGTTCTCCAGTAGCCCATGGAGCAGCTGATGGAGTGGAAGGTCAGTGACTCCCATTACTATCCATTGCTGCTGTGGTAGTGAGTAGATGCTCTCAAATGCTGGACCAAGTTTCTGGGAGTAGTGGGGCAAGGAGAGGAGCATATGAACAGAGTGTCAGGGAACTTTTATCAGAGTACCTACAGTAAGTAAGAAAGCTATAAAATACTGACTTTGTGAAATAGTTTGTTGCACTAAATCTTTATATTATTTGGGTTTGAAAGGGTTTTTTTTTTTTTTTTTTTTGGTGTAACTCTTTCATTATGCCTGGGTAGTACTATAAATTTGTGTTATCGTAGAATGCAGAGTACTGTTAATCCTTTGCTGAGGCACCCATATTTAATTATCTGCTTTGCCTACTTTGTTTACATACCATCCTGAAAGAAACTCCATTTGCTTGGTCAGTCTAATCATTGATCATCATTTTCTTTTTGCTTTCCTCCATACATAATTTCCTCTATAAATAAAATAATAGATGGACCTTGAAATCTGGGCTGGTTCACACAATAGAAATTTATGTCTCGCTCAAATAAAGTCAAACTGTAGGGAGAATGTGGCAGTAGGGACAACAACAACAAAAATGCTCATAGAAAAATTAAAGTGGTCTGACACAGAAAACCAAAAGGCAAGAATATAAAGAACTAGATCCTTGGGAAAAGGCAAGAAATATGAAAAAGGATTGGAGCAAAACAAGGTTGCTATGTCATCTAGACCCCAGGTAGTTCTGTGGATGGGTGCCTGGTTAGGGCTGTCAGTACCTGCAGGAGGAAGGGAGAAGGGATGCTGAGGTGGTGCAAGTCACCTTTAACATGTCAACAAGCAGGTGCTGTCAAGCAGAGGGGAAACACAGGCAGTCAACTGGGAAGTAAAGCCAAAAGTCCAAATGGGCACTCTAGTGGCTCACAAATGGGCAGTAAAACATAATATGCAAACTAAAAAAAAAAAAAAGGCAGGAAAACTTGTGTAAGTTTCAGAACGGAGAGTGTGGGAAGAGAGGCCTGTTAAAGGCATGTTTGGGGAAGAGGATGATTGTGATAGCTGACGGTGACTGGGGGCTTACTGTGGGCCAGGCTCTGTCATAGCAACATATACACTCATTATTCCTCATAAAACCTCAAGGAGGCACAGCTACAATCCCTTGTTTATAGTCCAGGAAACCAAGATGTAGTTAGGGTGAGTAACCTGCCTAAGGTTACGTGGCTACAGGCAGCAGAAACCGGACAAACCTGGTTCCAGAGTCGGTGTGCTTTTGCACTCTGCTGTATGTTACTCTTACAGTCATTCACAATCTCCATAGTGTGCATTTTTGCTTGGCCCTTCAACTTGGGTGAGGCAGGGACATGTCCTTTAAGTAACCTTATGGCACTGGACAGGTGCAGTGCAGCACCTACCACCTTATAACTTGTTCCACAGGCTTTAGAGAAACTGTTCAGACCAGCATTGGACTGGTCAGCGCACTGGTACCAAAACTGAACGTGGGTGCCATTTGATTACTTTGTCATTAATTCGCTACATCCGTTACTTAGCTTGGTTTTGAAATCACCATTGACTTTGGCCCTTACCTTCAGAGTTTAGAAATTCACCTACTTCTAGGTAGAAGAGTTAGTGATCTATAATAGGGTCACTTAAGTGATAACCAAAGGACTTTTCAGAAGGATTTGATTAATTGCTTTGTAATTATTGATTGCTTCTGCAGTAGATATCTATTTTGCTCGTTAGGCTTCATGCACACTGTGAGACTGTGATGCAGAGCTGTCACGTTGGGGGACCAGCAGAGGCACCAGTGAGTTGGGACCTGTGAGGCCTGGGCTAGGGAATCAACATGGTGGTTAGGGTGCCTTTCTCCTAAGCCTCTCCACAGGTGCCTAAATCCCTCCATGTCTAAAGGGAGGTCGGGGTTCACACTGTCTCTAGGCTGTGGTCAGCCTCTGTGAATTCCAACCAAGGAGGCTGGAGTCCTTGAGCAGTTTCAGTACAAGGAGGCAGGCAGGCAGCCCATTTGGGTTTATGCAGAGACCAGGCTGATCAATCTGTTGTGTAAAGGGGCAGAGTCTACATTTGAAGATAGGAAATAGGTAGCAATTGAGGGACTTATCCTGCTAAAAAGTGGTCAACTAAAAAACAAAACACACTTTAAAATCAGAGCTGGCTTTAAATTTTTATTAGCAAACAATTTAACTACATTGAGCCTTAATTTCCATGTCATAGTAAGGTCTAGGCTGAAAATATATCATGAATACTTTCTTTTTTTAAAAAATATTTTATTGCCCTGGCTGGTGTGGCTCAGTGGATTGAGTGCTGGACTGCGAACCACAGGGTCTCTGGTTCAATTCCTAGTCAGGGCACATGCCTGGTTTGCAGGCCATGTCACCAGTAGGGGTGCGTGAGAGGCAACTACACATTGATGTTATTCTCCCTCTCCTTCTCCCTTCCCCTCTCTCTAGAAAATAAATAAATAAAACCTTTAAAAATATATATAAAAAATAAAAAATAAAATAAAAATATTTTATTTATTTACTTTAGAGAGGGGAAGGGAAGGAGAAAGAGAGGGACTGGGAATTGAACCAGTGACCCTTTGGTTTGAAGGCTGGTGCTCAGTCCACTGAACCACACCAGTCAGGGCTGTCATGAATATTTTAAAGATATATGTACAAAGCAGTCAGTTCTTAATATTCAAAAAATGCTCAGCAGGCCAGCTATTACTATTGCTGTGGTGATGATAATGATGTGTACCCTTTTTAGTGAAAAGCATGGTGCAAACCAGTAACGGAAGTGGGACTGCAGTGCAAGAGGATATGCCTAAACCCACTTGTTCTACAAGGGAGGCCAGCCTGGAAGGTAGGCCAGTATTGCAGTTCTCGTCCCTGTATATCCAGCTCAGGGCACCAGATCAATTTTTGCCTTCTATTTCCCACATCATGCATAGTAAAGGCTCTCCTGTGACACTGCCAGGTGTGATTCTCATCAGTGCAGAAATGCACAGGCACTGGCTGCTGCTGGCAGAGCCTTAGCACCCACAGTCCATCAGGGCCTGGCTGGGAGCAGGCAGGGAATGGAAGATCTGCTCACTCCCTGCCCTCCCAACCCCACCCCACTGCTGTAAGGCAGGCCCTCCACAGAAGAGCACGATGTTGTTTAATATGAGATGCCTTTTATTGAGGCATCTCTCGCATGACGTTGTCTTTTAAATAACTCAGAGGACTTGCTGAAGGTTGTATGCAGAGTCTGAGATCACTAGCCAGCAGCAGGCTAGTATAGCTTATCTCTTCCTTAGTTCACAAGCAAGAGGTTCCTCTTAACCATGGATGACACTGGTTAACATTGATGTAAAAAGACAGATTATTACCAGAGGCAGACAGTGGCAAAAAAAAAAAGAGATGATTTGTATGATGACCTTGGTAAAAATGTGGATAATTAATAGTAATAGTAATAGCAATAAAAATAGTAATAATAGTAACAACAATGAATAAATATAGTCACTGCAGTAATAGTGATAATAATAGTAATAGCAATAATAGCAATAGCAATAATAGTGCTAATACTAATAAAAGTAATATTAATAATAATGGCAATAATATTATAGTATAATAGTAATAGCAATAATAATAGTAGTGGTACTAGAAATAATAGTAATAGCAATGATTTTTTTTTCAATTCTAACAACCTATTGATTGTGACATTCACTGTCAGTTGAAGAAAAGCTTATTCTAGAGCTGGCTAGTGCTGAAGGAGTTGTATATTCCAATTTAAAGGAGTAAAAGGAAGAACATTTTAGTAAATATAGTGGCTAATATTTTTTGCCTACTTACTAGGTTCTTGGGACTAGGCTAAATACTTTACATGACTTATTTAATTATCACAACAGCTCTGAGTAGCCATTACTGAATAATAATGATATTATAGATAAAGGAGCAGAGACTCGACGTGCATATTAGTTAAGGTAATGTGGCAACAGATAAAGCCTGGAATCTGAATGGTTTCTCCCAATAGAACTTTACTTATCATTCATATAGAGTTCAATGTCAGGGGATGGAGGTGGTGGTGGTGGTGGTAATAGTGGGGACCACATAGTCATTCAGAGATCTAGGCTGAGGGAGCCTTCACCATCTTTAGCATGTGGATGCAGTGGTGGCCCTAGGCATGAATATTCTGTCAGAGATAGATGAAGAGAGACCACAGAGGGTGATTTTATGGGCCAGGACAGGCAGGGACATCTATCACTCCTACCCACGTACTCTTGGCCAGGACTTGTTCACATAGCCCTTTCTAGATTAATAAAGGCTTGAGAATGCAATTGCTGGCTATGCAGCTGCTTCCTAACAGCAGCAGCTCAACTGCACCAAAGAAAAGGGTAAATCTGATGGACAGCAGCCCTCTCTGCCACATAATGGCTGAGTAGATTGTGGAAGGTCATGCAATTAGCAAGTGACAGAGCCAGGATCTAAACCCTTGTCTGATAAGAGATTCTGTCTTCTGCATGAGGGTGAAAATAGTTGATATTTAGAGAGAAGCATGTGTGTATTTTAATTTGCCTTTATTCTCCACCAAAACTTGAGAAGCTCAGAGAGACACACTATATCCTGCTGACTCTTTCTAAAGAAAAAAACTTGACTGGGCGTACATTGTTTTTCTTCAGTAGCTCACCCAAGATTGCTTCAGTTCAGCAAATTGCATCACATCATGAAATAGAGTAACATCTTTGAGGCCAGAGTTCAGTACTTCTGGAAATGACACACAAGAAATGTAAAATGAATCTTATTCTCTGAAGAAACTGAGAAAACAATTTAAAAACCAGCACCACTGCAAAGTTAAGTGAAATTTTTATTGAGGCATCTTCTATTCAGTCATTGCTACCCTGGGTACTTGTTGTTCTACACATGTGCAGATTGTTCTTCAGACTGATTCATGACTGCTCTGAGTATATCAGTAGGAAATCGTGAGTGTCTAATCTGTATTTGAATCTTGCCTAATTGCTTCTCATGCATTAACCCATTTAATCCTTTATAAACTATGATAAACTCTATTTCCATTATAAAAACTTTATGATTATAGGTATTATGATTAATTCCATTTTACAGATGAAGAATCTGAGGCCCAATATTGTTAATTTATTTGTCCATGGTCATAAACTAGGAGATGGAGCTGGGATTTGAACCCCGGTGGTGTGACACCAGAATCTACACTGTTAGTCATTACTTTTTACTCAAGGCCCCTCCTGCTGTGGTGGATTGTAAACCATAAGCACAGTGAGGAAATGGGAGAACTGGAGACCTTACAATAACCAAGAGCCTACTAGGTCATGGGCATTTTATACATGTAAACAGGTGCCAGGTGTTTTCCACAGTCCCATAGTGTAATTCTGTCTCAACCCTATTTCTAATGATTTTCAAAGTTCAGTCCTTCACAAGCTTCTGTAAGAAATCAGATCAGGCCACAGATTTATTTGGCCAGAAGAAGAAATTACATTACACTTGAAAAACCCACGTTGAGGAGCCCCCGCCACTGTACCTCCTACCCATTTTCTTCAGTTCAGCAACAACGGGCTTTTCTTCTGCTCAAACTCTGTGTATCACAAGTTTATCAAGAGGCTTCTTCTCAACATAGAAATCTTCTCCCTATACTGTACTTCTATCCCTTACTAGCTGCTAAAAAGGTAAAATTGTCTCCAAATCCTAACATATATATTATCCCATTCAATCCTAACAGCCCCTCCAGGGTAAGAATTATTCTCTCTATTCTGTAAATAAGGAAACTGAAACTCAGGTCAAAGAACCTACTGAGATCACACAGCCTGTAAGTGGCGGAGTGGCAGCTTGAATTATCTTTTCTCTGACTTCACATCGAAGGCTCTTTTCTTTTTACCACACCTTAAATATTTGGATCCAGACTATGGCTTGGCCTGAGAGCAGGTGAAACATGACCTGTGGGCCAGTCTTGGTTGGCACTGGTCCAGATTCTCTAAAATTCAGCCAGGAGGTCCATCAAAGGCAAAATCAAGTGAACTGAGGGAATGAACACATTTGCCTCAACTAAGAAGGTCTGTGAGTGAGAAAAGAGTCAGTACCAGGGAGCTGCAGTAAAGACAGAGAGGAATCTTAGAAAAGAAGTTGGACAGAAATATCAGGTGAGGTTAGCCATGAAGGGCTGAGCCCAGGAGCAGGGGCGACTAGACTCGGCAGGTGGGGTTCTGCATCTCCCAGCGGTGAGGTGGGTGTCAGTTTCCTCAGAGGTCAGCTGTGAGACCGCCGCACATGGTGAGGCCAGTGAGATGCTTCTGTTCGTGTGATCTCGGCACAGCAGGCTCTAGCCGCTCAGGGCGCCACATGTGCCTCTGCTCTTTACCTTTTGGAAATGTTCCCAAAGGTCATGGAGTTTTCTTTCCTACTGTGGTTTGTCCCCTCTTCCTTACAAATAGTTGTTTCCTTGTCCTATAACACCTTATAATTCTAGACTCTTACAATCATACCATAATCGCCTTTCCAATTCCTCTTCTGCTATTCTCTCTAAAAACTTTTTCAATTAAGATTTCATTTTCAGCATTCCACCAAAACCGTCCTTGTTGAGATCAGTCCCTTCCTCTCACTGACAAGTCTCTCTGTGTTAGAAACTGAAATCTCTAAAGCTCGTAATATAAAATTTGTATTCAAAGGTATATTTCTAACACTGTGTTGCAGTTGTCTGAAGTCATCATGTGTCAGATAAATCCTGGGAAGAAGATGGGCACATATCCTACGTGATACCTTCTTGCTGTGGCACCTTCCAGCCGTGGCACCACTGCAACTTTTTCCTCAGATACCCGAGTTAGAAGAATAACAATTAGGTGATGCTGAGTTCAGTGTGTGCCATCCTTCTGGGTGAAGGCAGGTGTGAGGCAGGGCTTGTCTGCTTTGGTGCCGTGAGGAGCTTATCCTGGGAAAGTTGTGAAAGAGGAGCAGCTTGCTCTGGGTGCACTCTGTGTCACCCTTGACCTGCACCGGCTCCAGCCCTCTTCTTCAGACTGAGAAGTGACTGATGTAAAAGCAACCCTGTCCCTTCCAGGAGTATAATCAACACAGCTAGGCATTCTCTCTCCTTTCTTATTTCTCCGTCTCTTCACAAAAATGTATTAATTATTTGCATCATGCCAGGTGCTTTGCTAGACAGAAGCTATCCCTGCCCTCGTAGAGCTTGTAGTTTACTGGGGGATATGGGAAAATAAATGGCCTATGAATCTTTGGCAGTGCCTTAGTGTGGTCTGGTTTTATTTCAGGAAAAGTATCTTACCATATTGCATAAATTAGATTTATGGGAATGGTATGGAAAACTGGAGGAGGAAAGAGGAGACTGGCAGCTGTTGGACTAATAATGACCCGATATTATGGGGCTTGAGCTTCTCGGAGTGGGGAAGGAGAACAGAGAACAGACTTGAGAAATACGTAGGAGGACACCTGAACCCCCACCAATCAGTGGAGTGTGGAAATTAATTTTGTCTGTTCCCATTCAAAGGCTTGCTTTAAGGAATTCGTTGAAAGACTGTCCACTGGCCAATCTGTGGCTGGGGCTTGTAGAGGGTGGCGGGCATGAACAACAGCAGATTGAGTCAGGCCGGAGGTCCCTGAGCCTGGGGGGATGCTAGAGGGGCTGGAGGGTAAGACTGCATTTGACTGGAAGTGTTCGGTTGGGGCTGAGTTGTCAGGGAATCAGAAACCAAAGTGGTGAAACTGGAACTTTAAGATACTGAGCAAGAGAAAAAGAGCAGAGTAGCTTTTCTAAAGAAAAGGAGGAAAGGCATGCTGTGGAATAAATTTCAGAGACACCTAAGCAAGGCAGGAACTGGCCTCTTATGAAGAGACACTCTTGTTGTCCTGTTCCCTCTCACTGGCATCCCATGAGCTTCTTCCATCTGCCTCAGGACACTGGAGAATCCCAGATAAAACCCCACTCTTCACTTCAGGCAGCTGAGATGAGGAGTGACTGCGTCTGTGTTTTCATCCTTCATGAATTCCAGGCCTTCCTGCCTGCCCTGCCTTGCCTTGCCTTGCTTTGTGACAGATTTTTCTGAATGACCCAGCCTGGTCTGGTATTACTACTGTTTCTTGAGCTGAATCATTGTCATTTCTGAACCCCCACTCGCCTTCTGTGAAAACACACTTGTTTTTCTGTTTTTATTTGGAGCTCAGCCGGCTTTGCCTTCCACTCTTTGGATGTGATTGTGAATTGTTGTTTCATCAATATTCTGACCTCTATTCCTGCTCACTCTGCTCCTCCACCCCTCAGTCCTCCCTCGCTCACCACGTGCTTTGTGTGATAGGGAATCGTGCCCGGGAGCCAATACTGTCAACTCTCTTCTCTACACTCTTGCTCTCAAATGTCCTTTTGGTTTTCTCCAGGTCAGAAAACACAAAAATTCTGCCTGCTGGAGAAGTGAAAGAGGCTTAATTCTTTTATTGCTTCCCTGTCATTACCTTGTGACTTGACAGAAGTCTAGATAATTGAATGCGCTTCCTAAGATATTTCGAAGCTTCTAATTGTGAGAATGGAGATGGGACTGATGATTGGGAGCTTGGTCATTCCAAAATGCTCCGTACACAAGAAAAATGAGGAAATGTGAAATTCATTTTTAGAATGTGTGACTCTCCTAAATGCCAGGAAAAAATATATAGCCTGTAGCTCAAGGAACCAGGACCCAATATCATACCCAGTTCTGTTTCCCTCAGTCTAATAATACATTTCTCCTCAGAGGCCTCCCTGCAAGGACCCTAGGATGTTAATGAGTTACAAGCCTGATTCAGTTGGCCCTGTTCAGTTGGCATCGCTACTTATTAGCCCAGCTTCAATCCTCTCTGGGCTTCAGAGAGAGACTCTGGAACATGTCGCTCTTTCATTAGCTGTCTGACATTTCTGGAAAGGAATAGGATGGATCAACTAAAGAGTGTCAAAATCTTTGTTTCGCTTTTGTCATTATTATTACGTCTCAGTCCCTACCTCCCAGGCCTCCACATGTTGGTCTCCAGCCAGAGGTTGAAATTTCCTTATGGCTGTGGTTCTGGGCCATGAAGAAGAGCTGTTTTGTTGCTGTAAGGGAGGCACCAAGGCACCTCCTGAAGATGAGATGACGTGTGAAAATCCAGAGTAGAGTCAGCTTGGCCACATCAAAAGGAAAACATTCTTTAAGACTCCCTAAGATAACAAATTTAGACTATATCTGTCTGTGTTCATATCAATTTCTATTCTGATGTTCATCTAATTGCTTATTTTTCACAGGATAAATTGTCAATTTACGTAGAAGTTCTGACAAAACCAATTCATTTCTCTGGGGCACTTTGAACTTTTATTGAAAAACGGAGCTGTCTTTTTTCCTTTTTTATTTTTTAAAATGTTCAACATAGCTTAGTGATATGAACATGACAGGAAAGAGATTTAATTTTTATTCTTAGGAGATTCATTTTCATAGAATTTGATGCATCATAGTGTCTTGAGAATTATTTAACTGTGTATTTTAGCAGCAATGTGAAAAATTCTAAAAGTGAATTTTCTGACACAAAAAGTACATTACAGTAAAATTGTTCTTCTAAAAGATTGCATTTTCCTTCTCTAAATAAAAAATATATAAATAATCTGCTTCAATTGGTAAAAATACAAAACAAATATTTGTTTTAAATTGGGACCTTCAGAAAAAACTTTGAATATAACTTTGCAATATTTGTGGGCGTATGACATTCTACCCTTCCACTGGTATTTTAACTCCTCCCCCCACCCCCCACCCCCATATTTCAAAATATTAAAAAGATCCAGGGAACTAGGAAGGTAGGATAAATTCTAATGTATAACCTATACTCTCCTTTTATTTTAGCTATTTTTATAGACTTTGGAGTAGTCAAAGAGGAAAAGGAACTAACTTTTCCTGATAGAACCTCTGTGCACCAGGCACAATGGTGTGCCTTTCCCAGACATAATCTCATTTTAGCTTCACAAATTATTTACCAAGTCTTACTCCCTTTTTTTCATGTGAAGAAACTGAAATACAAGTTTATGCAGCTAGCGGTGAAGAGCTAGGATTTGAAAATGGATTCTTGCTCCTGTACTGGTGTGCTCTCTTCTTCTGTCTCAGGTTACAATTCACTGAAAGTTAATTTACTGTTTAGGGAGAGTCCCAGTTTAATGATCTGCAAGCTTAAAGCATCCCTCATAGAAATGGAGGTTTAATATAAAATGATATATAGGGAAATTTCTCTTTGTTTATTAATTTTTTATGTGGATAAAGTTTTTAATATCACTAAGGTATTTTAAGGTACATTAATGGAAGGATATGGTATTAAAATGACAATCTGTTACTTCCTTTGTAGGGGTGCCTGAGTGATTTCTTCGATATCTTTATTTAAGAACTGTTATGCCTTTATGCTCAAAAACATCTTTATAGTAGAAAAATTATACAAAAAACCATCACTCAGAGATAATTATGCTAACATTTTCTTCTAGATTTGTGTGAATATATGTAATATGTTCCTAGAAATAAAATATTTTACCTATTATTTAAAATGTAAACTTTTTCCACTTAAGAATCTCTACAACATTCTTTCTATGCCATAAATAAAAATCTACATGCATTTTAGAGATAAGTTAGTACTCTATCCTACGACCGTTACATAATTTACTTAGCCTGTATTGGACATTAATATTGCTTCCAATGTCTTTTACTTACAAACTGTACTGTTACAGCATCCATATCCATGTGTCTTTGTGTATATCCCTGATTATTTTGTTAAGATAGATTACCAAGTGTGGTTGCTTTAGACATGGAGTTTTATCATTTTAAATATTGTAGGAAAATATATATTTTGAAGGTAATTGGTATTTAGGATTCAAATTGGTCTATATAATGATAAGACATTATACATACATAAATATTATTCAGCTCAAGATGGAAGTGTCAGATCTTTGAGAGTAATACATTTTTGTGGACACTTATGAAATATCCCAAGTGGATTTGGGATTATTGACTTGTTGCTCTGTAGACAGTTTCACATTACAGATGACAACAAATATTATTTATTTACATCTCTATCATTCCTTAATATCTGCAGCCCTTGAAAGCCAAGATCGTGTTCTTTTCAAATTTACAATATATTCTAGCACCAAGTACTATGCTTTACTCAGAGCACCTGTTCAATAGACGTTCATAAGAAAGGAAGTAAAAACTAGGTCTTGAATGACTAAACAATTTCTAAAGCTTATACAGCTAATGCAAGGTGGAGCTGCAAGTTGAACCTATAACCCTTGATTTCTAACTCTGTGCTTCTTCTCAGTTTTACCAGTGCAAGAGGTTAGGTGCTACTTCATTATGAGGGAGTGGCATCCCTGGGAAGGAGAAGAATGGAGAATGGGGAAGGAGGCAAGAAAGAGGAAGTACAATTACAGGAGTGTGTTACCAATACACCACCTTTTGGTATCCAGGGCAACTGACTACTGCTTGACATCATGGGATCATTTTCTGGGAAAGCTTATAAAAAACAGCACTTCAGGAGAGTCCACTGGTTGGAGGAAGGGAGGCAAATGTATCTGCCACTTGCAGTCTCCAATGGAGCATTAATCTCCAGGTCGTACATATGTGGGTATGCCATGCGCTCCTCTGGAGTGGGTGATAGGGGACAAGACACACTGTTGGGTTGTGCCTACTGAAGTCATTGCTGAGGGAGCTGGGGTAAAACTAGTGGCAAGGACTCCAGAGGCAGAGGTTGCCAAGAGGATCTGGTTAGAGACTATGAGGTGACTGATACTAACAACTTACACACAGATTCACTTAGTAAATATTAAATATCTTATATATGGTGCTGAATCAATGGTGGTATATACTGGGAAACCAGATGCAGTTCCTGTCTCATACGAGCTTACAACTTTGATTAACATGTGGTTCTTGGGCTGATTAGCTAAGTCCCTTTTCGTTCTCAGATCTGTCCCCAGCCCTTTCTTTATTCTACTGTTTTTCAGACAACTCTGTTTCCCTAGGATGGTAGGTTTGGCCAATGATGACACTGGGAAGAAGTTGGAAAGTGGAAGGAGGAGGGGAGCTTCTCACCTTTGCTACCTGTGCTTCTGGTAGCATCCAGTCCTAGGAGGGGTAGTGGCTTCCTGCTGCTGCTCAGCTATGGATTGATTGCCTCATTGTCCCCTAATTGTTTTTTAAGCTCTTTCATCACCTGGTAATCAGTTTCTGGAATCGTTTTTGTCTGTTTATGAGACCTAGAGTGGTTTTCTTTTGTAACTGCACCTGAATGAACACAGTTCTTCCCAAGAAATTTAATCCATAACCCTTAACAGTTTCATTGATCATAAAACAAATAACAATCTGTGAAAGTAATAGTAAAAAGAATGAATATTTTGCTCACAACCAGCTAATGAAAATCCTCCATTATAAAATAGATTTTATAATGTAGAACCAGTCAGAATAATCTTGTTTTATTAGAAGCCATAAGGAATTAATCTAAAACTGTGATCTAGGAGGATGAGCATAATCTTGTCAAGATTAATATTTACTTCATGAACAGAGAACATTATTTTTGCCATGAGGTCATTAGAAATCAAACACATATACTGAATGCTGACTCCTTAATTTTGAAAGAATGCTGCACATGTAAACTGACAAGAGGAAAAAGCTATTATTTTCTCTTTGACATTTCTATGTTTTCATTTCCTTTTTTTGAATATGAGGATGGACATGGAGGGAGAGATATGGAAAAGCTTTTCAGGGAGGTCAGCTCTCTCTACCCATTGTGCAGCCTCAACTGACCCATACCAATAATGCACATTTACACAGTTGAGCTATGCTGTGTGGTCTTAGGAAAGATGTTATGGTGTTCAAAGTTTTTATAAACTCATATCAATATTAATATTATTGCTAGCATTGTGATCTTTATTAATATCCATCATGCACTCTACTCAATGCTTTATATATTATCTCATTAATCTTCATAATATCCTATAAACTCGGCATCATTTTTCCTATTATACAGATATGTAAAGCGGGGAGGTAAAGCAATATGTGCAGTGTTACAGAGAGTAAATATTAGAGCTGGATATCAAATCCAAGTCTTTAAGATTAAAACTCCCTTTCCTTTCTCCATACTAGGCCACTACTTTCACTAAATAAAACTAACTTTCTGTTATAAGATAAAGCCTGAAAAATAAGTGATTTAATGTCATATATATGTATACACAGTGAATATACATATATATGCTATTGTATTTCAGAAACATACAATTTAAATTTTTTCCATGTTCCCTGAAAATGGAGAATGTGAGTTATTTTTCTTGAGCATTCTCTTCCATAGGAAGAAATTCTCAGAATTAGGAAATAGAGAGATTCTATGGAGAATAAGACAGCCCAACCTCCTCTAATTTTACAGATGAGGAATCTTAGATCCAGGGACAAAAAAATGATTTGGGCAAGGAATCTTGTGTCTCTCAGAATCTCCATTTGGAGACAGGCTTTAGGTAGTCAATGAAGCTGAAATAGGGAAGAGGGGAATGACATTAAGTAAAGTATTTGGACAGTAACCACTTGCTAAATGGAAGAGATGGAAGTTTCCTTTCACATGTAGCAAGGGGCCCCAGCATGGCCTGCTTTTGCATGTTCCTTTGGGAACTCTAAGAAATAAGGATTTGGGGGAGGAGGCAGGCCATTGAGGGTTTCAGTTGTGTGAAGGCTCCAACAGGCTCCCTGTTGGAGAATCAGTACTTAGGATCCATGTTTATGAGGAAAATCAATACTTAGGATCCATGTTTATGAGGAAAATCAGTACTTAGGATCCATGTTTATGAGGAAAATCAGTACTTAGGATCCATGTTTATGAGGAAAATCAGTACTTAGGATCCATGTTTATGAGGAAAATCAGTACTTAGGATCCATGTTTATGAGGAAAATCAATACTTACGATCCATGTTTATGAGGAAAAGTGATCCATAACTTTCTGAAAGCTCTACTGGATTGAGAGGACACCTGCCACAAATAGGGAGAAAATCAAAGCACTGACTATCTAGTTCAGCCTTAGAAATGTGTCTGAGGAAGGTCTGAATTTTAAGGTGATTGTGTGAGATATACATTTATTCATCCTGTAAGAGAATTTTTCTGAAATCTGGAGGTACAAGACAAATATTACAATTCCAAGAAAGTAAAAACTGAAGATAAATGAAAGATTAGCATGCAGCCCCTGAAATGTATGCGTTGAATCCAGCCAGAAATACTTTATTTATACTTACATATGTCATAACCCAACCCATCAGATGTGATTATAGTGCTTAGTACATGGAGTTTTGGGATAAACAGACTTGGATTCTAAATTTTCTCTTTATTCTTTTGTATGACCTTGGAGCTGTTACCTACTTAACTGATATTACTCTCAGTTTTTTAAATCTCCAAAATGGGAGATAATAATACCCTTTACTTGGCTAATGTCACGAGAGGTGTCTAGTCCAACTAACAAAAACTATACAGTTTCCTCTGTAATTACATGATGTAGTTGCTCTCAGAAAAAGGTTCCTGTGTCTCCCCCATCAATTAAAGCAATCAGTCACACTTGATTAATTCAGCCCATTTCAGTGCACTTAGCAGCTGGAGCACCTGCATACCAAGGGGATGTGCTGCATTGGATAATAGCAAATGAAACCAGCCAGTGGGCTGTCAATATTTGGAGGCTTTGTTACCCACTCAAATGTCTGTGGCTAATGGGGTTCTTAACAAGCAAGACAAATAGATGGAGAATGAATTTTCCCTTTATTAATGAATAACAAGCAAATAATTTTGTAATATACCCATTACAAAAATGACCACAGTAAGAAAGTACGAAAAGTACAGAATATTTGAATTAGTTTATGGTAAAGACAAAATTAAGTGACTTTGGATATGATATTTTGCTTCATAGATTACTTTGCCTAGCCTAAGCCGTTGGTTGCATTTCTAATGCTCAAGACCATTCTGTGTCAATTGGATTCTACCCAGCTCTTGTATCCTTTCCTGTCCCAGGAGAAAACAGACATGTCATTGTATGTGAAATGTGTCTCTGCTTTGAACAGAGTAACAATCTAAATACAAGGTATTTGTGTTGTGAAACTCATGTTTCATTGTTTTTCCCTAATGCTATTTTAATACATAAAAGTAATACATGTGCAATACACAGTATTTAGCTTTACAGTGAACAGAACAGAAGGCTTCAGTTGTGCCCTGTCTGGGGGCTGGCAGCATGTGGACGGTGAGGCATGCTTACCAGAAGTGGGGCTTCCTATGTGATTGGGTAGGGGTGCATATTTGGCTTTCTCTGTCAGGTCTGAACCTGAAAATGGTGACAAATATTAGGGAGGCTATCAATTATTAATCAAGTCTTGATCATTGGGGCTGATTGTTCCATGAGTTATTGTTTGGTGTTCTGAGCTCATTACTAGAGATAATAGTCTGACTTCCTATAAGCCTAACTTAGAGGTAGTAGGCTGGCTTCCCTGGGCAGTTACTATAAATATGAGTTGGTTTCTGGGCTTGTTGCTGCAAATTGTGAATCAGAATTTTACTTTTTAAAAATACCTATTTTTTATCTTTATACAAGGTCTTTCCAGAGGTAGCCAGTCATGTACTATGAAAAATAGAGACATTTATTGAAGAAGATACAAGATACAAGAAACATTGTACATGGGACAATGACATGTCAGTCCCCTTCAAAGTAGGCACCTTGGGACCTCACTCAGTTTTCCCAATCACCATCAATTGCCGCATCGATTTTCCTGAATCTTATCAACTGTCTGAAATCTCTTCCCTTTCAAAGGTGATATTAGTTTTGGGAAAACCCCGAAGTCACAGGGCATCAAATCTGGGCTGTAAGGGGGCTGAGTCACCTGAGTGATTTGATGTTTCACAAAAAAAAACTCTGTATGAGACGTGATGCATGAGTGGGTGCACTGTCGTGATAAAGCTGCCAATCACCAGTTGCCCATTGCTTCAGCCTTCTGAATCATCCAAAGAGTTTCCATGGAGGAATGTTCAAGCTTAATGCAAAATTGGATGCAGATTTGCTGCTCTGCTTGCTCAGTCATTTTGAATGCTATGGCCACACAGCACACATGCTCACTCAATGGTGTGTACCACCCCCGCTGACTAGTACACTGAAGTTGTCATTGTTCACACATGCATTCCAGTCTATTCTCTTTGGCTACCAGGTTACATCAATATTGTGCAAACCATTCTCATTATATTAACAATGGCTGGACTTTTTCTGGATATACCTTGTATTTTGTCTCTCATAACAGATAGATAAATAACAAGAAGAGAATGCATCAAATTATGTGAATTATTCTTAAACTGTTATCGGGGTTCTACTGAGGGGCTTCAGAGATTGGCAGAGTGATGCGGGGACCATTTAGTCCCAGCTCATGGTTTTTGTTTTTATCAATATGGCTCATTCTAAGCTTTTGGGTTATTCCTACAACTTTAAGAAAATATTGCTGGGTTGCAAAAGTTGGAGAACATTAAAATATGCCTCCTATTCATCGGAACTGTTCCTAAGAAATACTGCCATTTGATGATGTGAGGTGCAATATAATATCCAAAACAGGGAGAGTGACTTGTGTGACCAAACCTTGTTTTTTTCATCTCTAAAATGGGAAAAGTCATAAATAGTAAATCATTGCATCTTAAGTATGATAAAAGGCTAATCTCAGGAATAAATTTAAGCTTTTAAGCCTGAAGGACACTGTACAAGGACATTCTTACATTTTTAACTTAATATTTTTTTCTATTTCCAGTTGGAATTGTTGTGTTGCTGTACAAAAAGTATGTGATCTGAACTCAGTACTCTGGCTATGTTTGTATACTTAGTTTAGTTTGCATTACATTTGATTTGATGGTGATGAGGCCATTCCTATTTCTGATGAAAAGTACACATAAAAATAGCTTTGATTTTTAACAGAACTGGATCCTGATCTTGTCTATGGATAGTTTTTCTTCAGACTTGTGCCTATTTTTGTTCACTTTGGATATCATTTAAGCCCATATTACAATTGATCAAACAGTTTAGAACATTGCATTGTTCTTTGTTTAATGCTTCTAAGGCTGGAATTAGATTCAAATCATTTTTTTAAATGACTGCCCATTATTATGAATTATTTTCTTTCCTTTTCCTATTTGGATGGCTTTTTATTTCCTCACAAGAAAATCTTTATTATTTATTAAAAGGAAATGCAATCATTATTTAAAATCTCAAGTGATGCAGTAGGGAAGGATAATCTCAACTAGAAATAACCACCATCACCATTGAGTAAACATAATAGCAGATATTCTTCAGTGTCTATGGATGGACAGACAGGTGGATCAAAGAATAAATGGGTAAATAGATGAATGAAAGTGATTTTATAAAATGACATCTTGTAATGAATTCTGTTTTAAATTAAGTATATTAAATTACCAGATTTCATTTATCATACCAAATGAAAATAAACAGATATGCATCTAATAACTATTTCTTCTGAAAACATGTATTAGTTCCTAATATATTGCCCTAAAGATAAGTAAAAGTAGCGTGAAAAAAAATAAGATGTGCAAGTCACTTTTTGGAACTTTAGATTTAAATTTCTATGCTATTGAACGCCTGCCTACTTGGAAAAATAGGGAAAAATTAGATTTACAGTCCTTCCCCTCCATTTCCCCTCACATCTTTATGTTGGTTATATATATTAACATTTATGTTTTGTCAAAATTGGTGATATTTACATTACATTCTTTAAAAAAAATCAGTGGCTGACATTTATTGAAATTTATAGATTCCAAGCACTGTTCTAAGCCTGCCAGCCTTTTGTCAGTCTTTATGATTGCCCCCTCCTTCTTTCTCTCTCTCTTTCTCTCTCCTTCCCATTCTTCACCCTCTTTGTCTTTTCTTTTTTTTTCCCTGCCTTGATGTGTGGGCAGAGGCAAAAAAAGAGGAAGAATTCAGCTCCTAACACTGCAGTTTGCTTTGATAAAAACTAAAACACTTTGAATTTGCTCTTTTTTGAGATGCCAAATATCCTGGACTATGGCTTATTTCACTTGGTTGCAGGAATATCCTATTTTTTTTTCCAGTTAGAAAAAAGAATAAACTTCCATGAATTCAGTCAATTCAAGGGGCAGCTTTGGGAATCATGTCCCTGATGGCATTTTTTTCACTCCTGTCACTCATCATCTAACATGGCACTTATTCTTCAGCATTTGCCTTAACAGTTTTTCCTGTATTCCTACTTGTCCATTTAGTTCAGTTCCTTGAAAATTAAAATTATTAATGAAAATCTGAAGACTTGGAGTGGTCGTCTTCTTCCCCAAGATGCCTCTCAAGGGACAATAACAGTAGTAAATGTTGAAGTTTGTACTCAGTCATACTAACATTTTCTACCTTCCTCCCTTCAGCCACTGCTTCTCAAAGTGTAGTGTAGCATTTACCACTTTTGAATTGTTTCTCTTTCTTTTTCTTTTTGCTATTTTATGTATATTTTTCAGGTGTTGGGAGGGAGCATCCATGACTGTAACATCAGTGTAACAGCACTGAATGGGAGTGGCATATCAATTCTTTAGGGCAATAGTCACTTACCTTTGAGTCAGGAGTAGAGGACCACATGGAGGTGTGGTTTTTGAAATATGTTTTCAAATGCATATGCATCCCCAAAACTGTCTGCAGGCTGAATAAAATTCAGGTGCTGTTTTATGGTGAATAAAATAGAAAGTAATTTAGATGCATAACTGAGTTCTTTATAGCTCTTTGCCATTTTGTATTTCAGTGAAGCCATATAGCAGTATAAGAGGCTGTAGAGAGAAAGACATGTCACCATGCAACCTTGAGGAAGTTGACTACTGTGAGTCTTACTGTGAAATGAGTCAATAATAGTGTCTACCTCAGAAGGTTTTCGTAAGGTCTACATGGAATAGTACATGCAAAGCATTTGCCACAGTGCCTGACACCCAATAAGCACTCAATATTAGCAACTTGTTATAATCAGTGGATGCTCTCACAGGAGGATCTAATTGTTTGGAAGGGAACTTCTCGTTTTAATGTTGGGAATCACAGTGGGGCCAGATAGACTTCTTGCGTCTTTGGACATGGCTTACCTACTTCCATTAGGTTAAATTACATAAAGACTTCAGCTGAAAGAAATGCGTTGAGCATGCCTACAAGGAAACACGGCTTATGCCAGTTGAATGCGCACCATCCATCTGGGTGCATGAAAGGTCCCAGCTTGATTTCCACAAGAAGCGCACACTGACATGAAGATTAGCATAAAGAAGTTTATTTGGAGAGCTTTTGTGGTCAACATTTGCAGAAGGAAAGGGACAAAAGCAGGATTGGGCAGAGGAAGAAGCTGGGTCTTGATAGTTTCAAGGAAAGCCACAGCTGACCCCTGCAGGGAGCTCTGAAGTTATGGTGGCCCACCAAAGTGGTCCCAGCTTGTGACTAGGAGGGCCATCCTTTCCATGTTCATATTGGCCAGTAATTGAATGCAGGTATAACCCTGGTGGAGGCAGCTTTCCCCAGCTGAGTGTGATTTCTGGGGAGGACTCAGCTCTGAGCACTGGAGGTTGGCAGCACTTGCAATTCATTTTTTTGGGGGGGAGGGTAAGGAATGAAAGTTCTTCAGATCTGAAGGGGGATTTGAGTGTGTTCAACAGAATCCACTTCATTAGCTGCAGCATGCTTGTTAAAAATCATATGCTCTTGTTCAAAATAGTTCTGAAATGCCATTCAAAATAAAATTCAGTGTTAGTTTACTATCTCCTTTAAAAATGCATCTAATTACCATTTTTATGGTATACTGTATTGTCATGAAATCAAATAGATAATGAAAAATAACAATGCATTCTCTAATGGAAATGTACCTTAATACATGATTAACATGATTTGAAAAATTTAATATAGATATTTATTGAATCAAATTTGATCAATCCTGACTGTCCGTCTATGGTTTGAAGACTATATATACATATTTGTGTTTTTGCTTGCACACATTTGTATTCAGATCTGGTTTGTAAGTTTAATTTTTACACATTCATGTAAGGGTAACATGTTTTTTCCAGGGTCAGTGTCAGACACTGTAGGAAACATAAAGAACAAGAAACATACTACAGGGATACCATACCACAAACGTACCATAGTCCATTCTGTGCATGTTACTTGTAGCAGAGTACTTTTTTGAAAAGTTAAGTTGTCTGGCATTGACATCACAGGATAGACAGAAGAGCAGAACATGCAGGAGCACAGAATGGCTAGCCAGGCTGTTCACATCCCACTGCTGCTATTGCTGTGACTTTGGGCAAGGTACTTGACATCGCTGTGCCTCACTTTGCACATCTGTAAAATGGGCTTAATAGTACAAATACCACAGTGTTATTATAAAGGTGATATGAGTTAACGTGGGCATGAATTTTATCTATGATTCCACCACAAACATGATCTTATTTTTCTTTCAAAAAAAAAAAATCAGTGTACTACAACTCATCCCTACCTGATTAAAGATTAAAATTTGTGTGTCTGTAGGGAGCCTAGGACCATGTAAGAATTACATTATTTGAAGAACATTTGAAGAATTGCCTTCTGGTCCTCACTGTGTACTGGTTATCACTGTTAAGTGCACACTCTCTGCCTTCATCAAAGGGGTGTTTAGATCTGTGCTGGGGCTGAGAACAGCAGGATTAGTTCCCGACCTTCCCAGGTGCACCCTGGAGGTGTGAATACCTGAGACCTTCATTTTTCTGGTTGTAGAATCCAGACCAGCCCATTATTGCTCATCCCATCTGAATGCCCAGACTTCTACACCCCCACTCTCCAGAAACACTCTCTCAAGACCTTTCTGCTCCAAGGGCTGACTCATCACCTTATCCAACCCTGAAATTCCTTTCCTCAGATAATCTAATTCCATATTCTCTTATAGCATAGACTTTTTAAAACAAATGTCTTCTTTGGAAGTGTTCTTTTGGGTATGTTTGTGGGTTTTTTCCTATTTCTGGGGAAAACAAAGACAAAATATTGCTGCCTTCTTTAGACAAAGAGGTGTAAACTAGAGCAGTGAGAATAAAATGCAAATTAATATTCTAACATATTTTTCTACCACACACAGATTGCTCTACATTAAATGGGGTTTATTTCTTCCTATTTAACTTGAAGCTCAAGCTATTACAGAACCAATTTCCTGTATTGGTTTGAAATGAGTTTTAGTATTTGCAGAATTCAAAAGTAGTATTTCCAGCAATCTGTTGTTAACACAAGGTGTGAAATAGCAAAAACAACCTTTTTCTCTCCACCCTTTCTCTGTGTCTGTTTATCAAATTGACCTCGAATGGTTCAGATCACAGGGTTTCAATTTTTTTATTAGAAAAACAAGTATGCTCTTGGAGACTATATTGTTCTCACACTTGTCTCTCATGTCCCATGTATGTTCTCCAGTGTATTAAGACATGCTGCTGTCAAAATGACGCTGCTGCATTCTCAGAGATAGAATGTTGAGGAGGCTGAATGTGAACTCAAAGAAGGTAAGTGTTCCATTGAGTGGTAGGAAGGAAGAGACCCTGTAAAATAAAGTTTTTGAAAAGCTATAATATCAAATGAAATCTTGGACTGTTCAGATACAACTCAAGTGGAAATAAGCTGACAAATAAATTTAGTAATAGCAGAGAGGAAATTATTAACAGAAAAGAAATTATAGCATCTTAAATATTTAGCTGTACCTTACATTGTGATTATCACATCAAATACTTTGGTGAGCAACTGAGACACTATAGAAATAAAATTCTATTATACATTTACTAAGAAATTTATTTAGAGATGATTTTTAGAAAGAAGATATTTTTGTAGGTTCCTAGGGAAAATACAGCATTAGGTTTCTGTGAGTCTCCGGGCACAACAGTAACATCAACCAATGAATATATGATCTTTGTTTATGTATATTTCTGTTTAAAGATGTCTTACTTAATACATATTTTTGAGTTGTTAACATTGAACTCATGGCCAACAGTGATGTAACTCATGCCTGAACAAAACTTACCCAACACATGTGTTTTTCTCCATAACACATGTCACAGCCTTCTTGGACTTCACAGCATCAGAACTACTCTTAGGGGCCACCTTAAACAGCAACATCACCAGCAAAAGGTAAAACATGCCAATAACACAGCACCAAATGGACTGCAAAAAAAAAAAACAGTTTACAGAATGAGAGCTGAAACAACAAGGCAGAATTTTGCTGTGTTTGACCTCATCTGGGAATGTATACATTGTGTGACTCAAGTTTTTCACCACACTGCACATATCTGTGGATAACCATGAAAGCAATGCAAGTATTGAGTTGGGGATATAAATGCGTTTTAGTGAGTAGGTGAATTCACAAGTACAAAACCTGTGAACAATGAGGACCCATTTTACTTTGAAATAAATGCTTATTGGGTCTTGTAAAGTAGTAACCTAACCATATTTTAGAGGTTGAGTTATTGAAATATTTTGAGGCACTTTGATTAGGTCATAATTATTCAGTCTGGAACATTAATATTAGGAGGGATCTTAAATATCAATCTTTATAGTTAGGAGGATTAATCTCAGAGAGGTAAGACAACTTTCCTAAAGTTGCGTTATAAGTCACATGGTAACAAAACAAAATCAAAATCCCTTTTCTCTTGATCCTAAGCCTGTTTCTCTTTCTGCTACTCTACCCAATACAATATAAGGTGTATTTTTAAAAATATAATGTTAAGATTGAGATTGTATCAATGATTGTGTCAATTCCTAGTTTGGAACCATCTAAAATAAATAAGGAGGTCAGCATAGCAAAAGCAATGAGCGTTGTCAATCTTGATGATTTTACTATTATCGATGGCAGATTTTTTCTGAGTCTAATTTATATGAGTAACTGAAGCATTTATTCACCACATCCACAGAGATGCATGCTCTCCATATACACACAATTTGGTCTTCAGCCACACTCAGAGTAAAGCCAAATGCATCTTAAATGTATCTTAAATGTATTGTGAAAATGATGAGACTAAATTTTTAAAAATCCTTGATAGTATATACAGTATCAAAAATGAGATTTTTATTTCTAATTTATTTTTATACTGTATTTCCACAGTGACTTAAACACTCATATAACTCAACCTCTAAAAACTATGGTTAGGTTACTTTTTTAGGGTACCAGTAACCCAAAAAGCATTTATTTCCAAGTATGTCTATTTTGAAATTAGGGATAGTTTCAATATTGAGAGATTGATTCTAACACAGATAATTGACATATCACCTGATAGACAAACAGATGAAAAATATAGGTGTCTGAAATATAAAAATATATTTAATCATTTTTATAACATATTCCACTGGAGTGTCTCTGTACCTGAGACATCTTTGTCTCTGGGATTAATGACTTCCATTTTGTTCTCAATTTGTGACAATGACCAGAGATCAAATTTTAATATTCCTTTGAGTTGAAGTCAGAATTATTTCAAAAAGGCAGAGGGAAAGGATTCTGTCAAGAATTGGCAATCTGAAGTCATAAATATCTCTTCTTTAGTGTCCTTCTTCAAATCTGACTAAGTTTAAAAGGGTCTTATATCCTTTTCTAGACATTTGGCACAGGTCATTAACTGTCCCAGAACTTGAAGTATTTTCTGCAGGAGGAAACCAGAAAAAGTCCTAGAAGACTGTTGGGCTGAGAGTCAAAGATGCAAGTTCAAGAGACTCCTGACTTAGTGAGGGAAATTTTATCTGAGGGTGGGAGTCAGTGGGCAATGGATAACAGCTTGTCGTACTCAAAATCATTAATTAACTTAAATGCAAGTAATTTTTAAAGGGCTGTGTTCTAAAAATAGATAACAATAATAATGTAGAGATTATTATGAAGATCCCAGACTTAGGGTATATAACTTAATATTTATAAAAATCTTAGGCTCTATTCCCTACAGCATAATGTTGGCAAAGCACAGTGTTTTTCTGGTATTCAGACTGTGAGTTATTCAGACTTCTGAGTTATGGTTAAAATAAAGGCCAGTGATAAGTTTCAAAAACAGATTGAAGTCAATTTCTGAATAACTTCAGTAATTCTTATTTTAATTATTAAAAACAATGCCTACACAGAATTCGAAGTAATTTTAAAATGAGTCAACAGAGAGAACAAACTGATGGCTTCCAGAGGGAAGGGGGCTGTGGGATGGGTTAATAAAAATGAAGAAGATTAGGAGGTACAAACTTTCAGTGACACAGGGACAAACGTACAGCACAGGGAGTGTAGTCAATAATGGTGTGATGACTTTGCATGGTGACAGGTGGTACTAGACTTATTCCAGTGATCACCTCATGAGGTATATAAATGTCAAATTACTATATTGTACACCTGAAACTAATATAATGTTGTATGTCAACTGTACCTTAATTTAAAAAAAAAAGGAAATTAATATCCTAGCTAAGAAAGAGTCTGGGCTTCGGAGTCAGGCAAAATTCACTACCAGTTTGGGTTAGTCATTTGATTTCTTCAGGCTTCCTCTGTAAGTCAGTCCAACAATACTATATCATAGGGTGGTTGTAAGTTCTAAGTGAGATAACATCTATAAAGTATTTGCATATGTATTATGTGGCAGACCCTTCTGCATGGTGTGGGCCCAGCTCCCACTCAGAGATGCACAGGACCCACGCCCAGAGATAGGTTCTCTTGTGGGTAATCAGTTTTGCAATATGCTTAGGCTGTTTTGAAGTTTGCTCTTTGCTAAAAACTCCCTCACCCTGCAAATGCTTACTGTAACTTCCTAAAGTCCATGCTGAGCCTTGCAGGGGCCAGTGTGACTGGCTCAACCACTTTTGCCTTTTCATTTGCTAATATCCTTCTTCTGTGATGTAATGAGGGGCATCAGCTCCTTTGTTGTAACCAGGATAGTGAGGAAGAACCATCTTGGAGTGTTAGGAGATATGATTAGAATAAAGGCATGTCATGGTGGAGGCCTCGGCTTTTGCTCCTCTTGAGAGAAAAGCCATGCTGTCCTTTTTCCTCCACCAGACTGGGTAGTCTGTGTGTGTGTTTTATTTCATCCATAATGACGTGGACACTGCTGACCGGTGTATGCCTCAGTATTAGTTGTCTATTGCTGCATAAAACTTACTATCAAACTTAGTGGATTCGAGCAATAAATGTTGTATTTATTATCTCACAGTTTCTGTGGGTCAGGAATCTGGGCCAAGCTTAGCTGGGTGCTTCTGGCTTCAGTTCCCTCAGGAGGGTGCTGCCAAGCTGTTGGCTGGGTCTGAAGTCGCATCTGAAAACCCGACTGGAGAGTGGTTTGCTTTCAGGCTCACTCACATGGGCCTCTGTTCCTCAGGACTGTTAGACTGTGGGCCTCATTTCCTTACTGAATGTTGGCTGGAGTCCTCCTTCAGTTCCTTCTCTCGTGAACCTCTACACAGGGCTGCCTGACAATACGGCAGGTGGCCCTCCCCAGGGCAGTCCAAGGAGAGAGAGAACATTCAGTATATGAACTTCTATCTTTCATAATCTAATCTCAGAAGTGATTTGAACCAGGGCAATTTTAAAACCTTGGGCCTTAAATGTATTGCTGTGCTCACCATCAGTGTCCCTTCATGTTTATGAGTTTTGGACCTCTTTCATAAATCTGATGAAAATTATGTACCCTTTTCTAGACAAATGTACCAAAACACATTTTTGATACTATTTTAATGGGTTTTTAGAAACTCTGCAGTCCACAGATGGACACTTGATTTAGAACTCTTCTCTATAATTCTCCAGCTTCAATAAAATTCAGTAAAGCCTACATTTTTTTCATAATACAAGCTGATATAGTGAGAAAGAAACAGATTGTGAATAACTAAATTTGGATTCCACCTTAATAGGCAAGTCATTTAAATTGAGGCCACAGTTCTTTTCATCTATACAATGGACATGGTAATCCTATCTGTATATAAAAGCTAATATACACTAAGTGCAAAAACTCGTATATATTACCTTTACCAGAGGCTATTCCAAGTATTTTTCTTATAGTGTCTCACTTACATCTTCCCCTTTCTCCTATGAGATAGATATTATTACAATAAAATCCTGTTTTAGGGGTGAGGAAACTGAAGCACAAAGAGGTTCAATATCCTGCTAAGGTTACATAATAAGTTAACATTAGAACTGAATTCCAGTTTGGTTAGTGATGAAGTTTCACTATGTATGTATAAAAAGGCATCATGCTAACAATGAACTATCCAAAAAAAGAAGAAAATAGTCCCATTTATAATAGTAACAAAAAGAATAAAATACTAATCAATAAACTTAACCAAGAAGATGAAAGATCTATAAACTGAAAACCATAACATCAATGAAAGAAATTGAAGAACACACACGCTAATAAAGAGATATCCCATGTTCATGGATTGGAAAAATTAATATTTTTAAAACATTTATATTGTCCAAAGTTATATACATATTCAATAAAATCCCTATCAAAATTCCAATGACATTTTTTACAGAAATAGAGAAAATAATTCTAAAATTTGGATGGAACCATAAAAGACCCCAATTAGCTAACAAAATCTTGAGCAAGAAGAACAAGGCTAGAGATGCCACATGCCCTGATTTCAAACTATATTACAAAGCTGTACTAATCAAAACAGTATGATACTGGTGTAAAAGCAGATATATAGGTCAATGGAATAGAGAGCTAAGAAATAAGCTTACACATATATAATCAACTAATTTTCATAAGGGTTCCAAGAATATATAATAAAGGATGGATAGTCTTCAAAAAATGGTGTTGAGAAAACTGGATATCCATATGAAAAGAAAAAAATTGGATGTTTATTTTATACCATACACAAAAATCAACTTAGTGTGGATTAAAGACTTAAATGTAGGACCCATAACTGTAAAATATCTGAAAGGAGGGGTTGGAAGCTCCTTGACAATGATTTTTTTATATGTCACCAAAAGCACAGGTGACAAAGGCAAAAATAAGTAACTGACTACTACAGCAAACGAAAAACTTTTATCATAGCAAAGGAAACAAAAAATATGAAAGGGCAACCTATGGAATGGGTGAAAATATTTCAAACTGTATGTCCTGGAAAGGGTTAATATCCAAAATATGTGAGCCACTCTTACATCTCAACAGCAGAAACAAAAAACATATAACCCAGTTAAAAATGGGCAAAGGACCTGAATAGACATTTTTTCAAAGGAGACATACAGACGGCCAATCACTATATAAAAAGATACTCAACATCACTAATCATCATGGAAATGCAAATTAAAACCACAATGAAATATCACCTCACTCTTGTTAGGATGTCTATTTTCAAAACAGGAGATAAGATACTGGTGAGGATGTGGAGGAAAGGGAGTCTTGTGCACTCTGGATGGATATATAAATTGGCACAGCTGTGATGGAAAGTGGGTTCCTCAAAAAATTAAAAAGAGAACTACCATATGATCTGGCAATCCCACCCTGGGACTGAAGTCACTACCTCAAGGAGATATGTGCTCTCCCATGTTCTTTACAGCATTAGTCATTATAGCTAAGTTGCAGGAACAACCTAAGTGCCTGTTGATGGATGATTGGATAATGGAAACGTGGAGCACACACACAAATAATATTCAGCCATAAAAAGTAAGGGATAAAGAATTCCTGCCATTTAGGACAACACTGATGTACCTGGAGGGCACTGTGCTAAGTGAAGTAAGTCAGACAGAGACAACTACTGTATAGAATCATTGAATTATATGTATAGAATAAAAAAAAAGTTGAACTCATAGAGATAAGAGTAGAATGGTTGTTGCTAGGGGCTATGGGCAAAAGAAATAGAAAGATGCAGGTCAAAGGATTCACATTTTTAGTTATAAAATAATCTAATATATAACATGGTGACTATAGTTAATAATGCCATACTGTATACTTGAAATTGGCTAAGAGAATAGATCTTAGGTGTCCTCATAAACAGAGATAACTGTGAGGTGAAGGATGTGTTAATTAACTGGATCATGGGAATCATTTCAAAAAGTACCGTGTATGTATATCAAATCATCACATTGTACACTTTAAATATGTTACAATTTTATCTGTCAATTATGTATCAATAGGGCTGGAGAAGTCATCTAGTGTAGTGTTAAAGAGTATGGACAATGGATACAGGCTGCCTGGGTTCCAACCATATTGTCTGTGGGACCTTAAGGTAGTTGCCCAACTGCTTGTGTACCTGCGTGTGTGTCTGGAAAATGTGGCTAATAATAGTACTAACCTTGTAGGATTTGCGATATGAGTCATGTAAGCTTTGTATATAAAATATCTAGAACAGTGCTTGGCACATACTAAATTCAGTAAATATTAGTTATTACATTTGAATGACTTGCGATCTCTTCTCCTCCCCATGTCTCATTTTAATACCTATGAAGTGGGAACATTGTTGCATTTATTTCTGATTAGGATTGTAATAAAATTTTCAAGTTGTTTGGAGAATGTTTTAAACTCTGTAGGGGCAATGGATCTACAAAGCGTAACTGTTGTTCCACTTTTAAAAAGGAGAAGATAATTACTCTATGGTCTTTTTTCAAGAGGAGCATTAGTCAACAAAGTTAGTTTTTTAATTTTTTCTTCCCCAGAACCCATGGAGTTGCAAGCTACTGTGGGATGATTTGGATGATTTAGAAAGTTCAATTCTGGGCTGATGTTGAACGTTCTTCTCAGATCAGAACAGAATTGTAACTGCAGTATCAGAGCAGGAGCATACCAGTTTTCATGTAGAAAAGAAAAATTTTCATTAAAAACACACAACATTTTATAAAGGGTAAGTAAAGAAGGAATCTATTTTGAACTTCCTTTTCTCTTAAGGGAAAAAACAGGTACTTTTACCCATATTATGGTCATGACCTCCCTTCTGCTTTATTAGCTCAAAGGTACCCAGGCACCCACCAGGCCAG
This sequence comes from Anoura caudifer, assembly GCA_004027475.1. Lineage (NCBI taxonomy): Eukaryota > Metazoa > Chordata > Mammalia > Chiroptera > Phyllostomidae > Anoura > Anoura caudifer. Next base: position 316,868 of record PVKU01000504.1, read on the forward strand.
CCTCCCACCAAGTACACTTCTATTTTTGCTTCCCTGTAGGACACAACAAAGTGAACAGGCTTATTTTGGGTTATAGTTTTTCCTGTTACCACTGAGGACTGACTGAACCCTCCCATGGCCAAACCCCCTACCAAATGGCACTGATAGAGG